>OZ038391.1:4176501-4211204 GCA_964036045.1 Eutreptiella sp. 'Long Island Sound 2002' | reverse complement strand
TGCTACAGTGAGCCCAGCCATTGCTTTGGGGCCGGCCAAACCCAAGCGACCAACCCACCCACCCACATCAGACAAGTCGTCCTCCGGGAAATAAGTCCATTCATCAAAGGGACCCAAAGTTGGAGCCCGCATGTCAACGCCCAAAGGGAGCGCAGAACATCGGCCGCTCGCATGCAACATTGGGCCCTTGTGGCCGTGCATTGCACAAAGGGGGTTAGTACCAGACATGCCACTAGCGCCCGGCGGGGATTCGGGTCTTGTGAAGTATCAGCCATAGGGAGGCCGGGTTTTCGTTTCCCGGGGGGGGGGGGGGTCGATAGAGCCCTCCGGCCGGACCCCCCCCTCCCCCAAAAAGGGCTCAATTGACAGGACCCCCAAAATCCTACGTCTGATCCCCAGGCCTTGGAGGTGACCCAGACCCAAAAATCGGGAAAAAAAGAAAATGGGATTTTTGGAATCAGCGCGTCGAGGGGTTCAGAAAAGTCATCATTTGCCATATATTTGGGGGGAAAAAATAGGACCAATTTTAGTGCTCAAAAAAATCTTCGGCGCCTTTGGCGCCAGACTTCATAATGACTGATTAATGGTGCCTGTCAATTGAGCCCTTTTCCCGAACCCCCCCCCCAGTTTTGGGGGGCTCTATTGACCCCCCCCCCCCCCCCGGAAGTGAAAACCCGACATGCCATATGAAACGTGCCACTCAGTTATTCCCGCCCCACGCAGGTCCAGAATTGAGTGGGAACCTGCTGCATTCAGTACTTGGCCCAATAGGACCGCCACGCCTGATTGTGTCCGGCTTGACGGATACCAGCAGCAAGTCTGGTTAGTACGGGTCCTGCCGGATGTACGCCACCTGCAGGCGCTCTGGGTCGGCTTTGTGGCGGGAATGCAGCGCCAGCGCCAGCCCGAACGCGGCAAGCGTGACGGCAAACAGCCCGGATGAGTAGTACCCCGGGTACAGAGGGATCGCCCTGAAGGCGCTGCAGAAGAACGGACTGAGCCCTGCAACCGAGGCCGAGATGTTGTAGTAGAACGAGAAGGCCCCCGCGCGGACCTCCATCGGGAACAACTCGGCACACCACGGGTACGCGAGGCATGTGCCCGCCAAAGACAGCCCCGGAAGGACAACCCCAGCAACGCACAGTGAGGCGTAGGAATGGGGGAAGTAGTACAGGCCTGCGACCGTGGGCACCGCCGCCGCAATCCCAAAGACCGACAACGCAGCGCTGCTCTTTGCGATCCCGAATGTGTCGCCGAGCACCTGTTGGACATTGGGGGTGCAGGGGGGGAGGGGGGGAGGGGCATGGGGGATGCATAGGGTGGGTGGGTAGGGCGGGGCACAGGTGCATAGGGCGTGCAGACAATCTGCGTGTTGGGGGGATGGGGGCACAGAAGTTGCATAGGGGGTGCATGGGGGGGGGGGGGGTGGCACAGGAGGGCCTCGGTATCTGGGGTGCATCAGCGGGTGCATAGGGGGAGTGGGCATAGGGCATTGGGATTGCGCTTTTGAGGCCGATCTTAAAGCTCACAGGCCGCCTTGGGGCTGCATGATGGCGTCTGCATATCGGCTGGCCATGCCATATGAGATGCAATCCCAGGGTGCTTGATGGCCCCTGGGTCAAATGGTGCCCCACTGCCGCCCCCACCCAGGACCACCCCCGCCCTGGCAGCGGTGGATATAGTGGGGGAATGAAGCGCCGGAGACTTAGCCATCGCAGGGCTCAGAAGTACCCGGCTCCGGTGGCGGGTACTGTACCCACAAACGTACCCACAATGTACCCATGGCAAGGAAAAATGGGGGAAAATGGGGGGAAATGGGGAAAAATGGGGGGGAACTGGGGAAAAATGGGGGAAAATGGGGAAAAATAAGGAAACTTGGGTGGTGCAACGGGTCCCCTTTCCCCCCCTTTCCTCCCCATTTCCTCCCCATTTTCCCCCATTTTCCCCCATTTTTCCCCATTTTCCCCCATTTTTTCTCGGGAGCTTTCCCCATTTTTCCCCATTTTTCCTCGGGAGCTTTCACCAATGCGCCCCCCCCACAGCCTTGTTGCCAACCTAAACCTTGATTTTTGGCCTTTTCAGCCCCTAAATTTCCCATTTTTCCACCAAGCAATCTGAATTTCCCTCATTTACCCCCCATTTTCCCCCATTTTTCCTACCTTGGCCCATTTCCCGGATAGTGTTCCGCTAAACGTACCCAAACTGGGTACTTCTGAGCCCTGCCATCGCATACCCCCGGGACACAGGCATACGGTCATCGCTCACCAGTTCAGTTCCCAATGTTGCCTTGAGTTTTCCCTTCTTCTCCTCTGCTACTCCTGGATCTCAACCCAATCAGCCCATGAAACATTCTATAGTCGCTTGTCTGTGGCGAACTGAAAGCCACATTCGGTGGATATAGTGTGCACCCCCCCCCCCCCCCCCCCGATGACGATGATTACGATTGCTCAGCCTGGTTGCACCAGTGCGCAGCCTGCACGTATGGTCACTCAGTCCTCCCTGGGAACATGTGACACAGGATGGCAGCACATGAACACAGTTTTAAGTCAAGTCCAATCATTCGTTCACACATTGATCCAAATTCCTTTGCCATTCAGAGGGGTCTGTGGCTGAACTGTCTAAGCTGCCTGCACTGGAACTGGAACTACTGCTGCACATTCATGACGAAGCCGCCAGCACACATACCCGCAAAGGAAAAAGGCGAATTGTAATCGTCATCACGGGGGGCGACTACAACCGGTCCTGATGCGACATACCCCCCAGCTATCTGTCAAAACTCGGGGGGGGGGGCAGAGTTGGGGGGGGTCCGGCCGGGGGTCGGGGGGGGGTCCGGCCGGGAGTCTGGGGGGGGGGTCCGGCTGGGGGTCGGGGGGGGTCCTACCAGGGGTCTGGGGGGGGTCCTGCCGGGGGTCGGGGGGGGGTCTGGCCGGGGGTTAGGGGGGCGTCGGATGGGGTGAGGGGGGGGGGTTAGGGTTAGGGTTGGGGTTAAGGTAAGGGTTAAGGTTAGCCCTAGGGTTAGGGTTAGCCCTAGGGTTAGGGTCACCGAGCTGGTGGAACCAGTCTTGGTTTTATAACCCTTTTTAGTGTCTAGGGTGGACCTACCAGGTTTAGCAGCAAGCAAGCAAGCAGCAAGCAAGCAAGCAGCAAGCAAGCAGCACGCGCGAAATGGGCCAAAATCAGAACTCCGTCGTGGTGTTTTGGATTCGAGTGAAATTTTGGTGGATGATACCTATGGGTGTGAAGTACAATCACACAAAGTTTGAGCAGGAAACTCGACGGTGGTGGCCGGGAACGGGATCCGCAGGTGGCGGACCTCAGTTTCAAAAACTGCATTTTACGGCCAAAAACAGTCATTTTTGGGCCAAAAAAGCCCTGGAACACATTCAAAACGGCCAAACGAAGGGAAACGGTGGGTACACTCCACATGCAGCTTGACTTCCCCGTGTCAACGAGCTCTTTGCGGCCCTCTAACTCCATGATATGTCCCGGAAACGGCCCAAAAAGGCCCCCAGAAGCTCCAAATGCCGACAGCCACAAACCAAGAATAGGCCATATCTTTGGCTACATGGCTCAAAATGCGATTCCGGGGGCACCTAATCCACCCGCGACCCCCCACTTTTTGTGGTTTCCACCCCTCAGAATTGCCCAAACGGACGCCTAGACCCCAATACCTAGGCCCATTGGACGCCTAGACCCCAATACCTAGGCCCACTAGGCTGCGGCAAGCTGCAAGCTCAAGCCCAAACAGGTGGGTGCCCAAATGGGTCAACAAGGTCCAGTATGGGGCAAAAAGATGACTTTTCTCAAAAAATGATCCTAGACCATGTGCGATGCTAAAACAAGTGTTTTTGGACCGTTTTGAGCTTGTGGTGGCCCATTTTGGTCCTCCGAAAATCCCAAAATGCCTTTAAAATGGGCTGTTTTGGGACCAAAAATGGGTCAAAAATGGTTTAAAAAAGCATTTTTCCAAACCTCATCCTAGACCATTTGGGGTGCACAAACAGGTGAAATGAGCCCATTTTGAGCCCATTTTGGGGCATGTTGGCCCCTCAGAAGTCCAAAAAGCCTTGAAAGTGGGCCTCGTGGTGATGGGGTTCACTTGCAAGCTGATTTCACTTTGTCAAGAGCCATGAATGTGTGAATCATTCTTGATGTCCCTCACCAGTCATAGCTGATGTTCCCTCCCCCACCAGCTCGGTCCCAATATTCAGTCTTGATTAGGGTCACCGAGCTGGTGGAACCACTCTTGGTTTTATAACCCTCTTTAGGGTCTAGGGTGGACCTAACAGGTTTAGCAGCAGCAAGCAAGCAAGCAAGCAAGCAAGCAAGCAGCAAGCAGCACGCGCGAAATGGCTAAAAATCAGAATTCCGTCGTGGTGCTTCACATTCGGGTGAAATTTTGGTGGATGATACCTATGGGTGTGAAGTACAATCACACAAAGTTTGAGCAAGAAACTCAACGGTGGCGGCCGGGAACGGGATTCGCAAGTGGCGGACCTCAGTTTCAAAAACTGCATTTTACGGCCAAAAACAGCCATTTTTGGGCCAAAAAAGCCCTGGAACACATTCAAAACGGCCAAACGAAGGGAAACGGTGGCTACACTCCATGTGCGCCTTGACTTCCCCGTGTCAACGAGCTCTTTGCGGCCCTCTAACTCCATGATATGTCCCAGAAACGGCCCAAAAAGGCCCCCGGAAACTCCAAATGCTGACAGCCACAAACCAAGAATAGGCCATATCTTTGGCTACATGGCTCAAAATGCGATTCCGAGGGCACCTACTCCACCCGCAACCCCCCACTTTTTGTGGTTTCCACCCCTCAGAATTGCCCAAACGGACGCCTAGACCCAAATACCTAGGCCCACTAGGCTGCGGCAAGCTGCAAGCTCAAGCCCAAACAGGTGGGTGCCCAAATGGGTCAACAAGGTCCAGTAGGGGCAAAAAGATGACTTTTTTCAAAAATGATCCTAGACCATGTCCGACGCTAAAACAAGTGTTTTTGGACCGTTTTGAGCTTGTGGTGGCGCATTTTGGTCCTCCGAAAATCCCAAAATGCCCTGAAAATGGGCTGTTTTGGGACCAAAAATGGGTCAAAAATGGGTCAAAAACGCATTTTTCCAAACCTCATCCCAAACCATTTGGGTTGCACAAACGGGTGAAATGAGCCCATTTTGAGCCCATTTTGGAGCATGTTGGCCCCTCAGAAGTCCAAAAAGCCTTGAAAGTGGGCCTCGTGGTGATGGGGTTCACATGCAAGCTGATTTCACTTTGTCAAGAGCCATCAATGTGTGAATCATTCTTGATGTCCCTCACCACTCATAGCTGATGTTCGCTCCCCCACCAGCTCGGTCCCAATATTCCGTCTTGATTAGGGTTGCTATTGGGGCCTGCAGCCCTCCTGTAGCCCAAATATGAATTCTCTACAAAATTTTGAGCATTTTGAGTATAAACACATAGTATGAAAAAAAAAATGGCGCCTTCGGCGCCGGACAGTTTTCTCTAGGGACACTTGCTGGTGGCCGACCCGGCACCACTATCTTTCAAAACCCGGAGGGGGGGGGGGGGGGCGGGGGGTGTCGCATACAAGGACCGGGCCCGGCCGCCCCCCCGTGATCGTCATTGGGTCATCACAGCCTCTTGGCCCAGGACACCCCCCCCCTTGGGAATGTCGTCACTACTTCACCCCCCCCCCCCCTGCGCCCTGGTGACCCCCGCCGTCCTCAACAGCCCCTGGGCGGCACGGGGGCCCCGCCCCTCATGTCTGTTGTCGCGGCCTGCGGCGCTTCCCCGGCATCGCGGGTGCATCGATGGACTCTGCCAGCGCCCGGGTCTCGCTGCGCCGCAAGGAGCCATGCACACAGGTAGCAGCAGGGGGCTGTGCATGTGGGCAGCGGCCGGGAGCTGTGTGCGTGGGGTGGGTGGGCATAGGGTGTGCATAGAAAGGGGGGGGGGGGCATAAGGGGGGCATGGGACGGGCATAGGCAATGATACGGCAAAATGCCTGTCCCGTATTTTTCGGGTAAGAGCCTGACAATACGGAGGGCGCAAAGGTCGATTACCACCCCTCGAGCAACAGGAAAAGGACACCGGATCGCAAAAAAAAAAAAGCGACGTGTACGCCGATTTTGAGTAGTAGGGGGTGCAAAATTTCGCCCTCTCAAGCTAGGAGAAGCCCAGGGCATAGACAGGGCACTGAGGAGGGACGTGAGACACGTAGGGGCAGCAGAGGCCCAGGAGTTGTCCGCCCGAGCCAGAAGGAGCGCAGGAGGAGCACGGGAGGCGTAGGCAGGGCCCGTGGAGTCATGGGGAAGGGCATAGGCAGACACACTTTGGGCTTTGGCCGTAAACACGACAACGGCTGTCACCCACATCAACACTCTGAACAAAATGGTGAGCACGGAGCCGACACACATCGTTCATCCGTTCAGCAAGGCACCGTTAGGCGCCCTCACGGCTGATGCCAGCTTCTTGATTCCCTCCCCTGCGCCGTTTTCTCCTCGCGTCACTAACATCTGCGTCACTGTCCTCACCCATCCTGCACAGCCCCTCCCACCTGCTATCTGTCCTGTTATCTCACATCCGTAGTGTATCCCGCTCAGCCCCCCTCCCACGTCCGGTGAGCCCCCCAGTCGTCCTTAAAGGTTCGGCATGCCGTAGCACCCCAGCCTGTACGCCAACAACAGCAAAGGCACAAAAAAAGTGCCAACGTCGTTTGGCCGGGTCCATTGTTTGTGCACAGCCTTGTGACGCACATGCTCAGGACGTTGCACCTGAAAATGGTCCATTTGGGGCATAGGGCAGGCATTAGGGAGTCACGGGGGGGGGGGGGGATAGGGTAGGGTCCGGCATTGGCAATGTTCCATCCACAGGGCTCTGTGCCTGTCATGTGTTGTGGCATCCCCCCCCCCCCCCTCCCATGTACATGTACGGGCTGAGGGCTGCCCAAACGGCCGGTTTTAGGTCAATTTTTTTTCACCAAATATTCCTTGAGCTACCGCCTGAAATTGGGAAGTCATGGGGAAGGGTAGAGGGCGGGTGTTGGGGGATCATGGGGAAGGGCAAATCGGAGGCATCAAGACGGTGTGGAGGGATACCGCAACGGGGACCTGAGCCACCACGGTGAAGAGCTGACCCAAAATGAGGACCGACAGCGCCGTGTCCGGGGTCTGGTCGCCCACGTCCACCAACCACTCCCGCCAGTACACCGCGGTGACGTAGAGGTAGCAGCTGGCGGCCATCGTGCCGCAGATGCCAAGCAGCCCCGCGCGCCAGTGCCCCTCCACGCCCCGCAGGCCCTCCTGCATGCAGCTGAACAGCGATTCGCTGGAGTCCGTGTGCTTCTCCTCGAACTCTGCGCTCTCGTGGACCGTGTGGGCCACGCAGATGGACACCATCCCGGGCAGGGCCGCCAGCAGGAACGGGATGCGCCACCCCCAACTCAGCATTTGGGCCGGGGTGAACAGGTGCTGGGTGACCTGTGCAAAGGGGGACAACGGACAGGCCACGGGCAGGGCTTCTTTTGAGCAGGGGGGGAGGGGGGGAGGGGGTTTTGGACCCAAAACTTGGTGTACCAAAAATGGCCTGACCAGATTTTCCCTATTGTAAATTTCGTTTTTTCCCACTATGGTCACTTTGGTCTGGGGAAGGGGGGAGGGGGTTTTGGGGGAGGGGTCCCCCCCCCCTTGGTTTTTAATTATTCTAAAGAAGCCCTGGCCACGGGACGGAGGGGGGGGTCGTTTGGAAGCGCGGCGCACGCACAGACTTCGAATGTGGGCAAAGTGGCCGCATGACCCTTGCCGTCTCGGGGGTCCCACTGAGTCGGGTGGCACGGAGCTGGCGCCTGCTGGCGTTCCGGTGCCGCAGCAGCGGACATCACTGAGCGGCCGATGGTGCGTCCCTGGCGCCCACAACCGCCAGTGGCAGAGTCCGGCGCTCTCTGGAAAGCCTCCCTGACTCAGACACTTGCCCTGTTCTTCCCCCCTGCACAGGGCTGCATTGGAAGGCGGGGAGGTACCCCCTGTGTGACATTCCGTCCGGTTGTTGCTCCTTTACGGGGCCCTGGACAGTCACCCGTTCTGCCCTTCGCATGTTGCGTCGGGTCGCTGCTTTCTGTCGGCCGCTGCGGCCGGTGCTCTTGCTGGTGTCGTTTCCGCGTTCGCGGAGCCCAGTACCCCCCCCCGCCCCCCCCCCCAGGGCGCCCAGCCTATGCCCAGTCACTGTCTCCCTAGCCGCAAATGCCAGCTTCAATGGCATTTGTAACCGACAGTAACCGCCTCCAACCGCTTTGGCAACCTCCTCCCACCACCTGTCTAACCGCTTCTGGGGCCACCTCTGAGGTCCCGTCCCTTCCTGCACTGAACCTGCAGCGGACAAAGGAGGTGGCTGCGCCCCCCACCTCGAAGGCCGGGCAGCTGCTGAAAACCCATGCAACCAAAAGGAGGTTTTTGGTACGCCCGCTGCTTCACGCCGTATTTTTTCCTTTCCTCGCCCCTGTGGCCCATGGGGAGGGAGAGCACAGGGCTCCTTTTAATGACTCAGCACCACTCGGGGGGGGGGGGGGGCACACCACGACCCCACCACCCCTGGACCCCCTCTCTGAGTGATTGGTCCAAATTTTTCTCTGGCGCCTTTGGTCAGTTTAGGCCCAAAAAATTCTCTGCGCCTTTGGCGCCTCCAAAAACTCCGCACCGCTGGGGGCGGGTTGGACCCCCTGTGACACATTCCGTCTGGTTGTTGCTCCTTTACGGGGCCCTGGACGGTCACCCGTCCTTCCCTTCGCATGTTGCGTCGGGTCGCTGCGTTCTGTCGGCCGCTGCGGCCGGTGCTCCTGCTGGTGTCGTTTCCGCGTTCGCGGAGCCCAGTGGTTGGTGTGTTGGGACTGGGACCCCCCCCCCTCCTCTCAAAAGGAGCCCTGGGAGCGGGGGTCTGAGGGCATTGCAGGGTATCGCACTGGGAAAGTTTGGCAACAGCAACTGTATCCCAGTCTGCTCGCCCGGAAATGACGTACCAAAGTGGCATGTGCAGTGTGGACTCCACCGGAACGAAGCAGCCGCGTGTTGAGAGCGCATGTGCCCTGGTGCGGTCTTCACTCGCACACCCACAGCTCTCGCATGGAGGCAGGCACGCACCCATGGCCAGGGACAGGGCAACACAGGCCAGCCACTTGCGCTTTCTGGCGCCACCTGCACTGGCTTCGGCGCCCAGGGGGCCCACAGCCGTCAACTCGCCGGCTGCCCATCAAATGCCGGTGTTTGGCAACCGCTTGCCAGCGCCAAGATTCCTCTTTCCCGAAAGGGGCGGCCATTGACAGGGGGGGGCCATGATTCTTCTTCCGGGTTGGGGGGGCCATTGGCATGTAGGAGGGAGGGCCTTTGGCTCCGAGTAATATTAAAACTTTTCAAAAAAAAAACAGGCATGTGAGCATTTTCTCGCCCGTGCATCTTGTTGAGGCATTGTTTCGATCCTTTCTAGGGCACACATCTTTTGAATTGTTGTAAGTCTCAATTCCTTCCTTTTTTTTGGCTCCTCACCTGTGGTGGTTCCCGCCGGTGGTCCCGGAAATCCCTTCAACAAACAAAAAGCCCTGTCTCTTAGGCCTCTTGCCGAGGGCTGCGGGGAACTGGTCCCGCGGGACCCCACGGGGCCCTGCGGAATCTGAGGCAGTTTGATCGGAGCGGAGGCGGGAAAGGCACCTTGGCCACCGTGAGGCCGAGGACGAAGCCGAGCTGGTCGCCGGTCTTGAGCACCACCGCCGAGTGCGCCAGCACCGGCGCGGGCGCGCTCTCCGCCGCCATCACGGCGTACGAGCCGATGCCCACGCCCTCCCCAACGCCCAGCAGGAAGCGGCAGAGCAGCAGCCAGCCGGCCCCCAGGTAGGGGACGGTGGGCGCCAGGCCCTGCCCCAGCGTGGCCCCCAGCATGATGTACAGGGACGCCAGGAGGGCCGCCCGCCGGCCCAGGTGGTCGGCGGCGCAGCCAAACACGAGGCCCCCAAGGGGCCGTGCGATGGCGGTCAGGGCGAACGCGAGCCACGCCAAGTAGTCGGACTGCCCAAAGAACACGGCCGCCATGTAGTCCTCGCTGTACGCGTAGGCCGTCCACATGTACCGCTCCAGGGTGATGGTCACGATCCCCGGCACCTGCTCCCGGTAGTACCCCCACACCGTCCCCCAGTACGCGGGGTCACGGGGGGACGGCGGTCCGCCCTCCCCCTTGTCTGGGGCCTCTGGCGGTGCATAGGGTCTTTGTGGACAGGAGAAGCAAGGGCCCATGGTCGACTACAGGCCCTCGCATGACATGCACTGCTGTATGTCAAGGCTGAGAGAAGACGAAGGATCGAACAGTCAGAAGACCGCTGTATCGTAAACAAGACGTATCGAACACGCAGTGACCGAAACATGAACAATACGACAACACATTGATGCACAAGAGAGAGAGAGAGAGAGAGAGAGAGAGAGAGAGAGAGAGAGAGAGAGAGCGAGAGCAATGGCTGCTCCTCATCGACTGAATGCCCCCGCCATGGGCACTTTCAGCCATTAGCTGAATTGAGCTCCTTCGAAAAGGAGAGTCATCGCCAAATATGGAGAGCTCCTTCGTAACTCGTCGCATGCGTCGAGTGTGTCCGCCTGGGAGGGAGTAATCCAGTCCCGCCCTTTGCAGCGATGAACCCCCGCCTGCAGAGAAGTCACACCTGAGTAACAAGCAATCCATCACAGGAATTGCAGAGTGGGGCTGAATTTTCTAGCATTCTTCTACAACAATACCATTCAAGACAAACCACCGACGTCACCCAGATATTCCACACAGCACATTAAACAGTCCAAGGCTGTCCATGCCAATAATAGGTTGCAACCTGAGTGAACCATCGTGGCAGCTTGACCTTCCGTGCTCATCTTGACAAACCCTTGGTCTTTAGAAATTAGCAGTTGGAGTTATGCTGCACCATGAAATGATACGGGGGCAGTGTGAACCACCCGTGGCAGAACATTTCAAACCCCAGGCATCTTCGGTGCGGCCTCCTGGTGCAGCTAGAACGTCCGCAGTAAACACGGGATGTTAGATTGTATCACCCAACACAAAGGCAAGGATGCTGTGCCATTCACCAAAACGAAATAGTTCCACAACATTGAAGACAGGTAGAGCAGAATGGGCACGTCCAATTGATCGCGCCGATCACCTATCTGAATGGGAGGGCAAAGCCATCATATCGGTTTGCAGTAGTACGACACTCGTTTGTGAGTTCACTGAGGTGGTGGGGAAATACCTCTACACATAGTTTTCAAAGTTTCAGTTGGCGGTGAGCAACTAAATTCCCATTTTCGAAATGGTTTCCAAAACCCACAGCATTTGATCCTGCATCGTTGTAATCCAATATCTCCCTTGGAATGGCGTTGCCTTGCTGAGGAAGGAGAGGGTTTTTTGCTGCGATGGAAACAAAAAGGAAGGTGAAACAAATATCTCAAAGAAAACTTAGCAAATAGTGAAGAATTCAAGTATTCTAAGATTGCACAAGGCAAAGATTAAGCTGACTTGCTTGACGCAGATACTGCACAAATTGGTCTGCTCTTCATTTGGAGCCACTGCAGTCTCATTGTGTGTTGCATGATGACCCCATGGAGTTAGATACATCACATTCCCAGTTTGATGATGATTTTGATGAAGCGGATGTCATTTGGACCAAGGCCGGAAATGTGTTGGGATTTGGCAAAGGTTTCCGAGTGCAGTTGGATGACAAGGATCCAAGGATCCCCTGCGAACTAGTCTTCTGCCCAACAATTTCCAGTTGCCAAAGCATCAAGCTAAGTCATGTTCTCACCGAGCTTGAGCCCAAGGACGGTGGTGGTCGGTCCAATAGTTTCAGGCGAAATGGGACGTTGCTTGCTCCGAATGGTTGTGTTTTTTGCAACTCCGCAATTCTGCATCATTGAAATGCTGTGCACTTCAGTGGCTTCGTGGGCTGATGGGGGGGGTCACAAGGATAGGATCCGCAGAATCCCCGCTGGATCCCGAACCTCCTTCTCTTGTCGCAGTCCTTCAGTGAACTTCGGCTCACCATGAACGCATGCGACCGTTGTGCTGTATTGTTTTGGGCGCCCCGTCCCCCTTCCTTCGCTCGTGCATGTGAGGAGGACAGGGCTGTGCCATAAGTTTTCTATTTTTCGAATTTCTACTTGTGTTGCTCGGGGGTACAGGTGCTGAACCCTCCCCAAAAACGAACGGCCCCTCACAGAACGCCCGTGTGGCAAGTGACTGACGGTGGCCGACGGTTGGCTAACGGCAATGGGCGGTCAACTGCCAGGTGGTGGATGACTGTTGGCCTGCAGTTGGCAGAAGGCACCAGTGGCGGTTTTGTTTTGTTTTAAAACAACATGCTGCTGCTGCTGCTGCTGCTGCTGCCTTGAATCATGGTTTGGTATGCATACCCCTTTGAACTTGTTGCTACTGTGCGGAGCACCAACTGACGTTTCACTGTTGTGGGGTATGTGCACGTGCTGAGGTGTCGAGACAGTACCAACTGCAGTTCCGAAACTCTGCCAGACGCGGCATCTGCAGGTGACTCCCAAATTCTTGTGTTATAAATATTCTTGAGGGGAACCGACAACAATCCCACCAGAGAAAAGTGAATCTATGGTTTCTACAAACTACACCACAATGTGGAAATTCAATTCATATGGGAAGACTTGATGTTGGTTCATATCCATCTGCACTTGTAGAAACCACAAATGCTGACTCTCTGAGAAATGCATGTAAAATGTGAACAAACGACTTCCTTGCTTTCAGACCCAACAACAGGGGAGAAGATATGGGTGATGCTTCAAACAATACAGCCACGCACGGCTCTGCTCTGGGGGTAAACCGTTCAAGGCGCGTTGATGCAAAGAGACAAGGTTTGGCTCTCCGGTGTAAAGAGCCAAATCTCGTGAAAAGCAATCTGTCAGATGGCAACAATCGAATCGGCACATACCATTGTACGTGATGGAACCCACCGTGCAGGCCGGGTAATATACACCGGGCGGGGTCATGTTGAGGGGGGTGAGCATACAGAGGGGGCCGAGGTCAAAAAGAGGGGGCCGGGGTGATGTAGAAGGGGCCGGGGTCGTATGGAGTCGGGGGTTGCTCTGGCATGCGACTTCACACCCCTGCTTTCAACCACCAGGGGTGAATGTAGTGGCGCTGGCTGAAGGTCAGGCATGACTGATGTGGACACTGTTCATCAACAATCCACAAGGCGCATTCTCCGGTCAACGTCAGTGGCAGAGGGGACAGGCTCAGGATTAGGCCCCCGGATTGCTCCCCACTGTGGAGGGGGTTGCAAGCGTGCATGGACGGGGAAACGGCGGAGTTCCATAACGGGCCTTTGGTTAGTGATACTGGGGGAGGGGGGGGGGGTAAATTGCTCCCACCCCCCGGGATTCTGGCTGACCCCCTCACCCACCCACATCAGAAAGCGTTTCCTCAGGAAAAAACTGCAATTTAGCAAACGGGCCCGAACTTGCAGGTCGACTTGGAGGTACACAAACTTTGTTTTGGCCTCTGAACCCCGCCCCAGCCCCGGGTATCGTATCAACCAGCCATTATGCAAAGGCCTGGCTGTAACATAAGAGCTCCACTGCGGTGACGGGGAAACGAGAAAAAGGCAACAGGATGCCGCTGTCGGTTGTTGGTCAGTCGCGGAGGGTGGGCTGTCGATTGGCCTGTGACTTGGCAATGTATGCGCAGGTCAGCCAGTTTTCCTTATATTTGGAGAATCCTGCGCACACTCAGTCTTCGGCCTTCGGGTGAGCCCAGCGTGACCTCCTTTACCGCGGGTGCCTCCCGTGCGGTTCCTTCTCTGGCTTTGCAAAGCCGATGTGCAGCGGGCAGAGACGTACCGCGTGTATGATGCGGAGGCCCTAAGGGGGCACCGATGGCGGCTTAGACACGCGCAAACAAACCCAGCGCCAACCCAGTGAAACGCGCTGCCTTAGGCCCCAGGGTGCCCTTGGTGACCCTGCGAGCCGCCGCCGGGAGATCGCCCAAGCGTGCCACCTCTCCCTCTCCCGCGCACTCCCGGTGCAGCCCAGGGGAAAGTGACGCATCCGGGCGGCTGATTGGGGGACCCCCTGAATCGGGAACCTGAACGCCGTCCGGTGCCCAGCCAGATAAATCAGTTCTGACGGGAGGGCGGCGTGTTATGTGGGATGATGGGGTCCAAACGTGGGACTCAAAAAGCCTCTGACCTGAAACAAGGGAAAGCCGTGCGTTGTTGGCGAGTGACCAACCCCCACTTCGGGGGCGTTGCTGCACAGCGCGGGCACGGCGCCCAATAGTACGTGAGCGTTCCCGGGACCACCCTGAACACCCCCCACCACCGGGGGAGCTATGCCCACGGGGCAAAGGCAGCAGATTCAGGCGGCGGTCTGGCATTTTCAGTGGGAAATATGGTTTGTTTTCGCTCATCCGCTGACTTTTGGGACTGAGTAAGAATCTGAGCAGCCCTGTGTATGGGACCAAAGCCCCCCCTGTGTGACATTCCGTCTGGTTGTTGCTCCTTGCCCTGGACGGTCACCCGTTCGTCCCTCCGCATGTTGCGTCGGGTCGCTGCGTTCTGTCGGCCGCTGCGGCCGCTGCTCTTGCTGGTGTCGTTTCCGCGTTCGCGGAGCCCAGTGGTTGGTGTGTTGGGGCTGTGCTGAATGTGGCATGGTGTGCCGTTTGCGTGTCAGCGGCGCCCAGTAATTGGCGTATTGTGGATGTGCTGGTTGTTGCCGGGGTCGTTTGACTGTTTTTGCTGTCCACACACCTCTGTCCCCCCCCCCCCCTTTGCAAGAGCAACACTAAAGTCCCAGAATTTGACGGAAACAAAACCTACTGTTGCTCTGACACGGGGGGCGGATCTATAACGGGCAAAGCAGGACACGGTTCCAAAAGCCGCGGAAACAGCACCTCCCGTTGCTGTGACCAGGGCGTTGCTCTCGCAAGGGGGGGGGCAGTTGCTGCAGTCGCCCTGGCCATCGGGGACAATGGGTCCAAAATGGCCCACTTTGGCACAGCGCGGGCACAGCGCACGGCGCACCCCCTCAAACAGCCTCTGCCCTGAAACAAAGGAAAGCGCCCCCACTTCGGACCACACGGATTCGACAAGGCGTCCCTGACGTTGATCGCTTGGGGGGGGGGGGGGGGATAGAGCCTCCTGGCCAGACCACGCGTGGGCTGTCACGTGTGGTGGTGTCGGTGAGACAACCAGCACGCCAGGCAGCACGTGCAGGGGCCGCAAGAAAGCGCCTGTCAAGGACCCGAAAGCCGACCCGGGCGCCTTGCGCAAACAGGTCCGTGGGAAGAGAGCGGAAAGTGACCCGATTGCGGACGTCTGGACATTTGGACATCTGGACGTCCTCTGCACTTCTGGAGTGGGGATGAGAGGCGCAGGAGTTCACCGCGGACAACAGCAAAACCAGTGCCCAGGCTGGGAACGAACAACCACCGACGGCCATGACCGCCGAAGGGGTCGGGTATCAGCCCTTCCCCCCCCCTCCCCCCCTTCGTCAGGCAATGCGACATTGAGAATGTGCGGCGGATGTGCCACAAAAGCGCCGCTGGTGCTGCAGGATTTGGGGGTTTCTCTGTGTTGCCCCCTGTTTCGCAGGCCATCCGGTGAACAGGAAACGCAATCGCTGCTCAACGCACCCCCGAGGCCCTGCCACACCCCCTTTGGAGGGCTGCTCCCTCGGGGCGTCCCTCGCCAGTCGCCCCTACTCCATTCATCGCGCAGCACCGGAGGGCCGCTGTGCCGTGGGCTGGGGTGGGGGCCCCAGCCCGTGGGATGCGCGGCCTCCCGGCCACGCAGCGGACGTCACCAAAGTGGGACCTCCGCGGCGGTTTCCGTGTGGGAGGAGCGCGAGACCTCCATGAAACGAGTGTCCGCAAGGCTATGGTACAAGACGAGGTCATGGGTGTGCCCAGTCGTTGAGGCCCATTCGGGATATTCGACGGTCACGCCCGTTCGCGCGCGCGCGCGCGCGCGCACCGCTTCATGGCACCTGCTGCCCCGCCCTCAGAAGGCGTCCAGAAACAAAAGAGCACTCGCACCAAAATTCGACCAAAGCCCCCCCGGAACCGGAACACAGAGGAGAGGGGAGTGCACACTGCATCTGCATCGGCCTCGGGGATGTGCTTATCCATTGGAGGGGGGGGGGGGGGGTGATCTGGCGGACCCACCCACGCAGGCCAAACCACCCACCCACCCACCCTTTCCTCTGAAGAAAAATGGAATTTTGAACGGAGAGCCAACAACGAAAGGCCCATTTGACGCACACAAACTTTTTTTTTTGCCCTCATACCCTCCCACCCACCCCGCCCCCGTCCCGTAGGCCAAACACTAAGCACAACCCAAGATATGCATTATACAGAGGACCGCATCGGGAGGGACAACACTTAGGGGCATGCCCTCATTCAGCACAAACACCACCTTCTCTCACGCACGTTTAGGGGTCTGGAGCGGTCTCCTGATCTCGGGCCCGCGAGGGTGTGCCTGCCCTGCGCGCAGGCGACGGGCATGACGATGCCGCATGCCGTGGGAGGGGCCGTCCGTCCGTAGGAGCGCACGCCTGGCCTGCCATTCGCGACTGGGGCCTCTCGGTGGTGAGGCGGACCGATCCCCCATTCCTCACGGGGGGGGGCTACTGCCGCCCATTGGCCCACAGCTGCTGTCGGGTGACTCTGGCAGTCATCTTCAGAATAGGGCCACAGGGCCGGCCTCATCAAAGCACCAAACAGCAACGCAACAAGGCACCCCGAAGGCGCCCTCAACTGCTGCCCACCGTCAGCCATTTGACGTCCCGCACATTTCAGTGGGGCCGTGGCTGACGTCGAGTTCTCGACGCTGGTTGTACGGTGGTCAAACCTCCAGGGTCAGACGTTTAGGGGACCTAAGCAGCAGCCGGGTCACTGCTTGCGGACCCCCCGCCCCCCACGCCGGGCGTCATTTGGTGCCATGTGCAGCCGCAGCCGACCCACCCACCCACAACAGAAAAAATTTCCTGCGGAAAATGAAATTCAGTAAAGAGGCCCAGAATTGGAAGCCGACTTTTGGTACTCAAACTTTTGTTTGGCGTCTGACCCACCCGCCCGCCCCCCAAAGGGGGGGGGAGGGGGGCTGCCAGCAACACACGGTGTGATCCCCTGGTAGGTTTCTGGTGCCGCGCTCCTACAAGAGCCCACCGGCTCTTCCCAGCCATGCAGCACAGCCCTCGGTACCGCAACTGCCTGCCCCAACAGCTCCAGAACAGGGAGGAGCAGTGCAAGGGATAGGCGTACACACCAGCAAGCACCAACGGTCTGAAGGCAAAAAATTTGCCGCTGCGGTGTGCTGCAGCATGCTGCTGCCCCGTCTGACGAAGATGGGGGAAGAAATCAAAAATCGCTGCATGACCCCTGCCGTCTCAGGGACCCCAAAAGTGGGACCCCAAAAGTGGGACCCCAAAAGGGGGACCCCAAAAGTGGGACCCCAAAAGTGGGACCCCAAAAGTGGGACCCCAAAAGTGGGACCCCAAAAGTGGGACCCCAGAGTGTAAAACTTGGCCGTCCCAAAGGTGTATTCTGCCAGTCGTACCAAACCTTACAAATATTGCCAAATACGACGAACCCACTCCTGGAGAGTCCTTGACATGGCACCAAATACCCCGAAAAGAAATGTGTGAAGCTGCGGAAGAAAGCGGTGCACAGAGAAAGGCCACCCAAACGAGTTGCCTCAGTTCGGGGTTCGGTCCCACACACGGACACAAACAGTGGGGCGCTGCGGCGTGCTGCCTCCCGTTGGTCCTCGCGCACCAGGACGCCACGGCCATGCACCGTATGCCTTGCAGGAGGAGTTGGTTGTGCTCATCACATCGCGCTGCTTGGTACGACCCAGGCCTGCTCTGAGGGACGTGACGGGGGGGAGGGGGGCCTGAAGCTGGACCCCCCCCCCCCCACCCGTAGGCCAACCCCCGTGCCCCAAGGACCCACCCACCCACCCACTCAACGCCCCCTGTGGACGTTGGCACCGCTAAGAAACGCCTTGACCCACATCGACGTGTGCAACCGACGTCACTGCAGCGCGGCCCACACCCAAAGAGCCGCGGGCCTTGGGGCCACGCATCAACAAGGGCCGTGCCGAGGCATGGGATTCCTGGCTGACCATCTGCGGTCCAGTACCTCCACCGCCAAACCCCCCGTCGGGACCTGCGGGCTGGGCCTTGCGAGATATCAACCGCGCGGCCCCGTTGCCAAGAGCGCACGGGGCAGGGTAGGGCGTACAGAAAAAAATGAGCACTAGCACCAAAGTTCGACCAAAGCCCCCGCGGAACCAGAACACAGAGAAGAGGGGAATACACACTGCATTATACAGAGGACCGCATCGGGAGGGACAACACTTAGGGGCATGCCCTCATTCAGCACAAACACCCCCTTCTCTCACGCACGTTTAGGGGTCTGGTGCGGTCTCCTGATCTCGGGCCCGCAAGGGTGTGCCTGCCCTGCGCGCAGGCGACGGGCATGACGATGCCGCATGCCGTGGGAGGGGCCGTCCGTCCGTAGGAGCGCACGCCTGGCGTGCCATTCGCGACTGGGGCCTCTCGGTGGTGAGGCGGACCGATCCCCCATTCCTCACGGG
The DNA here is from genome assembly GCA_964036045.1 of Eutreptiella sp. 'Long Island Sound 2002'. Taxonomy (NCBI): domain Eukaryota; phylum Euglenozoa; class Euglenophyceae; order Eutreptiales; family Eutreptiaceae; genus Eutreptiella; species Eutreptiella sp. 'Long Island Sound 2002'. The sequence goes on along the minus strand of OZ038391.1, from coordinate 4,192,576 downwards.
GGAGGTCCCTACTGCCCGCACAGGCACCATCTGGGCCGGGGTTCCGGGGACAAGCCCGAACGCAAGATTAGCGCGGCAGTCACGACATTCGCAGGGTGCGACGTGGGCGCAGGCTCCAATGTGCGGAGGGGCCAGGGCTGTCCTTCGGACTGAAAAAAAAACCGCCGGCCTCCAGTACACTCAAACCGCCGTCGGTCATTGGCCAACCGCCGTCGGTTAAGCGCCAACCGCCGTCGGTTGAGTGTCAACCGCCGTCGGTTAACCGAATCCGATGACCTCCGGGCCGTCCTGCGGGAAAAAAGAAACATCTCGTTCCTTAAGGACAGCCCTTTGGTGGGGGCGTGCCAGGCTACACCCCCGCCAGCCCCCCATCCTGCCCCACCCTCGCCCCCCATCCTCCCCCCTCTCCCCCCAGCAGTAGCCTCACCCGGACCCACGCAATCGCAGGGACCTCAGGAGCGCCCCAACGCACACGCGGACGGACCCGGGGTGCATCGCCCGGGGCGTCGGGTGCGGGACAGCCTTTGAACCGGAACAGACTTGGACGCCGGGCACAACGGCGGTGATGGGGCTGCGGCGGCCGGGCCAACAGCGTTGTGGGCCGGCGGGACGGGGGCCGTCGGCCGGCCGAGGGGGGCGCGGCCCTACCCGGCCCTGTCCTGCAGCAGCGCCAACAACATGCACCAGAACGTCGCGTAGATGTCGATGGGCGTCGAGCCGTGGCCGGCGCCCGTGTCCGCCGTCAGGGAGCTGCCGTTGATCATCAATATGTCGTGGTTGTTGGAGACGCGCCTGGAGTGACAGACACGGAGCTCGGCAGTCGTAGCACGTGCCGTCTGACGAAGAGGGGGCGGGTTCGAGCCCCGTGTCGGGGCCAGGGCTCCTTTCAAGGGACAAACTGTGTTTTTGCCCTCGACTCACCCACCCACCCCCCCGTAGAGTAGGCCATGCACTGAGCATATCCCCGGCCTCGCTAGACATGTCCCGTGGGCAGAGAAGCACCATGGGAACCCCCGAAAGACCAACGTCGTTCAACAAAGCCGTCCCGCAAGAGCGTCAGGAATGGCTGCAGCCCCGGGAGCCCTATCCCCATATTCTAAGCCTGCCCCAGAATCAGAGGAGGGGGGGGGGGTCCACCTCAAACTGATGATCGCCACATCGCTGCACGGTGGCTTGTGGAGGCGCCGTGGCGTGTGCATGGCACGTTCCGGTGTTCAGGTGCTGTGCTTTGGTATGAGTCATGCCGTGCCATGTGCGTGGCAGGTGAGTGGTGTGTGGGATGCATCATGGGCTGTGGTGCTGTGCTCTGGTATGTGCAGCTCCCACCAGGCATGCATGAGAAGACCGGGGGCATCTGGAATCCAAAAGTTTGTGTACCAAAAATGGCTCATCCGCATTTTTCCTTTTGTAAATTGCCATGTTCCCCACTGTCAAACCCAGGTCCGGGGAGAGGGGGGGTCCAGGGGAGGTGTGCCCTAAAAGCCGGGTGAGTCTGCCGGTGGGTACTTCTGGGTGTCCATCCTCGTTCACCTTTTGAGGAGGGAACCTTCCGTACTCGCATAGGTGGGCTGGTGATCCACCCCGTGGGGTGAAAGGGGCGGGTTCAAAAATTGCGAGACTCATGATGCCACCGTGACAATGTCCCCAGTGTGGAACTGTCCTTTCCGCTGGAACCATGGCAGGGGGCTGGCACCTGGCATTTTGCCTCCGGCTGGCACACATCTCGGGCTTGAACAGGGAGCGAGGGGGTCCATTGGAAAGGGTTGTTTGCTTCGTTGTTTTGTCTTTGTGTGTGTGTTTTTGTTTGGCGCGATTGCGAGGTGGTGATGGGGGAGGGCCACAAAGCCTCAAGCTACGCTGTAGCCGCCCGGGCGCAGGCCCATGCCCCCAAAACTGGGGCTGGGAGGCATTGTGGCTGAGTGTTTCCGGTGTGGGCAGGCTTGGGGAGCCCAAACCAAATCCCATACCCCCCCCCCGGTAGCATCAGCATCATCATCAATTGCTTCTAATTGTCTGGTAGCGTCATTCAAATTGTGTATCACCACATCTTCCTCCGCATCTTCAGCCAGACCGTCCACACTGTCCCACACATCTTCAGCCTCGTTTTCCAAGTCATTTCGCACAACAATACCGACATCAATATCAGCCATGCCTGCAAGACACATCAACCGGCTTCAACCCGGCCGGGGTGGACGGGACCGCTCAATCCATCCTCCCTTGTCAAGGCCACTTTCCTGACGGCCTAGACCACAGGTCTTGGGAACTCTGGGGTACTTCGTCGAGGACCTCAGGACAGTGGCCTTGACAGCTTTGCAGCACCAAGACGAAGTCCTGCCAAAAACGTCAAGACCACTTTCCTGAGGGCCCAGCCAAGATACCACAAAAGTGTCAAACCCACTTTCCTCAGGGCCCAGACGAAGTACCACAGAGTTCAATCCACTGTCCTGGGGCCCAAGACGAGATGCTGCAAAAGGAGGGGGGGTGCACGGACTTCGCGACTGAGTGAGGGGTGCGCGCGCGCGCGGGGGGGGGCGGCCTTCCGATGGTTGTCAGCTGTCCTGATACATCCTTGGCTCCACCGATCCCGGGGGGAAAGCATGTCCCGTTCCCAGTTTGTGACCGCACTTATGTGACAGCCAAGGCTTCGCCTTGAGGCAGGGTCACACCTCTGGACTCGGAACGTTGTTGATGTCCTTTGACAAACAGATGTTTTACATCAATGGGATGCGGAGGTGCTGTGGTGTGGTGTGGTATGTCGTACGTTGGATGGGCTGTGGAGGTGCTCTGCTGTGGTGTGGTATGGCGCATGTTTGATGGGCTGTAGACACACCACACCACACCACACCACAGCACCTCTACAACACCTCCACATCCCACTATGCAGAACGCATACCACAGCACAGCACCTCTACAACACCTCCACATCCCACTATGCAGAACGCATACCACAGCACAGCACCTCCACACCCCATCATGCATGACGATACCACAGGACAGCAGGCACTGTTGGGTGGGCGTCCGCATCAGGTGACATGATATGTCAAACGTAACAGCGACGGCAAAAGGGGACGATACCTGGAGACGGACCCGAAATACTGCATCAGAAAAGCCTCGTTGATGTCCTGTCGAAAAGACGGTACGCAACATGACGGGCGAAACGGAGGCATCCCTCCTTCCCAGTCCGGCCAGAAGACTAGGGCGGGCGCCCGTGTACCTCTTTCGAGAACCCGGTATCCTCCACAATGCACAGCAAACCCCCGAAAGAGAGCCGACTGCGCGATGCCGACTCTTAACCAGCCAACGCTGGGGCCCGAGGAAGCGGAGGAAGCGCCGCTGGAGGGATAGCGCCGGACTCCCCGGGGCGTCGTGGCAGGGCTTCCGATGAAGACAATCAATGTGCTGCTCTGTCCTCTCTTTTCGGGCGTTTTGGCGCAGCACGCCCCCCAAACCTCATTTTTAAGGACTTCGACAATTGCTTGGTACATGCGACAGGAGACCCTGAGCCAAGCCACTGCGCTCGGCGATCGGCGCACTCTGCTTGGCAGGACCCACAGCGCAGACCAAAAACACGGCCGCCCGAAACGGGGGAAAACCGAAAACGTTCCACGCCTCTTCAGCCGACAGCCCTTAACCGACAGTAACCGGAGGGTCAATGAAGTTGACCGGTCCACCGATGGTGGCAAACCGACACAATTTGGATGGTACCCGACAGCCGTGGGCAGTGAACCCCCTGCACTTGGCCGTCGCCCAGCGTGCAAGCGCGGGCCCGGGCGACTGTACTCTGGGGAAAGGCCCTGGATCCTTCAGGACAACCCCGGCCCGACCCCCCAGACTGCCTCCTGCAACACCGCCGCGAATCGGGGTCAGGGGATTGCTGAGTGATACTGGGGTGGGGGGTAGACTGACCTCCCTGGGATTTTGACTCACCTACCCACCCACCCTCAGACCCCCTGTGTGACATTCCGTCTGGTTGTTCTTTACGGGGCCCTGGACGGTCACCCGTTCTTCCCTTCGCATGTTGCGTCGGGTCGCTGCTTTCTGTCGACCGCTGCGGCCGGTGCTCCTGCTGGTGTCGTTTCTGCGTTCGCAGAGCCCAGTATTTGGTGTGTTGGGGCTGTGCTGAATGTGGCAGGATGTGCCGTTTGCGTGTCAGCGGCGCCCAATAGTTGGCGTATTGGCACCCCCCCAGTATGGTATCACCCAGCCACGAAACTATCCCCTGTTGGCGTGTGCATTCTGCAACGGAGACCCACTCCGTCGTCGCCCTGCCGACAGTGCCGCTGCCCTGCCAAACGATCGCGGTGGTTCCGGGCGTACTGTCGGGCCACCGACGCCGCGTGTGCAGGCGACTTGCACACGCCCGTTCCGGGCCCCGGATGCGTCGCGCCCCAAGAGCCGCGCACGTTCGATTTGCGGGTCCGGGGGGTTCAGCTCCACGCAACAACGTCTGATCGCCCGCACGTGGGCGGCACCCTGTTCCCAACCCCCGTCCACACAGAACAATGCGTTGCGCGGGGCTGCAGTGAGCAGCGCGAGGGCGCGGGGCACAGGGCCCCCGTCGACGCTCAATGGACAGCACAGCCGTTTCATTAGGGGAGGCGATGGCTCAGAGGAAGGTCGGGAAGAAGGGCTGAGGAAGGGAATGATGCGGGAAATGACGGCGCATCGTCCAAAGCAAAGAGTTTTGTAGCGGCATGCACCGACTATTCGGGGGTAGAGGGGGGGCTTACGGTACGCGCGGTGCACGAGGAATTCCACTTCGAGGGCTGCCGCCGGCAAAATTGGTCCAATCGCGTTTCGATTTCATGGCCCCCCGCAGCACTTCTGCTCCGCCCCCTCTGTGCGGTGTGTGTCTCGGTGCGTCGGTTGGCACGTGGGAAACGGTGCGGTGTGTTGTTGTCTCGGTGGTGGGGCTTTGCAATGCAGCGGGCGGGGGCTGATAGAGCCATGCGGCCAGACCCCCCTGTGTGACATTCCGTCTGGTTAATGTTTCTTTACAGGGCCAGACCCCCCCCAAAAACCGGTCAATTGACGGGACCCCCAAAACCCAACCGGGGGGGGGGGGTGGTTATGCCGGGTAGAATTTCTGTGTCACAAATTCTGTGCGCAATTTTTGTGAACCACGTGTTGTGTCCGCATCTGAAACTTCGTTCTGCCCCAACCCCCGCCCCCACCCCCGCCGCGGAAATCCCCGGGCCTCGTACCCCCCCCCCCCCCCGCGTCCAGCGAACAATGAAGTCCTCAAAAAATACGGTCCGAACCGGAGCGTTCGTTGGACACGCCGTTCGGCACCCAATTAACTCAGTACCTAAACCCGGTGGTCCCTCATTACGTAGGTCCCAAAAGAAATGCGGTCCGAACGGAAGTGTTCGTCGGACAACGCATTCGTCGGACACCCGGGGAGGGGGCGACCAGTGTCACACGGGGCCAATACAGCGGTGCCCTGCCTCCCGGGGAGCGCGCCGACCTTGTGCTTGTAGTGCCACGCGCCCACGTGCGGCGACACGAACACCGGCACCATCAGCGGGTTGGCGGTGCGCGCCTCCGCGACCAGCTTCGCGTACTGCTCCAGATGGGCCTCGTAGTGGTCCAGCGGGGCGCCGCCCACGACGTACGGGAGGTCGAAGACGAGGATGTCCGGCGTCGCGGGGGGGTCGCGCCGGTTCAGGGCCAGGAGCTTCCGGAAGAAGTGGCGGAGCATGCTCTCGGCCCCGGGGCCCGAGCGCGCGAGGAGCCCCGCGGTCTTGGCGGGGGTCTCGACGGTGTGGTACTCGAGGTACACGTTTTGCGAGGCGCAGTGCAGGACGATGGAGTGGCAGTCGCTGAGGCGCGGGGGATGAGGGGTCCGGGGGCGGGCGGGGCACAGAGGGAGGGCTGTGTACGTGTACTGAGGGGCCTTTGTCCATCCGGACGGAGTCCCGACACAAGTGTGCTTTGGTTGGGGTGGCTCAGAATGTGTTAGAAGAGAGGAGGCATTCGCCTTTTCAAGTCCTGGACGCTAGGGCGATTGAGGGGATCAGGGGGTTAGATTGAGGGGATCAGGGGGTTAGATTCAGGGGATCAGGGGGTTAGATTGATTGGATCAGGGGGTTAGATTGAGGGGATCGGGGGGTTAGATTGAGGGGATCAGGGGGTTAGATTGAGGGGATCAGGGGGTTAGTATTAGAAGAGAGGAGGGGGGGGGAGTCTGGAACCAAAAATTTGTGTACTAACAATAGCCCGAATCAACATTTCCTTTTGCAAATTTCACTCTTTTCCCACCATGAAATCTGGGTCCGGGGGGAGGGGGGCCCCCCGCTCCTCCTGCGGTTTTCAGCCGGTCTAATGCATCCATGGGGGCAGCACCTGATTGTGCCGACCCCATGGGATTGCTGCGCAGCGGCCCAGGGACTGAGAAAGTAAAAGCAGCAAACCGATGCGTCAGGACTGACTTGGATAGGGGTGTGTGCGTGAGACGTGATGCTGCCCTGCCCTGATGCACCCTGCACAGACCGGCGGGGGTATGCACAAGTGCCGCCGCCCTGCAAATACGATGGGCTTACCGCAACCATATCTCTGATGTGTGGAAAGGGAAGGGGGGGGGGTGGAGAAGAGCCCCCCCCCCCCTGTGTGACATTCCGTCTGGTTGTTGTTCCTTTACGGGGCCCTGAACGGTCACCCGTTCTTCCCTTCGCATGTTGCGTCGGGTCGCTGCGTTTTGTCGGCCGCTGCGGCCGGTGCTCCTGCTGGTGCCGTTTCCGCGTTCGTGGAGCCCAGTAGTTGGCGTGTTGGGGCTGTGCTGGATGTGGCATGATGTGCCGTTTGCGCGTCAGCGGCGCCCAGTAGTTGGCGTATTGGGGGTTGTGCTGGTTGTTGCCGGGGTCGTTTGACTGCTTTTGCGGTCCACACACCTCTGTCCTCAGGCCGGCCGCAGCCTGCCTGGCTGCGTTTCCGTGTGTGTGAGGCCCAGGTGCCCTGCTCCTCCACTCCCCCCTCACGCCGTGTGTCGGAGACATAGAGGCATGGGCTGGCCCAGGCCACTGCCTAAAGACCCCTGGCGGAGGGAGGGGGGGGGGGTGCCATGATGGTGAGTGCGCCGGTGGGTACTTCCGGGGGTACGTACGCGTTCGCCTTTTGAGGAGCCCCCCCCCCCCCCCCGCGCGTGGACAGGGCTCCTTTTAGAGAGGGGGGGTCCAGGCACACATACCCCAGCGGTGCTGAGTTTTAGAGGCGCCGAAGAAAATTAATTTTTTGGCCTAAACCGAATGGCGCCAAAGGCGCCAGAGAAAATTTGATTGGATGAAGGCCCGGAGAAAAATGTGGCCCAACCACTTAAGAGGGGGGGAGGGCAGGGGGGGGGGTGTGGATGGGTGGTGTGCCCCCCCCAAGTGGTGCTATGTTGTTAAAAAGAGTCCTGCGCGTGGATGGGGGGGTTGATGGTTGATTGTCCATCCACTGGGTTGGGGGTGAAGGGGGCGGGTTCAAGAAACTGCGAGAGGTGGGCAGCCTGTTGGGTAACTGACGGCGGTTGGAGGGTAGCTGATGGCGGTTGAAGGGTAACTGATGGCGGTTGAGGGGTAACCGATGCGGTTTGGGGGGTAACCGATGCGGTTTGGGGGGTAACCGATGGCGGTTTGGGGGAACCGACGGCGGTTGATGGCGGTTGGAGGAGATTGTTGACGGCGGTACTTGGTGCAAAGAAAAAAAAAAGCGAACTAGCCCGACCACAGTGCGAGTGCCACACAGGGGCCCACCTGCATTCCGCACACGGCGGCGAGGCGCGCTCGTCCGCATGATGGCCGTGCGGAGGCTGGCAGTCCGCGTTGACCTCCACGACGCGGCACTCGGACGTGTTGCAGGCCGCCGTCAGGCCCTCAGGCAGCCCCAGGCAGCCCCCCATCGACGCCCGCAGCACGTCCACCGCGCGGTGCATCGTCCGGCCGCCGAGCACCGACACGCGCTTCCCCCCGAGCTCCGCCAGCAGCGCCTGCAGCCCCCGGACGCTGCGGGTGCACTGGGACGGAAAGCAGCCCTTCGGGTGCCACCCCAGGGCCTGCGACCCCCAGACCGACGCCAGGCCCGGCTGGCGCACCCACTCCCCGGTCGAGGCGAAGAGCATGGCCTCCGGGAGGGTCCCGCAGGCGCCATCCGGGCCGTCGTCGCCATCGTCCCCGAGGACCTCCGAGCTGTCGTTGGTCGGCGGCGTGCTGGGGGCCGGCGGGCCCAGATTGGAGTCGTAGTGGTCCGGCTCGGCGTTCTCTGTTGGGGGCGGCAGGGGGGGGGGGCGGCGACGAATCAGTTGGATCTGGGGACTCGTCCAACACAATTAGTCTACTGTCACCTTCGAAATCCTACTACAAGCAAAAGCAACCTATGGTAGCCTGCTACCAGCTCTTGTAACGAACTATCTAATCTATCGCAATCTACTGTAAGTTCGTTTTATCTTGTATAAGGTCTGCGACCAACTAGTAACAGTCGGCCACAGCAGCTTGCAGCGGTTGCAGTAGGTTACAGTGGGTTACAGTAGGTTGCAGCCAGTCAAAGCAGGTTGCGATAGGGTACAGAGTAGGGGCCACAGAAGTCATAGGTTGCAGTAGGTGAGAGTAGGTCGCATCAGGTTACGGCAGGTTGCATCAGGTGGTACTGGGTGAAAGGAGTACCTTGTAATAGGTTATGGCAGGTTACGCCGAAGGTTGATAACCCCCACAATTGCCTGCACAGTTTGTGTTCTCCTGCGTCACGTTTCTGTCCTTTGCAAGACTGCAAACGCCGGCAGAGCTGAACACCCGCGGCCTGCACTCATCCGCCCTGCCGTGCATCACGACCATGCCGACAGGACACGGGTCTGCTGTCATGCCCAGAGGACATTGCTCACAGAACATCACTATGCCTGAGTCGCAACGGTCTGTCCAATTTCCGGCCGCGGTAGGCGCGACTGGGGCGGGGCACTGTGCACAATGACAACCCGCATCCAAGGGGCACTCCTGCAGTGACCCAACTTTTCCCAATCTGCTGAACAACGAAATTTCCCCACGAAACTTCCCCCTGTAACCCCCCCTCCCGCTGTCTGAGCAGGCAAACGCAAGGCATCAGAGTCGCTTCGAATTCACCATTCCGAATTCAATTCGCTTAGAAGTCGAAACCCGAATTTGAATTTGTTGCGGTCTGAAAACGTTGCTACTGCGAGCCGCGCGATCCTAGAGCGGCGACCGCCGGACAAACGTCACGCGGCCAAATTCTGAACGTTTGAGCGCTGGAACTTTCAGGATCGCTTCTTCACAGTCCTATCTCCGTCTTAGACCATTCATGTTTTTCGAGCCACAGGTCCGATTGTATCGGTCTTTGGAGCAGGCGGCACGCATGCCGCAGTCCCCAGATAGAGGTTCACGTTACCTCAAAAAGTGAGAATTGGCCAGGCCAAGCGAATTCGCCCTTCGCATTCGAATTCGTGCATTCGGGCCGACGCCCGAGGAAAGAGGCGTCACAGGCATAGCCAGCCCCTGTTTCCCACTACAACCGGTTCACAAACACGTACCCCCCCTCCCCCTTGCGCAAGCACGGCCTTGTCTAAGCACGGGGTGGGCGTTGAACTGCTGTTTTTAGGAATTTTGGGGACCACTGTTTTTGTGGTCCCAGATGTAACATGGGGTTTAAAAACATTTTACCACACATTGCCACCCAATGATGTTTGTTTTGATGTGATTCTTAGCCATTCCTGATATTCCCCTTCCACAGCCTAACACCATCTGCATCTGAGGGCTCTCCTGGATGTGGGCAGTCATGTGTGTTTGCTGTCATGTGTGCCACACGCAAGCACAGTCTTGTCTAAGCACCGGGTGGGCGTTGAACCGCTGTTTTGCCTGGGGTTTTGGGACTGCGGCCGTGCTTGCGCAAGGGGGGGGCGGGGTAAGTTGCACTCTTGACCTCAGAACCGGCGGTCGGAACAACAACGGTGAGACCGGGTCGCCGTGCTCACAGAAGGCGGTGCGGTATGCATATGCAGCAATGTTCGGCAGTTCTTCTTCATTGGCCGAAGCCTGGTGATACACCTCAAGTCCGCCTTCTCCCTGCCCGAAGGCCTGCTCTCTGTCCTGGCTGAGCCGTCTTTTGCCAACCCCAAAGGGGTCGATATGGTACAATACAGAAAGACGCACCACTGTTTGGCTAGCCTCAGGGGGGGGGGGGGGTGGCGTGCTTGGCTGGTGTACGTTTCGCGCCGGGCGTACCTTGTTGTCGTCGTGGTTGCTTGGGTGTGCCGTGGTTTGGTTGCCGCATTGCCGTGTTCGTTGGGTGCTTGCCCTTTGGAGGGGGAGCAGGGGGTTGCGGGGGCTGTGGTTGTCGTGGTGTCGGCTGTGCGCGGTCTTGTTCATTATGTTGCGTTGGCATGCGTTTGGCTGTGGTGTTGCTTCGCTGGTGTTTACGTGGACCCTGTCTGAGTTCTTGCTGCTGCTGCTGCTGCTGCTGCTGTTGTTGTTGTTCCGCTTCCGCTGTTGGCGCCGTTGTGTGGTGTCGCATTTTGTATGGCTCCCAGTTGCAAGTGTGCGTTTTGCAGGTTGTGTGCTTTGTGGTGTTCTAAAATAGGGATCCCGCTGGTCCGGAGTGGAAGTGTCTTTGCTGCCATGCGCAAAATGCGACAAGAGAATTCCTACGCATACCACTACTCGACGCAGATATGAGCATGCCCTTCAACGCATCCCAAAGGCCTTGATTCTCGTCTGCTTCCTGGTGCTCCAAATTGTAGATCCAAGGGTCGATTCGGAAGCGGCGCCAAAATTTTGTCCGATTGGGGCTCGTGTGATTCGAGTATATGTGACAATTTTGAAGGTGACTCAACAGGCTCCGCTTTTTAAGAGTAGGATCGTCTCGGGAATGTTGGAACGTGCATGGGCGCAGCGACAGCCCACTCACAATCACCAGAAGCCGGACGAGAAGTAAGATTGTGCCACTCACGGCCATGATGATGACCGTGAACTGCTGCACATCGCCACAGCACCAACGCGGCCAACTGGAACCGCGAAAACCTCTGTCTTCTTTGTCCTGCCCCCCGTCATCCTCCATGGCATGCTTCAAGAAGAATCGACGCAACGTTACATCAACACAAAACCACTGCAGATTGGTGGTGAAACCCTGGGCTCACACCTGATCATGGCCTTCACACCAGGACGCCCAAGAAACCTGCCACCATGAGCACACAGAGGTGTTGGGGCAGAATACGCTGCAGTACCACTGCAGGAAAGGGCGAGAGTACTCAGGCTGGCATTGCAGGAACTTGTCAAGTCAGCATCTTTGCACCCAGCTGGGGTCATTTACTGTTGCGGGCCATTGATTCCCTTGAGGGGCTCGCGCCTGAAGCCGCGGATCCCCCAAAAGCCCCGAGCACAGCACATTCCGCGGATCAATTTGATGGGCCTCATGACCCTTTTTGAAAGAAATTTTTTCTCAAGATTTTGGAGCACTTTTGGTCGTTCCGTTCCACCCGCTTCTGTCCGCTCAAATGGCCCAACCCTCCTCCCAATCGCTTTCCCAACCGCCAGAACCGCTTTGGCAACCACCGCTGCGCCCCCCACCCCCTCCCTCGATCTCTCATCCCACTGCATGACGTTCTGTGCGGCTTTTTTGGGGGCATGTGTTGCCCTCACTCCAGCGCCATTTGTACCTGGCAGCTTCTGCCCCACGCACGTAGCAGTTGGCTTGTAGAACCCGTGCTTGACGCCGCCTTTCAAACACGGCATAGGTGGCTCCTCGAACATATGGGCTAATTGCTCTATGTGTCACTTTTGTTGCGAGGCAGGGTTTGCCATTAAGGCTGAGTCCATGTGCTGGTTGGTGCTTCTGGTTGTGTTCTGGTTTGGATTTTCAGGAGGAAACCCCCAAGCTACTGGGGGAAAGTATTCTCATCCAGCGTTTAAGTCTCCGGATGTACTTTCCCCTGACCCGGGTTCCACCTGTGCCCAAACGGTCCCCATGTAGTCATCTCCAACCTGCCTGGAATTGATGCCGCGGCATTCCGTTGCTACTCGCATTCTGTGGTTGGCTGGGTCATCTGGTGCATTGAATTTGGGATGAATGTAGTGGCCGGTGTGATGCGAACGTAGTTCCTAGGCCAGTGTGGATGACTTTAGTCAACTGGCGCTCAACAACAGCAAGCCCTCATGAGATGAGTCCGCCCCGTCAGACATTCAACACCATGACCAACCTTGCCCAAGTGAGGCAACCATCAAATTCATGCCCAACACCAAGCATCTGAGTGAGCCTGTAGCCGTCCGAACAGTGTGGCTGGCCACAGGGCCTCTCTGTCCTCGGGACACGGCGGCGGTGTGTTGTCCACAATTTTGCTCCACTTCCTCCCATTACTGTAGGCAGGGCAGCACCAGGCGACGGTGGAGGGCGCATCTTGGCTGAATGAGCGCCAGATGACGCCTATGCTGCAAGATCATTGGCATGTCTACATGAGGGGGAGAATGTATTGAACCTGGTGTCACTGCCTATTTTAGCGTGTGCTACAATTTGGCTCATTGAGAGTGCGTCGATGTGACATGACACGGCAAATTTTCCGACGATCAGGGGAGGGTCTGAGATATCTATTTCGACATTGCTCATTCATTTTGACCATTGGTGCCGCCATATTCTGTCAGCTTCCCCAACCTACCTTGGTGGGGTTGAAAATCCGATGCATCATAATAAGGGCTACACGTATATTTCCTGGACGCTGGTCAAGGGGAGGGTTCTTCATGTGCAAACAATCATTTGGTACAAATGGGTTTACTACTTCCGCAATATATCAAACCCATAGGCCTCCTGGAGGTGAGGCACCCCTTTTTGGTCATTGTATACCTGCCGCAGCAGTCCACCACCAGTGTTGCAATTTTGACTCAAAGCATGGATAAAGTGCCCATGCTCAGTCACCCCAAGGGTTGTTGGGGCACATACACAATGCTGGTCATCCAAAAATTGACCGAGATGGTGGGATGTTTCCACTTGTCCGCGCATTTTGACCACATCCCACCCAACCAAGCACAAATTGTCTAGATTTGGTACATTGTGGACATATTTTCATGCGTCCAATTTTCAAACGAGCTGAAAAAGCAGACCACACAACCCCACTTCGTCAACAAGATGCCTATCCCCAAGCATGTGAGGAAATTGGGATTGCCTGTGTACATTATGTTGCCATGGCTCATGCCATATCCCCTCGGGACTTTTCAGTAATGTTAGCCGCTTCTGCAACTTACGAGCTCCTTTGGTGCGCTACTGCAAGGCAGCTGCTGCACATGTCACCATGGTGCTCGTCTTTCATCCTCACCATTTGGGTACACAAGGCCTTGGAAAATTCCCTACACGATTTCCAATATTGCCTGCGAAATTAGCAAGGTGTTTTCCTTGGAGATCTCCATTAGGGTGTCCCTGTAGCAGGTGTAGCCGAAGCCTCCACGAACCAGGGGTAAAATTACAGGCACTTATGTCGGGTTGTCTTGAAAACAGCACTTACAAGAACAACTGGTAAAATTACGGGCACTTTGGCGCGGTGGTCCTGAAAACTACGGGTGCAACTCCTTGGGGGGTGCTTGCCTAGCGCGTGCCCGGCGCACTACTTTTGTATTAACTATCTTCACTTTAACCTCGGATTTACACTCCCCTAGAGGAGCCCCCCAAATCGAACAATGGTGGACCGCAAACGTTCCCTACAAAAGCACGCTGCATCAGACGAAATAGCTAAATTCTACATCAATGTGTGTTACTCATGTATCAGCTCATCGAGTCAATCTTTCCCCCACAAGTGTGGGCATCAATACATTCAGCACAATGATGCTCCTGACGCACGACAACCTGTGACAGTGGAACGATTCTGACAACACAAGGCACACACATATGCCTCGCCCTCTCCTTCATCTTGTGTGGCGGCCAAGTTGCTTTTATCAATCCAAACATGAGGCGGGACATGGTCCATGGTCCATAAGGAGGGTGATTGACTTGCCTGCGAATGCAAAATTGTGTGAAGTGCAATAAAACACGCGCATACTGCTGTAACTCACAAGGGCCACCATGCCAGATGTTCCCAACCAAAGCCCAATGCCACAAAATTCCAAACAATTGCTCAATGTGCGCCCTACACCACCCACACATATCATTGTACGATTGTTGCAGGGCGGTCAAGTTCCAAGTTCTTCCAATGAATGGCACAATGTCATGAATCCGGCCTTTATAAATGCTGTCATGGCCCCCAACCTCAAAATCAAAGAATATCCCCAACCGGAAAGGGGCCAGTCCATATCCCCCATTGCATGTCATGAGAGCAGTGGTTGGGAATTGTCCACAGTAGGAAGACATTTGCTTTCCACAGCAAGCATGGTGCATCGGTAGGAGACCACACTTGCATCACAAGCTGCAGCAATGATTGTGACCATGGGAATGGATGAAAAAACACCTACTTGCATTGTGGATTGACAATTACGGACATGCATGATGAATCTTCATGTCCGACATCTTCATCGTTTTGCCGGTGTGCCTTTGGATTATACGGAGCATGGCATGAACGTCCAATAGCTCAGTCGGTGTCATTGGTTTGTGTTCCGAGAGCATATAAGGGGTCACCATCCATGTGTGGTCGCATTTGGCCACATCACATCGTGCGGCACACACATCATTGTGTGATCAATGGGGCTATCATTCAAAGTGTCAATTCATTCACGCAGTTGGTGCAAGCGCACAACTGCTTCTGCTACAGTGGTTGCCATATTGCGAAGTGTAATGCTTAACTATGGGTGACCACCATATGGTGGTGGGCGCGGTTGTTAGGCTGTGGAGGCAACAACAACAGTTGTGCAATCAAGTGTTATGTCAACTCCCGCACGATTCAGTGACTGTTGTCACGCTGGAAAGGGGCTGGTCCATATCCCCAACCGGGAAGGGGCCAGTCCATATCCCCAACTGGAAAGGGGCCAATCCATATCCCCAACTGGAAAGGGGCCACTCCATATCCCCAACTAGAAAGGGGCCACTCCATATCCCCAACCGGGAAGGGGCCACTCCATATCCCCAACCGGGAAGGGGCCACTCCATATCCCCAACTGGAAAGGGGCCGGTCCATATCCCCAACTGGGAAGGGGCTAGTCCATATCCCCAACTGGAAAGGGGCCACTCCATATCCCCAACCAGAAAGGGGCCGGTCCATATCCCCAACCGGGGCTCTCGTTCACCA
Source organism: Eutreptiella sp. 'Long Island Sound 2002' (assembly GCA_964036045.1). NCBI lineage: Eukaryota > Euglenozoa > Euglenophyceae > Eutreptiales > Eutreptiaceae > Eutreptiella > Eutreptiella sp. 'Long Island Sound 2002'. The sequence continues at coordinate 4,177,398 of OZ038391.1, read as the reverse complement.
CGTGTATGGGGTGGCGTGCGTGCGTGCCTATGCACGTGTGTGTTGTGTGGTTGTGTGTGCGGTGTCCATGGCTCCTTGGCTCTCGTTCACCGCGGTGGTTTGCGCGCCTGTGTGCTTGTGGGGTGCGTGCGGTTGTGGCCTATCCATACCCCCAACCGGAAAGGGGACAGTCCATATCCGCAACCGGAAAGGGGCCATGCAAAAAGCGTGGATTAGGGCTCCGTATCAAAAGTGGCCTAAAAAGATGCCCGGCGCATGCCTAGTGCGCTGCCGCTCCCCCCAAGTGTGCCGGTTGGCACATTCGGGTGCATGCAGTGGTTGAGGTTTTCAGGAGGAGGAGTTCAGAAATTGTCTGTCTCGCTTGTCCACAAGTGGGAAGAAAGACTTTTGGTTTGGTGAGTGGGACGATTGTTCCTATGCTCACACGTACTGCTTGGCGTCCCTCTCATGCCCGGCGCCGGCATGCGTCACATGCAGTGATTTCCATGACAGTGAAGTTTCGAGGGTGCTCACCACCACAAATGATGTGGGAAGTGTAACCGAGGGCGCGCTTCTGTGCATTTTACTGTTTGTGGGTGCTGCCATCCGAATTTTTTTTTGGTGGGGGAAGGCTCCGGTCATGGAGTGGTGAAACTGTCTTCATGGAGAGCCAAAACCCTAATGCACTCCACACATGTGTGGAATGGCACAGCAGCTGGTGGGCCGCCATATATTGTAGTCCGTCGCTACGCGTCGAATGTGCATGCTGTGAAATACAGCGGAAACCACGGAACACAAAAGCGAAGCCTGATGGGGTCCCCGTTTTTGGATGACCCGTGCTGAACCATAAATCCGACGACGGTCGTGACCCTCTGGGATCTCTCCAGACACATCCAGCGCATTCCATTGCCTTGCAAT
>OZ038391.1:3901501-4171501 GCA_964036045.1 Eutreptiella sp. 'Long Island Sound 2002' | reverse complement strand
GATACTGACGTGGGCCACAATGACAATGCTCTGCCTCTTGTCTTGTGGTAACGCAAAACCAAGAACCCTTGATTCAATGGGATCGCAATGGCTAATCCTTAATTTTCCACCTTGTTTTACGACATGCGAAGCAAGCGAGCAAAGGCTCAACAACTCCAAAACATGATGTCAAAGTGCAGTGGGTTGCTAATAGTTGACATGTTATTTGGTATTTATACGTAATGGGGGACTAGGCGATGGTGTGGAAACACCCCCCTTCCCCCACCAAATGGTCTGGATCATGGATCGGACATGGAGGTGGAAAGCCCCCTGCCCCGCCCCCCCCCCCCCCTTCCTACCTTCCAAAATGGATCAAACACCCAAAAATCCTCAAAAAAGCCGCGCCGCGCCGCGCATACTGCCAGTAGCCCCAACCTCACCAAGTCTTACACCAACCTTCCAATGTAGAGCCACAATAGGCATACACATACAAAAGGTGGGCACAAAACAAAGCAAATTGAGATGGCATTGGGCATGTCACTCATAATTAGTGCTAAAGTAAAGTGGAAAAATGAAGTGGGGTTGGCAAAAGACAACAAACAAGTACTGAGCACATTGTTGATAGGTGACAAAATTCTTCATGCACTTCATCGCAGCCAAGTAACAAAATCAAGTACGTGAGAAAGTTGTTGTAAGACAAACAAATTCAAAACCTTGGAGGATACCGGGGGCGACACATTCGCTTGAATGGTGCGGTACATGGGAGAAATCCTCATTGACCGCGGCTCCCTCGGGTGCCGGTGGGGCCTCCCAAGTCGCGGTCCTATAAATTTCACGGGCATCTGGAGGGAATGCTTGAGGGAGGGCTGCGTGAGAGGCCGTTTGTCATCATCCCACTCACTATCATCCTCATTCAAAGACTCTGCGGAGTTCTCCCTCTCAAGGAGATCTAAAGACAGACCACTCAAAAATCCCGAGGATGAGTGAATAGAAGCAGGTGAGGCATGCACATCTTTGCTCGGCGATTCCACCCCCACAAGCACATACTCACGCAAAGATCCCAACGATTCACACAACGAGGACTGTGAATTACGAACTTCTTCGGCAAAAGGAGCAATTGCAGCCACAACCTCGGCATTGTTTTCGGCAATGCATAGAGAAGTTCCTTCCAAAAGGAAGTCTCCGTCCAAGAGGCCAAGCCCCTTGGTGTTAGATGACACAGTCTCATCTTCATTGAGTTTGCAGCCTTGATAAGAATATCAAGGGCAGCACGATGGTACACCGCCAACGTTTTTTGGGCAACACCCAAATATTTGGCTGCATCGGCCAAACTAACCTCCGAATTCACAAGTTTTGTGAATACTGAAAATGAAATTGCAAAGGTGGCCCAAATGGTTCAACAACATTGTGGGTGGTGTTGCGTGCTTTTTTGGATTTTGGGGGATACTTTTTCCCATCCAACAGTTTTAGCAATTTTCAAAACAAACGAAGTCACAACAAAGTTGTTGGTCCACAATTTGCAACAAACTCAATTCTTGATCCAACAAAGATGCTACAAAGAACAGAGCAGTTCATCCGAAAAAAAAAGGAGACAACGCCATTGTTGTTCACATAATTGTAACTATGTGCACCACCAATTAGCAAATGTAGAGTAGACACGGATCGAGGTAATGAAAATGGATCGGCATGGATTGGGGTTGTGGAACCCCCCCCCCACCACCACCAAATGGTCCAGATCATGGATCGGGGTTGGTGAAACAACTAGTTTAGCACCCCCCCCCCCCTTCCTGCTCCATGGAATGTAAGGCCTCGACGAGGCAGAGAAAATTGGTTGCACCATGATGTGTGTAGGTGTAAGGTCCACGCACCAGGTCCATAGCTTCAATCCCAAGTCTTCATGTTCTGTCAGTCCCGTTCCTCTTCAGGCGCACACAGACATGCAGCAATAGTGCCAAACATACAGGCTGTATCGGGCGGGTTGGGGTGTGTGAGTGGGTTACACTAGCACAGCACCAGGCACACAACTGGAAATTGGAGGGCATGACATGATGGTTCTGCAATTAACCCATTGGAGTCCACGGTGCACATCGGCCAAATGGCTGCTTCAACTAGCTGTGCAAAGGCCAAGAGGGTTGGTCACGGGCACGCCACGCAAGCACACCAAAGACAAACTCGTCAGTGGCCGGCCATAGGCTGAAGTGCAAAAACCACAAGGAAGGCCAAACCAGGAGGAACGAAAACCACAAGGAGTTTGCATCATCATAACAATGTGTCGGACCAACATCCAAATGCGTAGGCCCGTGTGTTTGACCACCTTGAATTGGCCACCATGCAATTTTGCCTCCCACTTTGAAGTGGGCACATCAGATATCACGATAGCTGATCGGAAATCAGGGAGGCACAACGTAGGCAAACACAAATCTGTTCACACAAATCAATCCATGAGCTGAGAAGAGACAGGTGACAAAGCCAGTCCAAGCCAGTGAGGCCCTTCACTAATGGTAAGACCCGTTCCTCTCATCCCACTTTCGACTTGTCTATGTACGTCATATAGAAGCATGCAAATACACCGTCAGAAATGATCAAGTGAATTAGATATAAAGAGGCACAACCCGTTAGTATTTTAATTATTGAAAAATATTCCCTTCTCTGTCTTTGTGTCGTCTGGTGTCTGGTCACTCTTCCCAATACTGCAGGCACGCGGCAGCAACAAAGAAAAGCGACACGAGGAAACCTTTCTGCAAAGACAGTTGCAAGCAGTGTGCTGAAAAAGTCCAGGCAGGGGCTCAAGAGGCAAATTATGGAAGCTCCACTGTTGCCCAGCGAGGGACACGAGGCCCATTAACTCCCATTCTGCAGTGACATTGTCAACATTGTCCAAAACCATTGTAACAATAGCATTGCCAGCAAATGAAACAAACAATTTGCAACATATGCTCTCTACTCCCCCTAGAGTAATTCGCATCCTTAGCACCGCAACACTTACGACAGCCTTGCATTTTGTCATCAGCACACAGCTTTACTTGATGAACTGGAAGTGTACCAAGGTGAAGTTGTGATATCATGGGCGTGTGCACTTCTCGGGGTACATACAAGTGTGCCTCCCTTTTGGGATATGGGGCATTTTCTCATGAGGATTGGATATTCGCATCATTCTTCATGTCAATTGTTCCTTGTGTTTTGGCCTTTGCTTCTGAGTGTTGTTGACAACAACATTTGTTTCTCTTTGCTTCGGTTAATAATGTTGCAAAATCTGCAAGCCTCGGAATACACACTAGGAGAAGTGGGATGGATGATGCTTGATACCACAAGGAAAAGAAAATCCACGACCCGCTATCGGCAGAAAATGAAGGTCGAGCATCCACCATAAGCGGAGATTATCCCCTCAAATGAGCATGCAGAGGGAAGAGGAGAAGGCGAGCAAAGCCGTCTTGTACCTGCCGTGAGCCTTCAAATTACATCACCCAGCTGCTACAGAAAAAATGAAAACGAATCATGGCGAAACATGAAAGTTGAAACAATGGACTAACAGTTGCACCTGCATACACGTCGCCTGCACTTCAACGCACAGGGCAAGTAAAGCATGCTCCGCAACACTACTGTACGGTGCACATTGATACTGTGTCTGACGACATGAATCGCTTTCTCTCTGCACAGGGGTACATACATACGATGGCGACCATTTTGTGCCTTGGGGCAGGTCTTGTCACTGCACCTGGAGTCCGGTACCTGGGAGACGCGGGTTTTCAGGTCACCGTGGCATCACGCACAGTGTCCAAAGCCGAGAAGATCATTGAAGGTCTTGCCGGTTGTAAGGCTGTTGCAGTGGACGTCCTCTCAGAAAGTGATGCGGTGAAGCTCGAGGAGCTTGTCAAGACACACGACCTGACGATTTCTCTTCTTCCCTGGACGCAGCATTTGCCCATTGCAAAGCTCTGCCTGAAGCACAAAAAGCACTTCTGCACCACGTCATACATCTCCGACGACATGCAGGCGCTGGACGAAGAGTTCAAGCAAGCTGGCGTTGTTTGTTTCAACGAGTGTGGGGTGGACCCAGGAATGGACCACATGAGTGCAGTGAAAATTATCGACAAGGTGCATGCTGACGGTGGCAAAGTTAATTCGTTCACCAGCTATTGTGGCGGGCTTCCTTGCCCTGACCACAACAACAACCCCTTCGGATACAAGTTCTCTTGGAGCCCTCGCGGCGTGCTGCTTGCTGCTATTCGGAAGGCGATCTTTCAAGAGGACGGTGAGCGCAAGGAGCTTGATGGAACTCCTGGTAAAATGATTTACGACAAGTTTTTTGAAGACACAAGTGTGCCCGATGTAGGGCCCAAGATTGAAACGGCGTGGCCCTCGTCCTTTGAGTGCCATCCTAACGGAGATTCCTGCAAGTTCCTTTCGATCTACAAAATCCCAGAAGCACACACGCTTATTCGTGGCACATACCGCAGCGTCGGCTGGTGTCCAACCATGAAGAAGGTGACCGAGCTGGGACTGCTGAAGGAAGACGACATCAGCGCTTTGAAGGGTAAGTCGTACGCTGAATTCCTTGCTTCCAAGCTTGGCTGTGAGGCTGGGAACGTCAAAGCGGCCACAGCAGAAAAACTCGGTTTGGCTGTGGATGACGCCATCATCGGCCGGCTGGAGTGGCTTGGATTGTTTGACCAAGAAAAGAAGGTTGAAGCTGCCACCACCTTGGATGCGGTGTGTGACTTGTTCTTGAACAACCCCAAGTTCTGGTATGAACCAGGCGAAACTGACATGATCTGCATGCACCACACCTTTATCGTCGAGAAAGCTGACGGGAAGAAGGAAAAAATCACCTCAACCATGGTTGACTACGGTATCAAGAACGGGGATACCTCAATGAGCCGTCTGGTATCGCTTCCTCTCGCCATCCACATTCGTCGCATCCTCAAAGGAGAGGCGAAAGAAACTGGTGTGGTTCGTCCAGTCGAAGCCGAAATCTACAACCCTATCTTGGACGAAATGGAACAGAAGTTTAACGTGAAGTTTCACGAAGTAGCCACCCCTCTCTGAAGTGGACGCGCATCGTGATAGGACTGCTTCCCGAATTTGAATAAAAGGTTCAGTGACACGCCAAGTATTTTTGTTGCTGTGCGCAATCTTTACGACGTGCATAGTGAACAAAACCTTTGGTGCCAATCGATGGTGCAGAGGTGGGGCAGGACTCAAGATGAATTTCGTGATGGTGATGGGGCCTAAGCCATACATTCACCGTCCCTGCGAGTGCATTGCTGCTTGCACAGTACAGCGTGGCACACAACATGCACAACACAACATATTGTTTGACAGGTCGCCATTTCTGCTTCTCGTTTTGGTGCATCCGTTTCTGCTGTGCTGCACGCCCATGTCTGCTGTCAAGTGCAACCATGTTCAGGAGACGCAGCCCCCAACTGCAACCAGGAGGAGGGGACAGCAGGGACCTAGGTGGTGGCACCTCACGGTGCCTTGCGGGACAGCCTTGACAAACTGCAGCATTGAGACGTGTTTTACTGCTGTGGTGGATGCTGGAGTGTTTCTGGCGGTAGCGACACAGGCCACTTCACAACGTAAAACATGATTTTGTTTTTTCTTTTTCGCAGAATATGGGTGGTTCCTGGGACAACAGGCAGATGCCAATACGAAATACCAAGAATCAGCCAAATAGTGGTGGTGATGGTGTGCAGCAGTCCAGTCCTGTGGTTATAATTGTATGCAAGGTCTGAGACTGTACGAAACTGTGCAGGGTAGCAGGCCCTGAGCGTACGCAACTGTGCAGCCTCTGTTTGTCCCACAGAGAGCAAACATGCACAGGTTTTGTTTGGCTGGAAAGCCCCTAAGGTGACGATTGCGTTTTTCTTTGAATGACAACGGAGGGATGGGGGTTATGCGATTTCATCCACTAGCCAACGGCAAGGGCATTTGCTTTCCTCTGTGTGGACTCGACACAGAGAAGTGAAGGCACCATGGCCTATGTAAGGAAAGGACAAGGGAAAAGTAAGGCATTGAAGTAGAGAGGGAACGATAGGGTAAGGAAACCAACAGAAATCCCACCAGTACCAATTTTTCTGACAAGGAAAAACCTCTGCAAATTTTTTTGCACCCAAAGGCTTCCTCCCTGCACATGTTGTTCTTCCCCATTGGCAGCATGCATAAGTGTACATGGGTTTCACAGCCAAGTGTACCCAACCATAGTTAGCTGGAGTCAGTCAGTATATGTACAGTTTTAACCACAGAACTGGTGTGCAGGTAGTCTTTGCCGTGATCTCTGCGTTGTGAGAGAGGCCGCTTGTTGGGTGCAAATTTGACTGTGGTGTCCATGCAGTTGGGGCTCAGACAGCCAGCGTGTGATTCAGTTGTGAGGGCACATTTTGGTTTCTGTGGCGTCACACATGTACATTGAGATGAACACGCATGGTTGGGTGAGTTTTAGCATTGATTGGACAACACATTCACGATAAGAAGGGGCAAAAAGTGGCAGAAATCAACATCTCGAGTAAAGCACCATCGCCGCCACCACAACCAAATAGAGGTGCACTTTTGCCCACGCCTACAGTTATCATCAAGGTTTATGATTAGGACTGAGCAGGGTTGTCTCATTGAATGCATCGGAAATTGCTGTGGAAGAAGAACGGGCAACGTTGAATGTGGTACTACACATTTGGGACGATCATCCTGAAAAATGGGTCAAAATCATTACTATCTCAAAATGAACCACCGCATTGCATCACGGCGTGGGAGACGCTTTATTGAGCATTTTATTTAATTTGCAATCATTCGATAGCCCAATTGCCATTGAAGAGGAACGGTGCTCTTTGGGGACACCAACGATCGTACTCAACGACAGATTTGAAAGCTGGCTGAAAATGGCCATTGTTGGTCCCCTAGCTTGGGCCGAAAATGGCCTAGACGATTTGAGATGGCACAAAATTTGTTGTAGGTAATGTGCATTTGCTCTTGTGTTGCCACGTTGTTTCCAAAAAAAAAAGTGTGTGTTGCTACCGCTTGTTGCTAAAATGTGTTGCTCACCGTAGACCGTGTACTTTCAAAAGGGTTGTAAAACCTCAACGGGGTAAACCCAGCTTGGTAATTCTTACTACAACAATTACACAATTGAAATATTCCGCTGCCTCCAATTTTGCATTTGAAGGTACCAATGAAACAATTAAATCGCACATCCAAAGTACAAATATGCAATGGCATGCATAGATGGACAAATATTCAAGTGACAAGGGCCAAACTAAGATATGGAGGCAAACCAGGCAATAGCAACCAATATAACACACAACAAATGAAAGTGGTTGCACAATTTTAGCTAGAAGTGATGGGGTTTCAACCAATTTTTTTGATGGATGATGCATTCTCATGTGGATGTCATTATCACAAACGGGTCAAAACATATCGATCTACTTTTTAAAAATTAGTCCACCCAGTTCGCTCGGTACATGACTTGGTTTCACGCCCCGGTATCATCCAAGTGTGTTCAATTTTGGCAAGGTTTAAAAGCACCGGTAGTTGCAAAACGTTGCATTGTGTTAACAACATTCTGAGGGGTGTAGAACTTTGTGTTCAACAGAAAGTGCCCGCGTACCGAACCCATCAGCTTTGACTGTATAGTTGATACTGTCGCCAAAGGGGGCTCATTTCATCGTCCGATGATGATGGTGCCCGGGGCGGGAATGCCGCAAGAAAAGAGCTGAGAACTTCACGGGCAATAGTACAAGAATAAAGGATTGGGTGTCATGACTGATGAACATATCACCCTACATTTCGCACCACAACACCTGTGGGCAGAGCAATCATCTCAACAACATGGTTACCATTGTGTGAAATGACAAATATGCAAGCCGATAATGTGCAAATCCTGCTAGCAATTGTGCATTGGTTTTTTACTATATGTAATTGCAATTTGACAATTGGCATATTGAAGTTTGAATATTAAATATCCATATGCATGTAAAATACGGTTGTATTGATCACCCGCCCTTGAAGATTGGCACTGCAAGCATGCCATGGGCGGGATATTGAGCTGGCACCAATTTGTATACCACTGTGGCGCGTCCATATCCGGGAAAATGATTGGCGAAGTTTTGGAATTTCATGGCTTAGATCCATGAATTGAAATGAATCAAAAGGGCATCATCGTGGCAACAAAACTAGTACCTTTTGCAAACCCATTGTCTGGGGCCATCTTGAAATCTGTATAATGAGCCACTGTTGCTTTTTGTCTCTCTTGGGCTTTAATTGGATACAAAAGTACAAATAGGTGATATGAGTCCACAAATGATGTTGGACGACATGGTTTCAACCAAGAAACATCATCATAACATTCTACCTATCCAACACTACGTCTTTTTCAAAAAACTTCTACTTTTCTCGAGGCTATATAGGTGATGACGTTAGATCTCAAAAAAGCACGGAGATGTGGTGTGATATGTGGCAAACCGATTGTATTGGCTGATCCAGTTGGGGCAATGCCCCCTCTCTCCAAGAGTCAATGTTTTGCGCCCAAACGTGCAATTTTTCCAAAAAACCTTTAGAAACTTGATGTCCACTCCATAGGCGCTCTTGGAGCCGCCCATCGAATGCAGAAAAGTATTGTTGGCCATTGGCGCGCAAAAATCGCGGGCGCAAAATGCCGATGGCAGCCGCAATACGAGATTGTACAACATCACCAGCAATGGTTTTGTGGGTGGACAATAAATTTATTTCTATCGAACTCTTTGTGGTGTCGATCTCTAGCCTTGGTGGCCACAAAAGCTAGTGGTGGCGTTTTTTGTGACGAGGCAAAGCATTTGTAGCCAGCAGTGGGTTGAGTGCATGTATGTGTTGTTACGGGTGTATCCTAATTTTCATGGTGTTTCCGGTGGCGTTTGTCCTTCACCCTCTCGACCTTGGACCATTATTTGAGCAGTGAGCTCCGGAAATGCACAAGCAAAGTGAACACCTTGTACCTATGTAAAAAGCACTATAGTAGCCGTCCGCACTTGCTTTTGGTGCTACAAGAGTGGCACCAAGAATCGGAAAGCATCCTAGGTTTGAAACTATTGCCTACGTAGCATCTTGTGCCTTCAAACGGCATGATTTCCAACGATACAAATTCTCAATCTTATGCAATGATCTGCAACTTTCTTTTGCAAAAAATGCACCATATTGCAAATCCGCAACAAATTTCTCAACACTTAGGAATAATTACTTGGCGAAATATACTTATCCTTTTTGCTTGATCATGAATGTGTTGCAATTTTTGCTCATTTGCAGCAAATCCATTTCGCTGCATCCTGCAAATAGCTCACCATGGCCCATGCATGAAAAATTTGACGAAGTTACAAACAATTTATTGCAACATGGCACGAAAAATTGCAAAAATGCCCCCCCCCCTCCCATATCCATGGACAAGCCATGATTGTGTAATCCAACAAAAAATGGGAGAGTGTAACATGCCCATTGGGGGGGCCAAAGACACCGGAAAGAGTTCAGTGAAGCCTTTTGGGAGCCAACATGCTTTTTTATTGGTTTTGTTTGAAATCTCATTTTTCGTTCCCAGCTTCAATGAAAACTGAATGTAAATGGCAGCATGGCTTTTCTGTTTTGTCAAATGCTTCATTCGTGGTAGATTTTAGAAATATGTTGTGTGGTTGAGAACAGAAGAAGAATTACGTCAAGCTGAAAGACAGGTCTTGACAGACCTTGACACCGTTGTGTTTGTTGTGCATGCTTGCCTTCCCGTTGACACCTTGGTGCACCCCCCTTGCACTAGCATGGCCTTTTCTCAAGCATGGCTCTACCTCCCAGCGCCCTTTGTTGTGAAGTGGTCATGAAAGTGCTGCCCTGGGTCGATGTGGGTGCCGGAGGGCTCGGGGCCGGCAAGACCAGTGGGGCAGGCACGCGAGGAGTCTCCCTGGATGTTGTTATTGGGGTTGGAACCAGAGACACGGACACCAACGGAGGCGAGAGCAGCGACAACAGAAGCAAGGTCCATGCTGATTGTGGTCCGGCAGAAAATCCCAGTCTATGAAGAAAATTGAGGGGAATTATTCTAAATACATCTGAGTGTCCAAAACTGTCCGAATGAATTTAAATAATCCATTTATGTAAAATTGTATGGCCGATCAGGCCCGCGAGCGCGCGCCAGCGGCAAATGGCGATTCCAGCTAAAATAGCGGAATGCGGCGGATTTACGGGAAATGGACCGCGGAATCAAATCCGGCATATCAGAAATATATAGGAAATATCCTGTGACTGAGCTGCGAGGCGGCGAGTCCGCCGAAGCAAAGAAAATGACCAAAATGTAGCCAATCTGGGCAGAATGTCTGAAAATCTGAGCAGATGGGGCTAGCCGCACTTACACTCCCCCTCCAAAAACACACTGGGGTGTGTCGCTACGTCAACGAAGAACGTAGTGCGGGTAAGTCCCAGAAAAACATAGGAATGTAGCCTCGATGAGGCGAAATATGCTTGATCTGACCTGAATTGGGCTGAATTGGCACTGAATCAGGGTGAATGAACCTGAAATGAGACAGAATGAGAAGTGACGAACAGTCCTCCGTGCAGTAAAACATTAGGTCACGGGCTAAAAAGCATGTAAACGTATCGAAAATCGATACCAAACCATGCATTGGTTGAGAATGAGGTAGATTATTGGTGGATTGAGTGGGGGGATCAAGAATTAGAGTGACATCTCAGCGCTCTGGCACAGTTTCGCTGTCGCGGGCACGCTACGGTGTCCTCGCCGAACTCTACATCGTGTTATCCCGCTTTTGTCGTTCTGAAAAGTACAGCATGTGGCTCAGATTTGGCGCATCTGGTGGATGATCACAAGATTCAGCAAAAATGAGAGTGAATTTGGGCAGAGATGAAGGGGATTAAGCAATCACAGAGCGGTTAAACAAATACACATGTAGTCTACAGACCCTAAGTGCACCGAAAATCATAAGCGTCAACGAAGTTAGACAAAGCCGTCGACAGATCTTCGAGGAATGTGAGGAGATGACAAGGAAATCAGTCTAAATTGTCCTAACATGAGTAAATTCCCTGAGATGGAGGTGAAATGAAGCGGAATGTGTACAACTGAAACTACCAACACCTTCGTTTATACTAAAGTTAATATATATTGTCGTTTATTCAGCTCAATTGTGCTTTCCGGCACGTTGGTTCGCGAGCATCTAACAGATTCTATCAAAATGTGGATCATGTGATGATGCATCATGATGGGACATGCTGGCCCTGGATCCTTGGCATGTAACGCGCCGAAGGTTCGCTGAAGGCACTTTACTGACAGTATATAACTGAGAGACACCGAATTTACAGTGGCGGTGGTGTCAATCGACTTGGACAAGGCCAATCTTTCGATGGAGTCCCACAAGACACTTGGATTCACCATTCTCGACAGTTTCTGGTCGAATTGAGCTCACATTGGCGTGTGCCAAAAATACAACGAAGCTTACGGACTTCAGAGGTTGCTGTTAGAAGTCCCTAGAGCTCCTAGATGAAGATTGTCTGAACAATTGACGTCTGGGTCTCGTACAACAGTGGCAGAATGATGGACAAACCTGAGAAATTCAAGGTACATTTGAGGATCCTGGATCTGAATCTGGACTTTGGCGTCAGCATCACAGCAAATGAAGGTGAGATCTGAGTTCCTGGCGTCGCCTCTAGGGCAGCCAGTACTACAGGGGTTGCCTGTAGGGGTGAATGTCGCTGCGCAGCGTTTTGATTATGTACATTTGCTTCCATCTGCACGAGTAGCCAAATTCCAAAGATGCACAGACCAACAGAGACAAGATTACCCCGAATCTGCCTGAATTAAGCCTGAGTTTGGTTTTTTCTGAACACGGCAGCACACTCCGTCAGCGTATCTACGCCTTGTCTGCCTAACGGAGACCAAAGAAAAGTTGATTGACGTCAAATTATCAAACATTCGCAGTTCTCCACATCATGACATAAGCAGAAAGAATGAACAGTGGATTGAGCAGAATGTGGCAGGATGGCTTCTCAATTCGGCCAAGCACGAATACAGGTGACCACCAACCTGTCTGGTCGGGCCCTGGTACGGCTTGGGCGCTGCAAATCAGCGGCCGAACTCGAAGCTTGGTCCTCATTTAGCTCCTGCGCTGGCCTGACCACAGGAGGGGGGATCGACGGATCAGCCCTGGAATGTGGCTACTGAGGGCCGTAAAAGGCTGGATCTCGATTCACCACAGGTCGTTTTCCGTCGCTCTCCACTTGTCTGTCTGGTTTCGACAAACAATCTGTCAGGAGTACACCAATTTCGGGGTGCTTCTTCAGGAAGTCAATGAACCCCTTGGTGTATCCATGGACAAAAGATTGGGCTGGTTCCCAGTTGTTGTGACTGGAATCAAAGCCCCTCCACTCACACAGAAATTCCCATTCGCCCTTGGCGTCACGTCTTGCTTCAACAATCCTCTTGAGTTCGTACTTTCCCCCTTCGATTACCCGATCGGACAAGTGTTTTGCAGTCCAAAAAAGGGGTTTAGCTCGATCTTTGGGGGAGGGGATCTCTCTCTTGAGGCGATCGCCCGAAACGTCAATTTCCCTGCTGACATCCACACGGATCCTCCACCTGTTCTCCCCAAGACGCGCTGTAACAGCGAATGGCCCCTCCCACAAGGGAAGAAGCTTGTCATCTCCGTCCAGGGTGGTTTCGGATTTTCGAAGCCAAACTCGATCATCGACTTCAAAATTGTGGGGGTTTTTCCGACCTTGATTTTGAACCCAAAGCCAGTCAGCTTGATGCTTCTCGATTAATTTCGACACAGATTTATCTGCTCGTTGGACTTCGTCCAAAAACAGCGAAGCATCTTTACAGGGGCGAGGATTATTCAACGGCATGTTCCACCAACACTTCTTTCGTCCAAAGACAATTTCATTTGGAGAAAGGCCATGATACAAAGGCGTGTTGTGGTAACGGCGAAGCAATGCGAAGAGAACTTCAAGCCAGTGGAAATCCTTCTCACTCGCGAGCTCCTTACGAAGCATATTTATAACAGAGCGGCCGGCTCTTTCGCCAGGCAGCGCTCGATGCGAGTGGATTTCACACCTGAGGTGGTGGATTCCAAGGCGAGCACACAATTCTCTCCACCATTCGGAGGTGTACTCTTTGCCTGAGTCCGTGACCACCTCGGATGGGACGTCCCAGCCTCCCATCCAGGTCTGCGCGCACCATTTGGCGGCAGCCTTGCCAGTCATCGACTCAATGTTGCAAGGCAACACTTGAATGTAGCCGGAATGACGGCACTGAATAAGGAGCACACCATTGACCTTTTTGTTAGTCCAATGGCACTCTTCGTCATCGAGCTCACCGAGATAGAAGAAATCACTGGTGACTCTGTTAAAGAGACGCTCCGGAATAGGATGAGGCCTCAGATGGCCGTGCTTCTTCGCGCTGGGAGGCGTCGAGACAGCACATTGGGCACATCCGGCAGCTACTTTCATGCAATGAGTGTAGAGCCTCGATCCAAACAACCTATGCTTAATCATCGACCACAGTCGACGGCCATGTGCGTGGGGGGACTCCCATTTGTGCCACCAGTTTAACACTCGGGGGGCTAGGGCGTCTGGCACACACAATTTACCCTCCATCCACAGCTTCCCCCCATCCAACGAGTACTCTGCAAAAATCCCATCCCTGTGAGCATCTTTGGATTTGAGATTTCCAAAGACCTCTTTAAACATGGGATCCTGCAGGTAATCGGACGTCCAGTCACGGATGATCAGGGAATCCTTAGGCAGGGGTGGAGTTTTGGCCGGATCTCGACGCTTAATGCCTTGGATCAACCGAAATCGATTTACTCGTCGGGTGTAGTCAAACCGTTTCACACTCCCTGTGGAGGGATCGGTGACATTTTCCACGACTTTCATCGTTTTGGTGCAGATCTCATGGGCATGCGCCGGATCTGAGATGGCCGTGATGTCGTGACACGGCAATGCGTGCTGTTTAACAGCGCACTGCATGCATGCACGTCGAATGAGTTTCTTTTCTTCCTGATCCCATTCGATGATGACATGGCGGTCCTGCTCCGTACCATGGATGTTGGTACTTTGCAGCCCCTCTGAGGCGGGGTAAGCCCATCGGCTCAGAGCATCCGCTACCGTGTTATGTTTACCAGGCAAATACGACACATGGAGGTCAAACAGAGAGAGAAATTCGTGCCATCTGGCCCGTCGACCAGCTGGGCTCGCGACAGTATCAATGTGTTCGGTGGCCCAATACTCCAGAGATCGATGATCCGTCAGGACCTCGACTCGATTGGTGCCAACCCACGATTGGTACTTTTTTAGAGCGCAAATTATGGCGTAAGTCTCTTGCTCACGCGGCGACCATTGCATTTGGCGTGGGGCTAGCTTCCGAGACCAAAATGCAAGAGGGTAATGATCGCCGGTGGCTTCATCAACCTGTTCAAGGACAGCTCCGATCGCGTACCTAGATGCGTCGGTTCTAATGTAGAAGGGTCGGTCAAATTGGGGCACATGCAACGTGGCGACTTCGCAGAGGGCTGCCTTCAAGTGATGGAAGGCCTCCTCGCACTCGTCAGTCCACTTGACACGAACCTTTGAACCTGCCTTGCCTGCATCTCTCCCTACCTTCAATAATTCAGTGAGGGGGGCAGCAAATTTGGCATCATTTGGCACAAAAGTGTGGTAAAAATTGCAACAACCCAGGAATCCTCTCAACTCCGTGATCGTCTCAGGGCGCTTCCACTTCTGAATAGCGACGAGCTTCCCTGGACTGGGTCGTCGAGTGCCATTCTCTAGGAGAGAACCACAAAATTCGACTGATTTTAAAAATAATTTTCCCTTCTTTGGCCCACAGATCAGCTGATTGGCGTCAAGAATGTCCAAAACTTGGTTCAGCTGCTTCTCATGTAGGGCCACCAGCTCGGCTTCGGTCAGTCCCTCCCCCTCCGTCGCGATGATTATGTCATCTATGTACACACTCACGAAGGCACGAAGCTCAGGATGGGTTGTGAACAGCACATCCTCCATCATTCTTTGAAAAAATGAGGGGGCGTTCTTCAATCCCATGGGCATGACGGTCCACTGGACTGGGCCACATGGCGTGCACATACAGGTAAGAGGTCTGCTGTCCTTCCTCAACGGCATTTGGTGAAAGCCGTGACGGAGATCCAGCACAGAGAACAAACGACCTCTTGCCCTCTTGGCGATTTCCTCCTCAATGAGGGGCAGGGGGTGTGAATCCGCCTTTGTTTCGGCGTTGAGATTGCGAAAATCAACAACCATTCGCCAACCATCTATGGTGTTCTGGTCTGCAGGCGGTGGCTTCGGGACTGTGAAGGGTGAACAACACCATTCGCTGGTCATACAACCCTCAAGCCAACCAAATTCCCTGAGATTTCTCTCAATGATTTTTCTGAGAATCTCATGTTTGTGTCCATGATTTTCATAAGGGCGCTGTTTTTTTGCCTTGTACCCTTCACGAAGCTCGATGAAGGCTTCACCGAACTGTCCACGGACAGAGGGATCTTTGATCAACTTCCCTGAAAGGGTCGAATCCTTCCGTTCCTCAAAAATCTTTTCTCTTGACCTCGAACACAATTCAGTGTCCACCTGATCACCAGGAATTACTGTCGAAAAAACTTTGGCGACTTCTTCGGCTTTGGCAGGAAGAATCTTCTTACGGATGTCGCTAAACAGGTCCGTATCAACTGCCTCTTGAAGATAGGTGGGTCTTGTGTCGAAATCCCAGAGATTTTCTTCGCGATCCAGCTCCTCGAAAGGATCCATGAAAGCTTCCACAGGGGGTTTTTCATAAAAAACTCTGAATTTGCGGCGCGATTGGAGATTTTTCCTCGCCCGTGCACTGAAGATTCTTTTCGATGTCGACCGTATTGGGGAAGAGGGAGACGAGGCGGATCCATTGGACGTTGAATCACCTTGGGTATCTGACGAACAAAAATCAGAAAAAATAGATTCATCATCAGTACCACGCTCAACCTCAGATTCAGACCCAACACAGGAATCTGTACTAGAATCGGCAGAATTAGAGTCAGAAAGCTTTCCATCCACCAGGAATCCAAGCGAACTCCAGGACCGCTGTGGCAGGGGACCTGTGTCGTCCCTGGCATACAGCTTAATCTTCCTGGGAAGTTCGATGTAATCTACACAAATGTCCTGTAATTCCTGAAACCAAGGCTTGTCGTCCCACAAGGGCACAACCAAAATTGCCTGGGTTTTATCTTGCTTGATTTTGTGGATGACCTGCTGGATTAAGTGAAACGGAGGATTAATCCACAACTTCTTGTCCCATTTGTGGGTCCAAGCGTCGCTGAAGTGCTTATCAAAGCGCTTGTTCGTGCGGTTAGCAAATGCATCATACTGAGGCCAAAAAGAATGATGTTCATGGAAGTATTCACAAATTGTATCGCGCCATTTGTCGACAACTCTGTAGGATGAAGAGTGCCAGCGCGAAGGGCGTCGTGGCTCGGAGTCCCTACGAAGACATTCTAACTCTTGGGAGTAATCGGCACTCCCATTCACCTCTGCAATGGTGACATCTTCACCAAATTTTGGTGTCACTTTTTGCTTCAAAAATTCTTCTGCACTTTTAAACCCTGCGTGCAAAAAACGAAATTCAGGACGCTCCAAGGGACCTGACTCCAGCAAAAAACAACGACGATGACCTACAGGCGCTACCCTGTTCTTACGAAGCCAAGGATGGCCTAAATAAAGGTCATACTTTATGTCAGCTCGGTAGAAGTAGTCATCCTTAAGGACAACTTCTTCCACATTTTGCTCTTCCCAAAGGTCTTGAGCGACCAAATGGGTTGATATATAACAACCGCGTTGCCCACCTGCGAGAGAGTGTCCAGAAACTCCCTCGAGGGTAACAGGATGAGGCGACTCGAACACGCAGTCGTCGGGTAAGAATGCATTGGATTGGAGATTTACCTCCGATCCATTATCACACAAACAAGTGGCGAGGTGGAAATTTCCCTTGCAATCAGAGACCCACAGCTTTGTGACAAACTGACGAGCCCTGTGCTTGGACTGTACACCAACCTCGTCCACTACAGCAGAAGGATCCGTCACCGGATCCAGGGGAGAGGAGACAAGCGACCCTACATCAAGTAATGGTCGATCAGGAATTTGGGGATCATGCCTGAAATCGCCTGGGGAGGGGCGATTTTCGTGGCTCCCCTAGGCGTTCTGACCTCCAGCTGCTGCGTTAACGTTGTGAACACAGCCTGATTCGTCGATCCATTCATCCTGGAACGGATCATCCGCTGGATTCAAAGCGTTTTCGACGTAATCTCGATCCGCATCAGACACCTGGTCTGCACCTGAGACCTGATCCACACGATGGTTGCCCTTTCCTCGCCCACGGCCACGGCCGCCGGATGATGGACCACCACCGTCGCCACGCCCTCTGCCCTTACCAGAGAAGGGGGTTCCCGAAGGATTTCCCTTACCCTTACCCTGTGATCCTGGAGCATTTCCTTTATTTGTACCGGATTGAGGGGTTTGGCCTGGATTTCGATTTCCGCCTCCGGCGTTGAAATTTGGACCTGTCTGACCATTCGGCTGCCCACCGGAACCGGATGGAGTCCGATTCCCTTTGCCTTGGGATCCGCCAGGGCCTCCGGTGTTTTTGTTTCCACCGGAGGGGGTCGAATTACCCTTTCCCCCCTTGGCACCATGCACCTGTCTGTCATTCCTGTCTGAATTCTGAGGATTACTGACATTTTCGCCAATCACCTTGTGATCGTAAGCAGACCATCGGTGATTAGCAGTGGAATGCGTCTTAGCTCGGTTCGTAGAACCTAGAAGCAGACAGATGCTACAATGATCCTGAACATTCCGGGTGTCATTCACCTTTTTGTTGCCCTTTTGGGCCCCATTTTGGGTGTTTTGCTGGGTATTCCTGTTTCCCCCAAGACCCTCATGGAAATTTTGATTGGCGGCGTCAGCGAGCCTCTCAACCTCTTCCCACAGTTCCTGCGGAGTGAACGAAAACACCCAGTTCCTGGCCTTCAGGCGATTGCCATGGAAACTTACTCCCCTATTGAGAACTTGGACAAACAAGTCCCGATCCTCGTGTTCATTGAACTTGATTTTCCACGTGTTTTCAGTGAATTTCACCTTGGTAAACGACGTGGGGGCGCACTTTTGAAGTGCCTCCCTGACGGTAAACCGGTTCGCCGAGGCGTCAAAGCCATCGATCTCCGCCCACCAGGTCTTGACCTTTTCTTCGGACTGTCGATTCCGAAGGGTGGCGGCGGTTTCTGAGGGGATTTTGTCAAAAATCAGATTTTTCAGCTCGGCACTAGAAAATTTTTCGCCTGAATGTTCAGATTCTTCTACGAGATTCCAGAAGCGCTGTCTCTTGTCCTGCACCTCATGCAAGATTAATCGAGAGAACGAAGGAAAATTCTTCAACATCTGGTGGTAATGGTCCTCAGGCAGCCGGGATCCACGTACCTCCAACTGTTCCCACACCTCATCAAAGGTAAGGGGGGAACTTGAATCTTCACGATCACTCCAGGTTCTGAGCCAAGTGTTGGCCGGCGCTCCCTCAAGGCAGTCCAGGAGCGCCATCAGGAACTGATCATCCTGGAGTTTTTGAGTCTTAACCCACAGTTTAAATTCCCGTTGGAACTGAGGCCAACGTCTGGGGTTTCCATTATACTTTGGTTGCTTGGCAACCTGACGAAGTCGCAATGAAGTGGGATTTAGGAGTGAATCCAGCCCAACACCGGCCGTAATGGCAGACACCTTGGCGGCATCATTAGCCACACCAGCTCCGGCGAGGGTCTGGGCGAGCAACATCTGGGCAATTGCATTGGAATCAACAGCAGGAAGGGTAGTACGGGAGGCAGTTCTTTTGGCATTCTGAACCTCAGTCCTAGCCTTCGCCGATCTACTCTGTGATCGAGAGATTGTAACCCTTTCCTTTAGCTTAGTCCTGCTGATCCGTGCATCGGTGGTCTTAGAGTCCACCGAAGGAGCAATCGAAAATATTTCTGTCGCCTCCTCCGACGGTTCTGTTGTCTGATCCACCGATGATGCGCCCTCAGACCTCATGTGGGTCTTGAAAAGATCTTTAATTCCCAGAGTCTGAATGATGAGTTGCATTTGATCCTTGAGCAATTGGAGCTCAGAATCTCGCTGAGATCTGCAAGAGCAGTCGGCAGGGCAGTACATACCGTGTCCTGAAGGACCTGAGCAGGCTGTCGGACCGCTAATCTCAGTGGTTCGCAGCCAGGAGTCCACTTGGGGAGCTCCTTCAGTCCTAATTTCCAGGCTTGCCTGCCTAGCTGCCTCTAAGATTCCTTCCTCAACCGCGGCGGCTAGATCGTCGCGGATGGAGACAGAGGGGTGAGGGGCGGAGGGCCCGGCAACCGGTGCCTTGGTCTTCTCCTTCGGGAAGGGGCTTGCCTCCCAAATCTGCAAGAAAATGGCAAAAGATTCATCTTCTTGAGAACACCACCACATCCTGGTGTTAATTTCTTCTTGAAGAAGGAAAAAATATTCAAATAAAAAATCAGAGGCGATTCTTTCTTGTCCTATCAGCTTAGACGTGGCTAATAGACACAGGGCCTCAAGCGCCTCAAGGTTACGGGCCACTTCCGAAGACAAATGGTTGTCCCATTGTGCCCATGAGGCTGGTCGATTAAAGGTAGGTACCTCACCTGGACCACCCATCTCAATGTCGTCAATTTCGGCATCGATGGTCTCGAAATGTGGACATTGGTAGGGAGTATTGGTCCCCGCCAAGTCCGTAAGCTCCACCGGAGCGTTGCCATTAGCGTAAGCTGGGAGATTCCAGCTGCTTGATGGCCAATTTCGACTGGGATCTTGATTGTAATCTGGGCCTCCACAGCTGCTGATTTGTGTCCTTCTTGGGCAATTTGGGCTTGCGCAAGGCATTCCTCTCAAGGCCTCGTTCGCACAGCACCACGGGAGCGTGATCGTTACGTCTCCGGAGGTTGCGGGGTCGTACTGAGGGGCTAGCTGTGGTTGGGACACCATAGGAACAACATTCAGGTAGCCTCTGCTACCATGAAAGTGCTGCCCTGGGTCGATGTGGGTGCCGGAGGGCTCGGGGCCGGCAAGACCAGTGGGGCAGGCACGCGAGGAGTCTCCCTGGATGTTGTTATTGGGGTTGGAACCAGAGACACGGACACCAACGGAGGCGAGAGCAGCGACAACAGAAGCAAGGTCCATGCTGATTGTGGTCCGGCAGAAAATCCCAGTCTATGAAGAAAATTGAGGGGAATTATTCTAAATACATCTGAGTGTCCAAAACTGTCCGAATGAATTTAAATAATCCATTTATGTAAAATTGTATGGCCGATCAGGCCCGCGAGCGCGCGCCAGCGGCAAATGGCGATTCCAGCTAAAATAGCGGAATGCGGCGGATTTACGGGAAATGGACCGCGGAATCAAATCCGGCATATCAGAAATATATAGGAAATATCCTGTGACTGAGCTGCGAGGCGGCGAGTCCGCCGAAGCAAAGAAAATGACCAAAATGTAGCCAATCTGGGCAGAATGTCTGAAAATCTGAGCAGATGGGGCTAGCCGCACTTACAGGTCAACTATCTGCAGTCAAGTGGGCATGCCCATTGAATAGGCCAACACTTTTCGCACTTGGGCGAAAACCAACCACACCCGATGCATGTGTGCAGCAGGTTCAAAAGTGTCCACCGGACAGTGAATCTTCATGGCACGATATGCGGA
The DNA here is from genome assembly GCA_964036045.1 of Eutreptiella sp. 'Long Island Sound 2002'. NCBI lineage: Eukaryota > Euglenozoa > Euglenophyceae > Eutreptiales > Eutreptiaceae > Eutreptiella > Eutreptiella sp. 'Long Island Sound 2002'. Next base: position 4,150,792 of record OZ038391.1, on the reverse strand, counting down.
GATTTACTACTCCCAGCTCCCAATACAGCTCCCAATACTGAGAGGCTACCCCGAGGGCTGGGAGCCATGCAGCAAACTAGAACAGAGAGCAAGATGGGGGCAGGGGATGGTCTGGACTCCTTGGTGCCCCCACCGAGAGTTCAAAGAGAATGCAGGCACCTCAAACATGGAGGTAGAAAGATCGCGGCACCACAGCGAAAGATTGGGAATGCAGCACATCGAGAAGACAAGCACCACACCAAAGCTAAGTCAGGAGCAGGGCCAGGGGGGGGGGGATGATACCAGAGGATTGCTGCGTGGTGAATTTTGGGGGGAAATTGTTTTAGTTGCGAAAATATTTTTTAACACGCGCTAAACAATAATACCTCCCAAAAAAATACAAAACATCTAAATTTTAATATAAAACATCTTAAAAAAATGTCGAAAATGACTAAAACTTTAGATGGCTCTCTAAAAGAAATCCGCTGCAAATCTAAATAAAATAAGTTTTCAGGAACAGACTTCGGGATCTATAAAAAAATACAACCTCTAAAAAAATAAAATAACGGATAATGTCACCCCCACCTCCCTGCCCTGCCCCTACAGCCAACATGCAATAGAAACCACTGATTCACACTGTTCGTTGCATCTAGGGACAGCATGACACTGCTGCCAACAAGATACTTTCCGAACGTGCTGTTGCAGTACACACTACATTAGGCGAGGATGATGGATAATGCAACCCACTTGATGGTGTAGGAGCCTGCCACTGTGCAACTGATGCACGAGATGCCTTCCTTGTGGAAAAGGGCTGGAGTGCCGTGGATTTTTGGATTTCTGGACATGACACACACAAAAACAGAACCAGCATCCCTCCCTGTGTGCACCCTGGTCGGCGTATGTTGACCCACCATTTGAAGACATTTGGAAAGAGCACCACTTCTAAAATCTGCGGCATTCGTGCTAAAAAAAAATACTCCACACAGAAAAACAAATGTCTGAGTATTTTTTTTTTTGGCGCGGAATATTTTTTAGCGCAGAATCTTGTTTTCAGTGCGAATCATTTTTTTTGCTAAAAAAAATACAACCTCTAAAAAAAAGTAATCCGCATCTGAAAAAAAAATACAGGACCATGTTTGGGGGGGGGAGGGTCAAAGCAGAAGCCATGGTAAAAACATCATCCGTGGAGGCAATGAAGCGGAGCAATGAAGACGCCTAACCTTGGCTGGAGATGGTGTTGGTGTACCTTGGCATAGTGGCCCATGCGGCCAAGGGGTCGGGACTGGGGCTATTTTGCCTTCGCAACACAGGCCCACTTTCTCCTCAGTGCGCCATGCATTTGGACCCCCCCCCAAAAAACGCAGCAAATTCTTGGGTATGAACATGGGTAATCAAGCAGAAATTCTCCAAATCCCAGCCATGAAAATGCTTTCCATATCGTGGACTGGAAAGCGCCAGGCTGCACAATTTGGCAAACGGAGCACTGGGCGCGATACGTCTCTTGAATGTTTGGTTGTCCCACACAGGCCACGGCTTACTGTTACCTGGGAGGGCGGGGGGGATGGCAGCCTGGGCTCCTCCGCCTGACATCAGAAATTCGTCCTCAAAAAAATGAAATATCAACAGGGCCCAAAATTGGAAGTCGGTTTTAGGCACACAAACTTTTTTTTTTGGCCTCTGACCCCCCACCCCACCCCACCCCCTATACAGGTAACGTTCGCCACTAATCTGTGGCCTGGTCCAACAGCCGACTCTGGTCATTGCCTTGGTATGGCGCCACTCCTACGTTTCCAGTTGTCAGAGTCATACACCACACCTGAGTCCTCGGAGTGGTGTTCGGCACAGTCACTCACCACTGAAATTCAACGCAGGAGGGTACCATGACCGATGATGGCCCCAGGGCTCTAAACAGGCAGTGCAGCTGCGGGGGAATGCTTGCCCGGCGCGCGCCCTGCGCATGCCTGGCGCGCCACCTTTGTATTAAGTTTCCTATCTCTAGCCCCAAGTTTATCCTCACCTAGGGAAGTCCCCCAGGTAGACCGCACTAGACTGCAAGGCACCTTGCATAAGCTGAAATATGAGGATTCAACAACACAAAATGTCACTCCCACCACTTCCAACCACCACCGTTGCCATCGTCATAAACTGGGTGCAAAGGAAGGGCCAGATTCTTACACACAGCGAGAAGGTTCTCCAGATTGTTTGGTGAAGGGGGGGCAAAAACAGGCACGGGTGGGGAATGGTAAACAAAAATATGCCCGGTGCGCCCCCGGCGCACTAATACTCCCCCTCCAATACAACATCCATATCCTTGGGACTTACTTGTGACTCACAAGGCGACTGTTGTCAAGCACCACGGCCTCATCATCTCATTGCCTCATTGTCATCATCTTCAAACACCGCCTCAACCAGCCATGTGCAACCCCATGCGCCCGCAGTCCATCAAAAAACAACCACCAGGCGCACCAACAGACTAAGGACTGCAAGTGGCTGCATGACCGCTGCTGTCTCGGGGTGCCCGGCAAGGGAAGGCAAATGATGGCGATGTTATGCCTGCCGTCCTGGAGTCCCTCGGATGGGGAGAACTGAAATCCTGGGCTGCCCCACATATCTTCCAAAAAGTACCCTATACATCCTGCAACGCCCCCCCCCCCCCCCATGCATCCCTCCCCCCAAAAGGCTGCACCATAAAAACCCCAAAATGTATGCCAGAACCCCCCCAAAAAATTCCCTTAAAGTGTACTGAAAACCCTCCAAACTGAAGCAAGAAACACCCTGGAGTGCACCAAACTACCTTGAAATGCATCAATAACCCCAAAATATACCAAACACACCGACCCAACAATGTGCCCCCCACCCCCCCGCATTATTTTCATTCGCGCTTTTGGTGCCACAGCCGTACTCATATTCCATGGTCGCCCAACAGGATTGGCCAGAATTAGGCCCTGAAAAGAGCCCCTGGCCTGGAAACTTTGGACTTGCTCCAGGGAGACTTGCTCCAGGGGAGGCCTGTGTGAGCTGATCGTGAATCATGTCGTCCACTGCCGGGGAATCGGCCAGGGGGGTGCGGCTGTGATGCCCCTCCATTGCCCACCAGCGAGGGCCTGGGGTGCGAGTGTCGCGCGTGTCCAACCACACGCAACTGGACTGCCGCCACCCTCACCACCAGCACCTCCTCCTCCTGGTCCTTTTTACTCTGACGCCCCCCTTCTCCCACACCTCCATCTCGCGCCCCTGCTCCAGCAAGTGGCATTGCCCGCACTTCTCCGTGTTCCCAGCCTCCACCCGTCACTGGCCATGCGGACGGTCCTGCCCTTGAATCCTCCTGTGCCTAGGGACACTACTTCCATCACTCAGGGTGCCCTGCCACCAGATTGCAAGATCTGTTACAGAAAAGGGAAGGGGCACGGAGTCCCGCCACAGCGCGCTCAGAAGACCTTGCCATAATGAAGCGGAATTCTGAGCGCGCAGGACGTGTTCCGGAAATTTCAGAGCTTTGACGACGCGCATTGCATTGCCTCTCTTTTGTGGACCCTACTCACTGCTCATCACCGACCGCCGATACCCACGACGGGAACGGCGTCAGGGTTCGCTTGAACTCCTGAATGCAACTCAGCGTCTGCACACGCACGTGACTCGATGGACATGCGGCTGCGGCTGTGGCACGGGCCGGGTCGTCCGGAGACATGGTAGTACTCGAGTCACAGTCTGAGGGCGTGCCCGGAGGCCGCGGGGACTGGGAGGTATCGCTGTGCAGAACACGACCGGGAGCCGTGGGGGAGCGATCGCCCGCGACCGCGTCCGGCACGGGAGCGGGATGATGTTCCGTCGCGCGGGGCTCAGCGCTCGGCACGGGAGCCCCGGCCCCGCCATGGCCGGCGTCCCTGGAGCACGCGGCGCTGCAGCACAGCACCGTCAAAAGGCTGCGGTGCGCCGGGTCCACGAAGTGCCGGTCGTACAGCGCCAAGACGTCGGGCAGCGTCACCGCCTTCAGGAGCTCGACGCGCCGGCTCCGGCGGCCCCACAGGTACTGCTCGCTGCAGATCTCGGCCCAGTGCCGGTGCGACGCGTCCACAAGCCGCTTGTCGGGCTCCTGCCACTTCTGCACGAGCGCCGCCCGCGCCTCGGCGAACGCGTCTTCCGGCAGCGCCCGCAGGTGCGCCTGCGCCGTCCCCAGAAAGGCCGCGACGCGGTCGCGCAGGGCCTCCGGGGCCGCGACGGGCGACTGGACGCGGAACGCGAAGCCGGACACGTAGTGCGCGTTGTGGGGGCCGCTGTGGACGCTGTACCCGAGCTGCTCCTCCGTCCGCAGCTTCTGGAAGAAGAGGGGCCGCAGGAGCTGCGCCAGCAGCGCCACCGTGACGTCGCGGCGCAGGTCCTCGACACCGATTTGGAAGTACAGAACCACCGCTGAGTTTTTGTTGTCAGGGTCCGGCTCGTCAAAGCGGTACACGCACTCTGTGGCCGGCGGGAGCTGCAGCCGCTGATTCCGCGGCACGGCCCCGGGTGGGGACCGGAGCCGGGCCAAGAGCCGCGGCACGACGCAGTTGCCGAGCAGCTGCGACGCGGCGGCCATCGTCGCGTTGCCCTGCACGAGGGCCTGCACGTGCACCGACGAGAAGAATTCGGGAATCCACTGCAGAAGGTCGTCGAGCTCCAGCCCCTGCGCGGCAGTGAGCTTGTCCTCGGCGGTGTGGTACTCGGCTGTGAGGATGTTGTTGGTGGCTCTGATGGAGGGTGACAAGGACGGGCAGGGGAGGTTTGCATGTACCCCCCCCCCCCCAACGTGAGAACGACACTAAAGTCCCAAAATTTGATGGAAACAACACCGAGTATTGTTCTGACAAGGGGGCCACACTGGGTCAGGTTTGCCACTGCATCGAGCTCCCATGGCACAACCACGCAGCAGGGGCAGTCACAACCAGGAGAGTTTCAACCGCCACAAAACAACAAGCGGCAACACACACACATGCACACACACACACACACACAGAGAGAGAGAGAGACTTCAGCACAGAGCCTACTTTTCGTGCCCACTGCAGCGAGTCAGAAGAGGAGGCGGAGGTGGGGGGGCCGAGGGGCAAGGGAGAGACCGCAGGGCGTGGGCATCGGGCGGGTCCTTCCGGGTGTTCGCGAGCACGCGGCACAGGCGCTCCTTCATGACCGCGAACCGCGCGCCGCTGCCGCTGAAGTCCTGCAACACGCCGTCCATCACCGCCGTCAGGACCTGCTCCGTGCGGTCGCTGAAGCCGATCAGCGTCAGGAGCATGCCCCGGGGCACCCGCTCGAACGAGTAACAGTACCCCGCGATGGACACGGGGTACAGGGCCTTGGCCAGGGCGTCCTCCACCATGTCCTCGTAGAGGGTGGCCAGCACCGTGTTGCGCACGCCCTGCAGCGCCGGGCTCACGAAGTACGCGTGGTACACCACCCGAGGCTCCCCGTGCACTGTGACGTGTATACAGATCCGAAGGAGGTGGACGCGGTAGGGGCGACACGGGAGCACTGCCGATTGTTTATTGCTGAGTTCACGAGTTGCAGACCTCGCACAATTTGCACACACAACACCACTTTGGGGTGGGGGTGGGGGGATCATTTGGCCGCGATTGCCAAAATTTGCCCAACATTGAAGCACAAGCCTTCTAACTTTCGATTTTATTTTTTTTTCATCCAACTTTTAACTTTTTAACATTATTGCTCCATACAGATGAGTTTCTGGAGGGAACGTCAGAACTTTTGCACACCTGTGTCGTGCTGGAACCACAGCCGACACACCCCCTGCCACGCGGCGGGTGCCGGCACCTCCACAGGCCACTCCTGGGCATCCGGCGGGGCGGGCAGCAGCTCCAGGTCGCCGGGCATGAAGGGGTTCGGGTCGTGGATGCGGAGCTCCGGCCATTCCCGGGGCTGCTCCCACGCCTCCCGCTGCTGCGCGCTCAGCGGCTCCCGCCGGAACTGCGTGCCGTACCAGGGCTCCGTGTCCGGCAGCCCGCACACCTCCGCGTCGCTGCTGCTGACGTACAGCCGCAGGTTCGCGGGGCACAGGCACGCCCCGTACTCTGCAATCAGCCCCGGGGCCCAGTCCAGAGCGATGCACGGGCCGGAAAGCGCGTGCTCCGCCGGGTACTGCTGCAGCTGCCGCGCCACGGCCGACGCGTAGCCGAGCCCGCGCCGCTGCGGCTGGTAGTCGAATTGGACCTGAGCAATGGGGGCAGCCGGTTTGAATATAGACACCCAACTGTGTCGAAGAACTTTGGGGGCTCCGGAAGGGGGGGGGGGGGGGGCTCAATAGGTCAGGTGTGGACCCGCCACTTAGCTCCAGCCGCACCTGCCTCACGACCTTCATTGCCATCTCAGTTCCTGGATTGTGCGTGTCACTCGGACAGGGAGGGGGGGGGGGGGGGCTGGAGGGGGGTCCGGCCGGGGCCAAAAAAATTTTCCCCCAACATACGTACCTGGAAATGGCCAGTGCGTCGCGCTGATCATTTTGGTGTGTAATGTTGGGGTAAAAAAGTTTGTCTGTGATTTGCCCCTCCAGAGGAAGGGGAGGGAGATTGCCAAGCAGCCAAAGTGGGTTGGGTTGGGGTGAGGGCGGGGGTGAAACTATTTTTTCATTTTTGTCACACTTGACTTGAAATGTCCGCACAACCCTGAGCATTTTCAGTGTACAAATATGGGCTGGAACAAAAATTTACTCCCTGCCGTACAACAAAAAAAAAATCGGCGCCTTTGGTGCCCAGGCTCCCTCCAAAATCTGAAATTGGCGACAGGGGCGGGGAGGAGAGGAGCCGAACGCGATGGGCGCGCGAAGAGAAGGCGTGTGGGACGGACGTCCCAGCGCGGAAGGCCGGGGGGACGGACGCCCCTAGGCCAAGGAAACGAAGGAGGGCAAGAAAGGAGCGCGTGGGACGGACGTCCCAGCGAACGGAGGGGCAAAAGGGGCACCAGGCGGAAGGAAAGGGCGGAAGAGGCAGGTTCGAGAACATTTTGGGGGTTTGGAGTGGGGGGGGGGGGTGGCGGGTGGAGGTTGGGTGCAGGCTCTGAATCAGGGTGCCCCCCTTGGACCTGAGCCAGGCGCTGCTGCTCGACGTGGATCCACTCGAGCGGGGGCTGGGCCTTGACGACCTTCAAGTACGCGAACACCATCTCCACCAGCTCCGTCACGTGCCGCATCCCCGCCACCGTCAGCCGCAGCTTCACGCCGAACAAGGACCACGCCGTGGCGCTGTACGACACCCCCGCCTCCAGACTCGTCGCGTACCCCAACGCCTTGGCGAGGGCCAGGACGCTCCCCTCGCCCTCGTGCCCGAGCAGGTGGCTCCAGTAGCTCGCGGGCTTGGCGCGCCAGTGCTCGCACGGCCCGTGGGGCACCGGGAAGAGGAGGTGGATGGCCCGGATCTCTTTCACAGGCTTGAGCGTCACTTGCATCGGCGGCCCCGAGAAAGGGTGCCCCTCCCACTGCGGCCGCGCGAGGCCCTTGAAGGGGATGGCGCCGAACTTCTCCGTGACCCACCGCCGGAGGGTCGGGAGCGGCTCCCGTCCGATCACGCACACCGTCATAAGGCCGGCGCAGTAGTGCTCGCGGTGGAAGTGCAGCAGTTGCTCGCGCACGTCTACGCCCTCCGCCGCGGGCGTGTGGCACAGGGTCTGCAGGTTCCCGCTCCCGAACTTGGCGAAGGGCAGTCGCGGGTCCGACGTGTGTTTCAGCAACTGATAGAACCGCCGGCCGTCCTCCTGGAGCTTCTTCTTGTTCTCACTGTCCACCGCGTGCATCTCCCGCTGCGTGGCGGACTCCGTGAACAGCGGGCACCTGATGGACATATGACGAAATGACGATGACGAAGATCGACCGACCAATTTTGGCCAATTTTTTTACCACTTTTGACCGTTGAAAGAAAACGGGATGTTTGGCCCCCACCACATACATCTTCGCGTTCAGCACATTCCGCTCATCAATTTGATGGGCCTCATGACATTTTTTGAAAGAAATTTTTTCAGATTTTGGACCACTTTTTTTTGAGATACGTCAGGCCGGTGCTGAGTAGCAGAAAGGCGCTCCGGCTTGCTGCCCGGTCTCTACACCAGTGCTGCAGGGCGCAGCACTGGTGTAGCAATAATCGTGCGCCCCGTAGGGAGAACATGGACCTGTGCCTGCAGGATACGCTGGTGCAAGGCAGTGCGGTGGGTACTGCTTTCAACATTTTGGACCACTCTTGGTCCCTCAGAAAAAAAATCGGCGGCTTCGGCGCCGAAATTTACCCTTTACCATCAGAGGGACAGAGGATTTGCATGATCGTCAGTTCGTCATCTCGGGCCCCTCAGGCCCCCCCCTCCCAACAAACCAACCACCACCAAAACAAATCGGTCACTATCGTATCCATCCCCGGCACCTGAAGAAGGCCGCGAAACGGTCCAGCGCCGCGGCCAAATGGTCCGCGGCCACCTCGAACTTGTAGTTGGTGTGCTCCTGCGACGTGGCGGCGTTGCTTCGGCCTCCGTGGTGGCTCAGGAACTCTTTGTACTCGCCCTCGCGGGGGTAGTCCTCAGTCCCCAGGAACAGCATGTGCTCACAGAAGTGGGCGAGCCCGGGCACGCACTCGGGGTCGCTGAAGTGGCCCACGTGGCAGTCCAACGCGGCCGCCGCCTTCTCGGCGTCCGGGTCGGAGACGATCATCGCCTGCAGCTGATTGGCGAGTGTTATGCTCTCGTACGATCGCTCATCGGTCCGTGGCTTGATCACCATTCCGCAAGGCGATGACCAAGTCTATGCGGAGGAAGGCATACACATCCGCGAGCGCAGCTCTGTGGCCGGTACCGGTACTGCCAGAGGTCAGAGGAATGGGGGGTACATTCTGTAATCAAGAACAGGGGAACAACAGAGGCTTGTTAGATCATGGGCATGCGCCAGTGCCAAACCATTTGGGGCCCATTCGTCTGCCCCAAGACGTGAAATTGCGGGTTCGGCCCCTTATACAATCATTACGTTGCCCCATAAAAGTTCTTTCTGAAGAAGACCCGGGTCCTATTGGAAAGTCAGAAAAATTGATTTGATTTGGGTTTTTTTGGGGGGGTTCAGGCCATGGAAATGCAGTGGGAACTACCACACCCAGGCCAAGTTGTTGCACTGCGTGGACACTGCGTGGGCACTGCGTGCACCTGCCGGGAAACTCACCCAAGATCACCTACCTCATGTCTGCTAGCACAGCAACGCAGCAAAGCCCACAAGATAACAACCAACACATGAGGGGGCACATGGGGCCAAGGGCCATACGAGGGGTAGCGAACCTGGCGCCGAATACAAAACTGAGTGAGGTACAACAAGATGCGAATAGATTTGTGAAGGGTAGTCCCATTGCCCCTCCAAATATTGCGATAGCTGTCGTACCCACGGGATCTTAACGCCGATGTACACCATGGAAACGAGCGCTGGGTCCGACAGTATCAGAGCCCAGCAACAATTTCGCCCCACCTCATGCCGGGGCTGAGCTTTGAGGGTGGGATCTTCAAAGAGCAACAAACGACATTTCTTACGCACCTCGTCTTGCCCCATCTACCGCGGATGTTCAATGGACAGCAACAAACGACATTTCTTACTCAAGAGTATCACGGATCAAGCCCCAAATCCCTAGACGAGGGCCCCCCGGGGTAGGAACTGTGGGTGCTTGGGTGGGCCACAAGGCTGAATCTCCTCGCCGCGCATGCGTTGCGCGCGTGCCGCGTGGGTGCTCCCCCAAGGGGCCAAAACTAGGGTTTGAGTATTTGCCGCCATACAAAACTTTGCACTGCGTGCGAACTGCGTGCGAACTGCGTGCACGGCATTCCCCCAGTGTGCTACTGGAGCACAAGAAAGACTGAATGCTGAGTTTAAACAGCAATAAAAATTTTGATTTGATCTGGAAAAATTTAACTTTTGTGATGTACACCCGGGCCAGCCAGATTTTAACTCCTCCCGAAATGGCCCCTCAGGAGATCAAACCCATTGGCCACAGGAATTGCATAAACACCCCTCCTTCCCACAAACACTTCACGATCAAGCAGAGACGGTGTGTCAAGACGTCTGAAAGGGAGCACCATGCATTTGCAAACTGAGACAAACCCCTCAATAGCACCGGAAGGTGCAACGAACACAATTAGAAGTGGCTACCGGGAGGCTGCTAGGGATCGTTTGTCGCAGTGCTGAACAAGTCTATGGAACAACCCCAGGAAACACTCCGCATCCAGCACTCCCTCCAAATTTGCCAATTCAAGTTGCACAAGAAATGTGACATTCCTTGTGCTTAGTCAACAATTTTTGTCCCCACAAGTGTGTAGGTCTATGCATTCAGCACAATAATTTTCTCTCCATTCACCACAAAGTGTGGCGATGTACTTTTAACACCACAAAAAACTTACATCAAGCTCATCCCCACCACATCATATCATACCATACCATCTCGCCTGGCAGCCACGTTGGTTGCATCAGTAGTGGTCCCCAAATGAGGGGGAACATCCTCTGGGGGGTACACTGCAGCAGGGTGCCCAAGGCGGGCAAGTCTTGGATAGTGCCTGGGATGCCTAGGATAGCACTAGTCGGGGGCGGTGGAGGGTGGCATCCAAGTGACAACATTTTCCCTGCGACAGAGTGCACCCCAATGCAGGGAAGCATCAAAATGGCGACATAGGCCTTGCTGCATTGGGCTCCCAAAGGCGGCATCAAAGAGGCCGGATAGCCCATGCCATGTCACTGTGATTTTCTGCTGAAATTGGTCGGTTCATCACCCCAGAATGGCACTGTGCAGTGGACTGTGCGGAGATCAATGTGACCCATTGGGGGCTGCCAACTTCTATTGGCCTCCAAATGCAAACGCAGCGTCTGTGAAGCTGTTGATGAATTGCCAAGAAATGCCATCAAAATCCAATGACCAGGGGAACCCTCTACGAAGAAAACCTGCATTCGGTCTTGGCCATGGTCCCATTACAATGTGACTCTGAGCATCTGCACGTCTACAGCAAAGCAAAGAACAATCCCATTCCCCGCTCGCAAAGCACACGCCAAACCACATTTAATGCACCAATCTCCATTCCAACCGTTCTAATGTGTATTGTGTATTAAAGGACTGGGTGCACTTGAAAAACCTCTACAGACTGAGACCAGCGGCACCTGGAGGCCTGTTGGTCGACAACGCGTCAGCATGGCGTTGTCAGAAAACAAACGGGTCAAAGGGGCTCTGATGCAATGCACCATATTTTAAGGGCCTGGGGTTTCCAACAGAAAAACACGGACCATAAGCCCATTTCCTGTCAAGAAATCAGGGGAAACAAATTAAAGACTATGATTCAACCACCCCAAATCCCGGGTTGTTGACCCGCTGCAGGTCCATCAAACTCCGCAACAGCTGGTAAAGAGATAAAAGAAAATTCACTTGATCAGATTTTGGTGCCCGTGCTGTTTGATGTTTCATAATGCGACCACGTTCATCGTCCGTCTGCCACACTGACCACGCTGATGCCACCCCACTAAAACCATGGCCTCGCCAGCACTGGAAGGAAACCTTGTGAAAAACGGATTGGAGTACGTCCCTGCGTTTACGTTGCTGGGGTTAGGGATTGATGCGTCCAGTGGCCACGGTATTACCACTTTTCACAGATATCAATGGAATGGCCCGGCTCAATTCGGGGATGCCATAGGCCTCATGCGCGTTGAAATCGTGTCAAATGTACCTTGGACGCATCCACCTGGATATGGTTTTTTTTGGCTTTCAGCAAACATAGTCCGAAAGCTGCGAAAATGAGTTCTCAGCGGGGGTATGTTACATTTTGGCGCGAGGCCAGAGTCATGTAGTATCTTTAAGACAGGCCGACCACTCACAAAGAGGGGGGCCGCTGTCTTCTCCTGACGACACTTCAGAGTAAGCTGCCCGGTACCGGCCACGCCTTCTAGATGATACCACTTGGACATGAGAAGTGCAGTAGCTGACGGACAACTCATGTCCTTCATGTACAGACCTAACCGGGGAGTGCAGTACCCTACGGCCTATGGCCTCCGGACCACGCTGGCAGTGACTGGCTACCGAAGCGTGGCCCGAGGGGGGGTTTCCGAGGTCCTGCGCGGTCGGCGGCTGCCCTTGCGGCATCGGTCTGTCGTGGGCGGCTCTGCGTCTTCCTTGCCTCCCTTGTGCATGTGCGGGTGGATGGATGGGTGCATGTATGCACCCCGACCACACACCTACACTCACGTTGGGAACCGCAAAAACAAGAGCAAAAGCACAAGAAAAGCGGTTGGAGATAACTCCTCAGGAACTGCAGGGCAGCCCTTGACGTCTTTCGGTCTGTCACACACACACACACAGACACACACACACATCCCACTGGCATGCAAATGATCAGGGGATGGCGTCCCATACCCCGCGTCACGTCGACATTGCCTAAATGCAGAAACCATAACTTGAGCCAGGAAAAAAGTTTGGAGCCTTCGTTCCCGCTTCAGAGACCGTGACAACCCAAAGCACACTTCAAGCCCCAAGCCCCCGCGCCAGCCCACGTGGATATCCCGGTACGCGTGCTTGCCGCGGATTACGCCTTCAAATCCGGTGGGGACACCCACTGGGCCTCCCCCAAACATGGTTTTGCACATGCCCCATGCACGCAGAGGGGGGCACGGACTGGGACGCGAGACAGACAGAAGAGGGGCTGCCGCCTCGAGCTAAACCGTTGTACACCTGATTCTGCACAAAACGTGATCTATGATGGCAATCGACGATGCAATGAGTGCTGGATGGGACTGGTACACTGTAGAAGGTAGGCAAACAGGAGTGTTGGGTGGAATGGGATGTGCAAAGGTCTGGGTTCATGTGCTTGTCTGTGGCGATTGTCTCGGTCCTAACACGGGCCTCGTTCTGGTTCAGGGGGTAAAAGAGTGCGGAAACACGGGGTCGCCGTGCTTGGGCAAGCCCGTGTTACCGCGCGGCACGTATCACAGAACACGTGTTGCAGACATAAGCCAACCCACCCCCTCAACACATGACAATACAAAGCAACAGGCCCCCAGAACACAAGAGCACATGGAATTACCGCTACACCAAACACTTTGCCACCCATACTGACCCTTCCTGCAGCCTGCACAAAGCTACAAACCACCTTCTCTATTGGGAATGGGACCGGAAAAGCGATGGTTGCAAAAAAGACCCAAAAGTGCGGAAACACGGGGTTGGCGTGCTTGGGCAAGCCCGTGTCAGGACAAGGGGTGGGGGGGGGCGTAACTTTGCTGTGAGGCGTGGGTCGCCAGGAGGGGGGGTGGGCAGAGTACCGTCCGGGCTGCAAGATGGAGTGCCAGTGCCCCCATGACTGTCGGGCTCGGAGGGCACCCACTTGAGCCATGAATGTAGCCGCACCCTGCCGCTTACTGCAGTGCCAGTGTAGTCTCGCACTGTCCGCGGAGGCCAGCAATTCATTCAAGTAATATATAGGCGCCCAGTGGCCTCTGAGGAAAACTTGGGAGTGGCCGTGGTGGTAGGGTCTCTGCAGTGCGGAGACGAATGATCTCCATCTCTTCAAAGAAGGGCGAGAGGAAGAAAGGGGTGAGTCGGGCATTGACTTCCTCATCGTAAAATGTGAAAAGCTCCCAGGCGCTGCCAAGGCGAGTCCAGCGATGGTTTTCCACCACCAAAAAACCGAGAGATCAGCGAAGATGAGTCTCAGAGTGTTCCTGGAGACGATGACACCAAATTTCAAAGCTCAGGCACCGTCTCTGAGCAATCTTCTGCTGTCTCCTCTGTTGTACCTTGTGTATGGTCTTCGCTTGAACTCAAGGGCAACCGTGGCGACCTTTGTGTATGACTGTGGTTTTCAAGCACGGTAATAAATGGCATTCTCTGTAAAAAGGAATGTTGTTGTTTCCATTCGTCACAATTTTTGCCCACTAAGATAGGGCTTGCACACCATCCCGATTCAAGCACATTATGCCCCCCACCCCCCCCCGTTCCCCCTTGTTCTCCAGGTCGCCGACTCGCATGCAGTATACAGTGGGCAGTCGTGCGAAAACGAAAACCCTGGACCAGGCCCAATGCCGCCTGGCCTGGCCCAGTGTCGAACTCGGCCGTGGCCCACCGTCGTGGGGGTGGCAAAGGGGGCAGCATGTTTTAGGAATGTTTGTCGCTGGCTTTTGCATGTATCCAGAGTTTTTTGGGGAACTCCAGAAAACCACGTGTTTTGTAGTGCCCGGACGCCGAAGACGAGTTTATGTGCAGATGAACGTCCCGGTGGTGCAAGGCAATGAGCGGAGCGGTTGCTCACAGTGGGGGTGACCGGGGGTCCTTGGGGTATTTTGGGTGGGATGGCCACTGAAATCTCTCAGAGGTATGTGTGGAGGGTGGCTGCTTTGCAGACCTTTGTGGCAATGAGGTCATCCCCCATATCGCGCTGCGGTACTGGGCAGCTGCGCGCGCGCATGCCCAAGCGGACAAAAAAAGGTGAGAGGGTCTAAGCAGGAGGTAAGCAAGAGGCAGCGAAAAGGGAACGCATGCGTCTCAGGCAGTGGCAGGACCCTGCTGCGGATCCGCGCCCTCGACCAAGGGCCCCTCTTCAGCCCAGTTCACTCCTGCCGAGCTGTCCCCAATTCGATGTGGTGGTTGCATCGCGTGCGTGCCGCGTCGCGTGCGCCCCCGAGCGCCCCCCGGCGGCAACGGATGATACAAATGCAAAGTGGCCCCGAAGGCGACGGTGCTCAAAACGCCGCCTGTCAAAGCGTCGGAACTGCGGAGGTGCGAAGTGCTGCAGCAGCAACGCGCGTACTGTACAGTGGGGGGAAGGGCGAGAGACTGCCGGACGGCCTCGTGGCGAAGGGCCGTCTCGGGATGGGGCTACGTCGAAGTCGCCTCCGGGCGTGGCCTCGCCCGCCCCGCAACGAGGAAGACCATCACCTGCGGGACCACCGAGCGGCACGGCGCGCGGCCTGTGGGGCGGGACCACACGAGTGCCGACGCGCGTTCCGTGTGTTGTGCAGGTGGCATACCCCTACCCCACCCCCCGGGGGGCCCTGTGTGCCGCCTGACCGCGATCCAGGGCCCTAGGGCTCCTTTTAAAGGGGGTGGGGGGGGGGTCTTGGGGGAGGGGGGGGGGTCCAGCCCCCAGAGGAATTCTGGGCTATTGCACGTGTGCACAGGAGGTGGTCAGCACAAAAGCGCAGAAAGAAAATGGGCTCGTCAGTGGCCCACAAGACCAGAGGTACCTTTGGGTCACAGAGAAGGGGATACGAAGATGCCGGTGGGCAGGCCACCGACAATTGCAAAGCGGTGGATGGGCAGCGGTACGCCAAAGGCCGTCGCGGAGCTGTAACCACCGGACCTGTAAGTTCGACCCATGAGTTCAAACCGACACCGTAGCCCCCCCCGCCCCCCACAAGTGATGCGGAGCCGAAGGCGCCATAGAAAATTTTTGATTTGCCGAAGGCCCGGAGAAAAATCTGGCCCCAACAACTTGAGGGGGGGGAGGGGTCCAGGGGGGCACCCCCCCGGTGGTGCTGAGTTGTTGAAAGGAGCCCTGCCGCCAGCCCCCGGGGGGCGTGTGTGCCGTCTGTCCAGGGCCCCAGACGCCCCGGTCCGCCATCCGGGGCGCAGGCGGTGCGGGGCATGCGGGCGACGGTGCACGCCGCCCCGCCTCCGGCGCGTACCTCAACGCGACAGTGCCCGACCAGCCCCATCTCCGAGGGGGAGAGTGCGGGAGAGGGACCCGGGACCTGCCGGAGGCGCAGCTCCCTGGGCCTACTGAGTGGCTGCATCTCCGTGTTGTGGTGTTGCCGTCCCGGGGGGGGGGGGGTTGTCGCGTGCGCGGACCGCGCCCGATAGGTCCCCCGGGGTCGACACAGGGGCACATTCGACCGCACCTCATGTTCGGGGACGCCTGCATCTGATCGGAGGTGATGAAGTCGGCCACCCCCGCGAGCGTCGGGTCGGCCCCGCACACGCCGACGGACGCGCCGGTGGAGCTGTACAGCCGCCGGGTCGCCGTCAGGCCCAGCGTGAGAACACGGCCGGCCCGTACCACGCGGAGTGGAGGGCGGTGCCGCGGCACGCCTTGCCCCTCCCCCCCCTAGAGACAACCGGTGGTCGGGAGCCGGGCAGGGGGCGGACATCGATGGGTATGCGGTGATCGGCCCCACAGACCGTGCGCACGCGCTCCCCCCCACGCCCCAGGGACGCGGCCCCTCAGGCGTGCCCCTGGGTCTGGGCCACGTGGCGGTTGAACATCCAGCCGGTGTGGAAGTACTGCAGGGCGAGTCCAGGGCTTTGCTTGAAGGGAGGGGGGCACCCCCCTCCCCTCCTAACGCTCCTCCTACAACTCTACCCGAAGGCATGTCCACAACCCCAATACTACCCCCCCCCGCTTTTCCAACCGCCAGTGACTGCCCCCCCAACCGATTTTACAGTGCGCCCCAACCGCTTTGTAACTGCGTCTGAGTTGGCCCCCAGAGCGCCCTCCCCTTCAAGCAAACCCCTGCCCGACCGTGTGTTGTCGGCCCCACAGACCGCGCGCACGCGCTCCCCCCCGGACCGCGCGCACGCGCTCCCCCCCGGACCGTGCGCACGCGCTCCCCCCACGCCCCAGGGACGCGGCCCCTCAGGCGTGCCCCTGGGTCTGGGCCACGTGGCGGTTGAACATCCAGCCGGTGTGGAAGTACTGCAGGGCGACCAGCAGCAGCTGCTGGAGGAAGAGGGCGAGGCCGACCAGCGCGAACAGCAGCCGGTACAGCGGGAGGATGGGGGACTTGGAGGCGCGCATCAGGAACCCGAGGCGGCGGAAGGAGCGGGACGCGAGCTTCGGGCAGGCGCAGCGCACGCGGTAGTGGTGGGCGTAGATGAGGGCCTCCAGCAGCCAGATCACGAGGATGGCGAGGATGAAGGAGAGGGCCACGACCTGCGACGCGCGGGCGAGTGCGGGGGGGCGGTGTGGTGTGGTCTGGGACCCCAACACAACAGACGCGGGGTGAGAAACGGAGGGTCTCCCGGAGGGTGAGGGTGAGGGGGGGGGGGTCCGGAAATTCTGTTGCCTTCGGCAAGGCACCTCGAAGAGGGAGGGGGCACGTTGGGTGCTAGACCACTAGAGTCAGTCAGTTAGGCAGACAGTCAGTCAGTTCGTTAGGCAGACAGTCAGTCAGTCAGTTAGGCAGACAGTCAGTCAGTTCGTTAGGCAGACAGTCAGTCAGTCAGTTAGGCAGACAGTCAGTCAGTTCGTTAGACTGACTGTCTGCCTAACGAACTGACTGACTGTCTGACTGACTGTCTGCCTAACGAACTGACTGACTGTCTGCCTAACGAACTTAGGCAGACAGTCAGTCAGTCAGTCAGTGGGGCAGGCAGGCAGGCCAGGCAGGCAGGCAGGCAGGCAGGCCAGGCAGGCAGGCAGGCAGACAGGCCAGGCAGGCAGGCAGGCAGGCCAGGCAGAACCACCCAATTTGGTTTGTTGGTGGCGGCCTGCATCTGCGGGTGATGGGGGGCAGGCACTGTGCGGTTTGGCGAGCGGGGGGGAACGTGCCTGCGCGATCTTGTCGCCGTCGAAGAGGGTGACCGCCAGCAGGACCACGAAGATGCTGAAGCCCAGGCACTTGAGGGCGACGGAGGAGAGCTCGCGGTGGTGGTGGTGGGTCGTCGCCGCGACGATATACTTCACCGCGTGGTAGACCACCGTGAACGCCACGACGCCCACCGCCCACCACGACAGCCCGTGCTCGCGCTCGTACGGGGCGGCGTCGCTGCGCGCCAGCCACGCGTAGACCGGCAGGAGGAGCCAGAAGAGGTACCGCACCCCCGCGGCCGCCTGCAGGTACAGCAGCTCCGAAAGGGGGTCGGACCAGCGGATGTGCCACCCGCACTGAAGGACGGAGGCGTCGGGGGCCGTGGGGCTGCGGCGGATGGACTGGGGGGCCGCTTCGGGCGGGGACAGAGTGATCATGCCCTGGCGAAGTGGGCGTCGGACGGGGGGAGGGGAGGGGGGGGGGGGGCGTATCGCACGTACAGAGGGGGCGTGTGGCAGAGAGAGATGGCGGCGGGGCCCGAGGACCGAGCAGCTACGACAGAGGCAGAGGCAGCGGAGCGCGCGCGCGCACACACTTGTGCAGGAACCAACAAGTAAACCTGATGTCACCAGAGATCGGCACGACGCGGGCAGCCCTAGTGTGTACGTCTGTATGTGTGTGTGTGTGTGTGTGTGTGAGAGAGAGAGAGCGCGCGTGCGCGCAGCACATGCCATCGCGCACCATCAGCCCTGTGCACGACACGCCGTCATCACACGGCTGATCCACTTGCTGTACAGGCACGCACAGCGGCAAGGCACTGTGTACACGGATGCAGCCATTCCCGTACAGTTTCACCCGGAGGGGTATGGAACAGTGTGGTGCGCCGACATGCCGCTTTTGCGCACTAGGTGCCCGGAGTAAGTGTTTTTCTTGCGTATTTCTGTCTCATTTTTGGGTGTATCTGGTTAGATGAGAGCACCTAACACTGGTTGCATTGGGCTGTCAGAACACGAACTCCTCCATGGATTCCTTCCCGGTCCGTTGGTGGGTGCGGATCGACGCCGAGGGTAGGTGAGCCGACAGAGTATGAACTGTATCACGCTGCACCCACAGTCCAGAGCTGCACATTGCCATCGCTATCAACAGACCGGAAGACATCTGGGGCTGCTCTGAGGAGTTTTCTTTCACCGCTTTTCTTGCTCTGTTCTTGTTTTCGCGGTGCTCATCGTGTGTGTGTGTGTGTGTGTGTGTGTGTGTGTGTGTGTGTGTGTGTGTGTGTGTGTGTGTGTGTGTGCTGTTCGAGGTGTTCCTGGTGTTCCTGGTGCTAAGGTATCCACTGTGCAGGAACCTGCAAGGGAAGGGGAATGCCTGTGAAACATGCAAGTGAGAGAGAGAGAGAGAGAGAGAGAGAGAGAGAGAGAGAGAGAGAGAGAGAGAGATAGAGAGATGGAAAGCGAGAAAGAGAGCGAGCAAGCGAGAGAGAGAAACAGACAGAGATAGAGATAGGGACAGAGACAGAGACTGGAGGCTGTTGGGCACAATGGAACTGTGCACGCCAAGAGAGCTAAACATGACGCCCAGAAAAATGGCTTCGGACCTTCAAATACCGCGGCAGAATTTGGCACACTTTTGTTGTACCAAAATTTGCCCTTCCAAATTCCGCCTGCTCCTGATTTCCCCGTCCCCCGGTGGTGACCGTCCACTGGTGCCTGAAGACCGTCCGGGTGTTCTACCGCTACCCCCCACCCCACCCCACCCCACCCCCCGTGCCCCTGCCCCTTCCCCCGCGGGTCGCGCGTTCCCCGGCCTCTTTGTGTGCCGCTGCTGTGGAGGCACGGCTGACGCTGCCACGCATACCAAGCGACAATACTCATCCAAGAACGACGTCAGCGATCCGTAGGCGATGGCGTACCCGTTGGCCTTCCACAGCCGGTCCACGTCGCCGTAGGGCAGCTCCGCCGAGGGGCTCTGCGACAGCGGCTTCCAGATGAAGTTGGCGAAGAGGCGGTCGGTGAGGGGGTCGTTGTACTCGCCGTCCAGGTTGTTGAGGAAGTCCCACCAGTGATACACCCAGAACGACTGCAGGCTGGCCCGCATCTGCCCGCCCCTGAGGCACGCGTAGGAACGGATGGGGGGCTGGGGGCGGCAGGACTGATAACAGCTCACTGGTGCCTAGAGACCGATTGGGTACTCTGGGCAGCCGGGCTTTCAACTCCAGCGGGGGGGGGGGGGGGCGTCGATACAGCCCTCTAGCTAGACCCCCCGCCCAAAACAAAGGCTCAACTGATGGGCGGTGAGTGAAGCGTCTGTCGCACGGCCCACAGTTGCCGGTTGGTGCTTTGGCCTCTTGTTTCGCACGTACAGCCCCCCCCCCCCCTCACGGGCGGGCGGGGGGGGGGCGTAGAGCAGTTGGATGCCGCTGGGAGGCGTGTTGGGCACCTCCAAACTGCTGGATGTGTGGGGCAGGGTATTGCTGAGTGATACTGGGAGGGGGGGGGTTCCAATTGGCCCTGTCGGGATTTTGGCTGACCCACCCACCAACCCCCAGACCCATCCACCCACCTGCCGGATATCCTGACACGGGGGGTCATAGAGCAATTTTCGAAAAAAAAATTCACGCTTCAGTATCCACATGGACTTTCAGCAATCGGCACAGCCAGTGACCCAGTGGTAAGAGTAATTGTCATGCTGTTGAATGATGCTGGTTCAATTCCCGCTGTGAACATTTTTATCAACTGCCTTGGAGTGGTCAACCGGATGGAACAATTGTTTTCTCATGCACAAACAAAGCCTGCCACAAGCAGACAAATGCACAGAGGGATTCCATTAAAACAACAGCCCCCCAACCAAAAAAGCTGACCCCCCCCCCAGGGGGGGGGGGTCACCTGCACTTTTCCCAAAATCGGGGGGAAACCAGACAAACCCCCCACCCATCCTCAGACCCCCCCCCCCTCCCGTTGTAGTGTCAACCGGCCACTGAGCAATCCCCTGGTGTGGGGGCGGGGGCAGACGGGTATGCCCTACGATGTGGGGGGATGGGGTCACGGGGTGAGACCGGGCCTACCGACCCTCAGGGCCCAGAGATGCACCGGGACGGGGGGTAACCCCCCCCCTGTGTGACATTCCGTCTGGTTGTTGCTCCTTTACGGGGCCCTGGACGGTCACCCGTTCTTCCCTTCGCATGTTGCGTCGGGTCGCTACTTTCTGTCGGCCGTTGCGGCCGGTGCTCTTGCTGGTGTCGTTTCCGCGTTCGCGGAGCCCAATAGTTGGCGTGTTGGGAGTGTGCTGAATGCGGCATGGTGTGCCGCGACCTCACCTCCCCACCTCACCTCCAGGGCGCCCAGCCTATGGGAACGCTACTCCTGCGGCGCAGAATTTGGGTCAGTATCATGGAACGAGGGAAATGGTACCCTTTGTGAACCGTAGTATGGAGCGGTTATCGCAACGTTTTTGTCTGTTTTGAGTATTGTGCCGCGCCATTGTGCCCGTCTGACCTGCTTCCTTCACCCAAAATTGAGGAAAATTGATGCCCTCCTAATTACCCCACAGCTACTTACCCTCACCCTGTGGCGCCTGTGGCGCGCAGGAAGCGTTCCCTATGCCCAGCTACTGTCTCGCTGACTGCAAATGCCAGTCTCATTGGCATTCGTAACCGACAGTAACCGCCCCCAACCGCTTTGGCAACCTCCTCCAACCGCCAACGTGACCGCTTCTGGGGCCGCCTCTGCGGTCCCTTCCCTTCTAATGCATCCGTGGCGGGGGGGGGGGCATGCGGTTTCAGTGTAGTTCTAGACCCCAACACGGGGGGTGGGTCAAGAAACCGTCAGGGCCCGGCAAAGGGCAGGGCGCACCTGAGCGCCTTCTTCCAGTCCTCCACGAAGCGCTGCCGGTCGTCGCCGTCGTGACGCCCGAGGAGCTGCTCCCGCGTCGCCGTGTCGAGGGGCTCTCTGCTGCTCTGAATCACGCGGAACGTCGTCACGTCGAAGCTTTCGTCCGGGGCCCCGACCTGCGGACAGCGACAGCGCCGCGCGTGTACCGCCGCGTGCGCGGGCGGGACGCGCGCCCGCGCTCCGCGGGAGGCGCGCGCACAGGCCGCGGGGCCGTGCCACGCGAAGACGAGGGAGAGCAGCGGTCACGAGCCCCAAGGGCTCGGACCCGGCCTTCGGCTCTCCGCTGGGGTCCGGGGCCCTCGAGTGCGCAACCACTGCAGCAGCGCCCCTGCCCTGCCCGGGACGCGTTGGGGCGGGGGGACGACGGGGGGTGGGCGGGTCTGCCATCCAAAGCGGGTGTTTGTGGACCATAAATGGCCCAAAAATGTCGTCCAGTGTGAACGTTGATGTCGTGCCTGAGGATTCCTGTCGCCCCCCCTGTGTGACATTCCGTCGGGTTGTTGTTTCTTTACGGGGCCCTGGACGGTCACCCGTTCTTCCCTTCGCATGTCGCGTCGGGTCGCTGCGTTTTGTCGGCCGCTGCGGCCGGTGCTCTTGCTGGTGTCGTTTCCGCGGTCGCGGAGTCCAGTGGTTGGTGTGTTGGGACTGTGCTGAATGTGGCATGGTGTGCCGTTTGCGTGTCAGCGGCGCCCAATAATTGGCGTATTGGAGGTTGTGCTGGTTGTTGCGGGGGTCGTTTGACTGTTTTTGCTGTCCACACACCTCCGTCCTCAGGCCGTCCACAACCTGCCTCGCTGCGTTTCCGTGTGTGTGAGGCCCAGGCGCGCTGCTCCGCATGGTGTCCCGGGTGATTTACGCTGCACGGTGGCCGCGCCGTCGTCCTTGGTTCTGCCCACCCCGGTTTTGTTGGAGGTTCCTTCTCTTGCCTAGCCCACCAATCCTCCCCCCGGGGGATGGTGACGTGGACTGTCGCGTGTGTCGTGCCGTGGAAGACACTGTCAGCACAACAAGCAGCGCATGCACAGCCACAAACAAGAGAGAAAAGCTTGTCAAGATCCGAGGACGGCCCCAGGCGTCTTTCGCAAATTGGTCGAAAAACACTGGACACTCAGAAAGCAAGCCCCCCCCCCTCTTCCCCCCCCCCAGCCACACATGGTCAGGTTTGCCGCATGCATCGGCTTCGGCCGCCCCTGCCTCACAGCCTCCGTCGCCCACAGTCAGTCTTGAGTCCAGTGCTTGACAGTGACACTGATCTCCCGTGCGGGCACGCGTCGGGGATGGACAGAATGGGGGTTCCCCCGCCCGAAGACGAAATGACGATGACGAAATTCGGCCGGCCAATTTTGACCCTTAAAAAAAATGCTTTTGCCCACCCCTCTCCACGCACGTCTTCGCGTTCAGCACATTCCGCTGATCGATTTCATGGGCCTCATGACACTTTCCAAACCAAATTTTTTTTCGAGATTTTGGACCACTCTTGGCCGTTCCGTTCCAACCGCTTCTGTCCGCTCCCACGGCCCAACCCTCCCCCCAACCGCTTACCCGACTGCCAAACCCGCTTGAGCAACCACTTCTCCCCCCCCCCCCCCTGTGTGACCTTCCGTCTGGTTGTTGCTCCTTTACGGGGCCCTGGACAGTCACCCGTTCTTCCCTTCGCATGTTGCGTCGGGTTGCTGCTTTCTGTCGGCCGCTGCGGCCGGTGCTCTTGCTGGTGTCGTTTCCGCGTTCGTGGAGCCCAGTGGTCGGTGTGCTGGGACTGTGTTGGATGTGGCAGGATGTGCCGTTTGCGTGTCAGCGGCGCCCAATGATTGGCGTATTGAGGATGTGCTGCCCCCCCCCCCCGAGCCTCCTGCCCCCTCAACTGCATCCGTTGGGGTGGGCTTCAATGCAGCGGCGGCGGGTGCAGGGGTCGGGGTGCGGGGGGTACCCAGTAGACGAGCTCGCTGAGGGACTCCATCATGGCCTTGTAGTTGGGCTTGGGGTTGTACAACATCGGGGCACAGAGGTAGCACAGCGCCGCGATGAGGGGCCACAGGAGGAACAGCACGTCGCCGCCGAGGGCGCAGTAGAAGAGGACGAGCGCCAGCAGCCGGGCGCCCGGGATGAAGTTGGTGACGCCGTGGTACAGGAACAGGTCCACCATCGACGTGCGGGTGCTGCCCAGGCCCCGCCCCGAGGCCATGTAGGCTCCTGTCCGAGAGGGAGGAGCAGGGACACAATGGAAGGGGGCCTGCGCCCAGCCACTGTCCCCCTGATGGCAAGTGCCAGCCTCAATGGCATTTGTAACCGACAGTAACCGCCCCCAGCCGCTTCGGCAACCTCCTCCGACCGCCTGTCTAACCGCTTCTGGGGCCACCTCTGAGGTCCCGTCCCTTCCCTTCTAATGCATCACTGGGGAGGTGGTGGTGGTGCCATGAAGGCTGAGTGGCCGGGGGTACTTGCGAGTGTACGTGTCCTTTGGAGGAGGGCATCCTCCAGTCGTGGATGGGGTGGGGGGGGGGGCAGGGGTGTATTAGAAAAGGGGGGGGGGTCTGGGACCCAACAGTTTGTGCACCAAAAATGGCCCAACTAGATTTTCCCGATGGTAAATTTCGGTTTTCCCACGATGGTCACTTTGGTCTGGAGGGGGGTTACCCGCCCTGCTCCCACCGTGTTTGGCCGTTCTAATACTTCCCTGGGTGGCGGGGGTGTTCAACAACTGCGAGAGATGGTGGACCGTGACCATGTCCCCATTGTGGAACTGCCCCACCCGCTGGCATTGTGCCTCCGGGGGCTGGAAGGGGGGGGAGGGGGGTTCATCGGAAGGGTTTCTTTTTCTTAAGGTTATGTGTGCGTGTGTGTGTGTGTGTGTGTGTGATTGTGGGTCTTGTACGAGTGATGGTGGTGGTGGGGGGGGGGTCCACCAAGTGGATTGGATCAGAATGGGGGGGAGGGTTGGCAGTGGAGCGCTGTCGGAAGCTGTCGGCCTCCCGCCACTACCCCTTGTCCTTTCCTTACACCCTCTCCCTCTGTACGTAGCAGTGCCCATTGGCCTCCCATCCCCGAGTGCCCTTGATCGCCCGGTCTTGCCCATACTCACCCTCTGCCCTCGGCACCCCCTCCCTGTCCCTTCGTCGGTTGCGCCAACGGAGCCCCCGAACCGTCCCCCGTTTCACTGCTCTGCGTCGGGTCCACGTGGAGGAGGGCAGCGGCCCTCGCCATTGGCCACGTGCGTCCAAGCGGAGACCCCCATGCTGGCCATGCGGGAACCTTCCCCGACGGCCGCTGTTGATTGTCTGAAGGGGGCAGCGGGGGGAGGGGGGGGGGGGGGGCGACATGGAGGTGTGGGGCCGCAGGCGCTCACATGGGGCAATGTGAGTCCAGGGGGCAGGGGCCGGAGTGGCTGCACCAGAGCTCTGCATTGGCGTCCTTTTGACGCAGGACGGGGGACACGGGCAAGCGTGCCCTTGAGGGGGAGGGGGGGCAGAAGTCTCCTTAGGGGTGGGGGGTGGGGGGGGGGGGTCCCGGAACCCAAAAGTCCAAAAGTTTGTGTACCACAAACAGCCAAATCAAGATTTCTTTTTGTAAATTTTCATTTCTTTCAACTATGAAATCCGGATCCGAGGGGTGAGGGGTGTTAGCCCCCCCCCCCCCCCACCCCCGGAGACGCTGAGTTGTTAAGCAAATTCTGGGGTTGGGGGGGGGGGCGTTCTTGTGGGGGCTCCGCGCAGTCTGCGCAGTGGGATGTTCTCTGGCAAACCCCCCCAGTCTCCAACCCACTGCACATCAGCGTCGTGTGGTCCAGTGGTCCGGTGGTCCGGCGGCTCGGCCCTGGCCTCGTGCATCAGGTCCCGGACTGTGCACCAATGCCCCTGCGCCCCGGACGAATGGGGGCCTGACAGGACATCTCCGCAGCGGTTGTGTGACCCGCAATGAGTGCAACGCGCCGTGACCGAGGACCCCCGAGCGCGAGGGACGGCGAAGCCCCATCACTTATGCCGCCATGAGGGACTCCGACTCGGCACCTCGGGGTCAGGCGTGACGTGCTGTGACAGCTGAGGCACGTGACATCGGTGGAGGAAGGACGGGAGGAATACAAAAGAGAAGGCGAGCGGGCAAGCAACGCGCTCAAGCGAGGAGACCGGGGCACGGAACACTGCCACGGCCGGGCCAAAAGTCGAAAACAACTTTTTCGGCTCGAAATCAAAATTTCCAAAAGTTTTATGCTTTTGAGCCGAAAAACAAGGGCAAACCTTTTTACGGACGCGCGCGCGCCCTGCCTTTTCAACTTTTTTCACCCAAGCCCGGCGGGGGAAGGGTGCAGGCCAGGTGCTTGCAAAAAGTTTTGCGCCGCGGAGGCCGAAAAGTGCAATAAATCGCGAATTCCCGGACTGAGGGCATACGGAGTGCAGGTACCTGTCTGCGTCTGCAGGGCCACGGAGAAGGTGTGGGCAGTGATGCGGTTCTGGTGTGAGAAGAAGGGGATCGAGAGGAGCATGTCGCTGAGGGACAGGTACGTGGACTCGATCTCGCGCTCCACCAACATCGGGAGGGCGTTGAGGAGGCCCAACGGGAAGATCCAGGGGATGCCGGCCAGGGACCCCAGGTTCTTGAGGTCGCTGGGGTACACCTGAGGGCACGACGCGGCGGAGTGGAACGCGGGCACTGTACCGCGAGATGCGGGCCCTTCGACTCGGGGCAAACAACGCGCCCATGCGGGGGGCTTTGCGGCACCCGGGGGGGGCGCCGGCGCCGTGCCGGGCGCGCCGGGGGGAACCCGCATTCCCCGGGGGGTTTTGGAGCTTCGTGCGCGGCGCCATCGGCTCGAATGGTGCTAATTTCTCGTGATTCATGTTCGCGCATGTCTCGAGTGCACTTATAATCTTGTTTCTCTGAATTTTGAGGCGACCTCAGCCCGACCCTTGGGCATGGGACGGGGTCATGTCTGAAACGAATCCGAATGCTTTGGAGGTAGGCGACGGGGCCGGGGGACGCGCACAGGGACTGGGGCACGCGCACAGGGGCCGGGGGACGCGCTCAGGGGCCGCGCATCATCATTCCCCGGCTGCGCAATGCTAAATTGGTGGTGCACAATGGTCGTGCACCGATGTGCACCGGGTGCACAAGTTGCTTGCCCGCCAGGGACGCAGTAGAATAACAATTTTTTAAGGAGGAGGTCACGCCCCCCCCACAGGTCCAGAGCCCCCATCCCCGACTTCCAAGTCGTCTGAAAAACAGCAGCTGTGAGGTGACAGAAACCGAAGGCGGTTGGACTCGACAAATATTGACAGGAGAAACTCTGTGTTCACCCCAACAATGCCCTGCTTCTACCCATTGTCCTGGCCTCCGCAGTGGGAATACGGGGAAATGGCCAGCCCCAACTGGACACCGAGGGCGAACCGTCCTGAATCCAAAGAATACCCACATCGGGAGCAGGCACACATGTGCGGATCCTGCAATCCGAGGACTGGGCCCGACTGATTCAACCAAAAAACCGGCGATTTTACGACCAAAAGGTCGCGACTGCAACCGCGATACCGTTGACGGTCGCCGCACGTGCAGGCAGTGCGGACCGGCCTCCCCCCCCCGCCTTTGGGGTGACGGCCCGCCCTGCCACCCGCTTCTGTCCGCTCCATTGGGCTGGCCCGACTAATACCAGAACGAAACAAAGACAAAGCGCCAGACCGTGTTCTTCGCACGCAAACGCCCAAGGGACGAATGGGTCCCCCTCCTTGTGGGACATCCCACTCTACCCCCTGCCCAAATGACGAAAAGCACGCTGGGGCCCCATGAATGGGAGATCCAGATCAACCGACTCCGACTCCTGCGGGGAAACCATGGGGGAGGTCCACTCCAATACTGCGATGTGACCCAGGCTGGCGCGGGAGGTCGAGTCACTCACAACGATAAGCGGGTACCCGATATCATTTGCCTCCCAACCGCTCGCCCTGCCGCCTACCCGAATTGAGGCCCCCCATCTCCCTCCAGCGCATCGATGCTGCAGACCCTCTTCCCTCGGGGGCAGTCCGGCGGTGCTGCGGACGCCTTGGGCGGGGAGGGGGGCACCGCCCCGGCAGTGGGGGGGGGGGCGCCACCTTCGCCACTTGGAAGAGCACCCACATGGCCGTGTACAGGAACACCGAGTGGTCACTGATCCAGATGATGATAAAGTGGTTGACGGTGCCGTAGAACAGCGCCACCTTCTGCGCGATCGTCAGGTGCGTGAGGAAGAGGTCGCAGATCTGCCGGCTGGCCAGCTGCAGCGGGCGCGGAGGGGGCAGGACACGGGCATCACTTGGGGGAAAGGAGGTCTGAGGGGGCTGTGAAGGGGGCGTCAGAAAAGCGGTTGCTGCTGAAGCCAAAGCGGCGGGAGGCAGGTTGGCAGTTGCAAATCGGTTGGGGGGGGGGGCATGGCTCTTTTTAAGGAAAGGGGGGTGGTTCTAGGGGGTATGGGGGGGGGGGGGGTTGCAGGTCTGTGTCATATTCCCCTTCGCCAGGCCAAGGCCAAGCCATGTGGCAGGTCATAACGGGAGGGAGAGGGGGTAGGAACAGGCATTTGGAATGGCAAAATGCGGCACATCAAAATTGTACTAAATTATGCCGCGGTTTTTGACGGTCCGAAGCCATCTGTGCCACCGGGGGGGCTGCTTCAGCGCGCGAGGGCAGGAAATGCCCCTGTCAAGACAACCTCTTGAAGAGGGTGAAGGGTGAAGGTAGAGCCCCCCTCCAGAACCGCCATCTGAATATGAAACGGCAAAATTCCGGCAAAATTAGAAAAGTGCGAGGTTTGGAATGGCGAAATTTGGTGCGGAGAAACTTTGGCAAATTTCTTAATACCATGCACAATTGGGTACAACATTCGCAGACTATGGCACAAGGACAGACATAGACCGGGAATGGTGGTTGTTATTTCCGATGGGCCTTTGGTTGGTTGCTGTCACTTCTCGGAGGCTGCCGGATGGCTGCTCTTATCTCCTGGAGTGCGGGGCACAATGGAGACGTGCATGCCAAGAGCACCAAAAAATGACACCTGGACACATGGATCGTCTACGCCTTGATTTGCCAGGCACTAAACGGTCAGCGGCCACCTCCGTTGCATTACAGGTGAGCAGCGCCAGGTAGTCTGCCTGCAGGGCCTGGGATCTCGGGTGCCATTACCGTGCCAATATTAACGTTCAGCAATACTGTGCTGTGCTGTGCCGTGTGTTGGGTTGGGTTCCACGCAACCATCAAAATATCACACTAAACAATATGCCACACCACCAAAACCACACCGGCAACCCAATCACATTCAGTATAAATCAGCACTGGTTAACTGCACAATTTCACGGACCACGGACGCGGGCACAAAGGCGCCCGCGCACAACCCCATCAAGCAACGCGGAGCAGGCCCACCCCCAAGCGCACAAGGCGCACACAAACGCCTACCTGCATGATGCAGCCCTGCGCCAACTTCTTCAGAAAGACGGAGGCCGCGTTGAACTCCACGTCGCGCCCTTTGCCGTAGAACAGATACTCCGTGAACTGGATGCCAACCCCCTGCATGAGCATCTCGTACCCCAGGAAGATGTCCTCGTTGACGTTGACCCGCAGCGCCCCCCGCGACACGCCCCCCGTCCGCTTCATCAGGTGCGCGTTCGCCATGTCCGGGTGGCCGTAGTGCATGCGGATGTGGTGCGGGTGGTTCAGGAAGCGCTGCACCAGCGTCCCGAACGCGTGCTCCGCCAGCGCCATGTACCGCCCGACGACGGAGTGCTGGTGCGTGAAGATGTGCTCCCGAAACCCCAGGACGCCGTAGTCGTCCAGCCCCAGGACCTCCCTCAGCCGCCGGTTGCGGCGCTCCACCCGCGAGGGCTCCCGCACGGGCACCAGCGTCCCGGTGGACAGGGCGCGCCGCCGCGACCGGGTCAGGGTGACGGTGGACCGCCCGCGGAGCTGCGGGACCTCGACCTCCAGGCGCTTGCAGTTCAGGAACAGCGGGAGGATGAGCGGCAGCTTGAGCCCCTCGGAGTAGTAGGCGTCCTGCGGCGTGACGCGGCAGAAGAGGTCCGGTGGGGCACCGCACGCTGCTTCGTGGGGGGCGGACAGTCCCGACGACACGACTGCCGACCCGACTACCGAGGCGTGAGGCAGCATCACCACCGATTGGCGCGAAACGACAGTCGGTGACCGTCCAACTGCCGTAAGTTTTCTAACCGCCCGAGGAATGGGGGGCGGGTGTGCGAAAGGCAGTGTGCCACCTCCCTCCCTCCCTCCCTCCCTCCCTTCCTCCCTCGCTCGCTCCCTCCCTCCCTCCCTCCCATCCAGGCGTGAGACACAACCGCGGGTACGTCAATAGCGTACGGGCACCCTGAACCTAAATCCAAATCTCCTCTCCTTCCCTCCCTCTCCTCCCTCGCTACCTCCCTCCCCCCATTCGAGCGAGCGAGGGAGCAAGGGAGGGAGGGAGGCGTGGAGGGAGAGGCGGGGACGGGGAGAGAGGGCGAGGGGGTCCAAAAATGCACAACACCACGGCCGCAGCTGAATGCTCGCTGGGCGCTGGACACTTACAGGGGAGGGGGGGGGGGTGAGACCTAATTGAAAAACAGACAAATGCACACCAGAGGGAATGCACTCAGCAGTAAGGTAACACTCACAGGGGGGCGGGGGGTAATTTCGCCGGAGAAAATTTCGGAGGGGGAAATTTTCGCCACCCTTGCAAACCCCAACGCTTACACTGCCTCACGCACACACTGCACTGCCAAAGCCCCCATTTTCGCTGGGGGGAGATCGCTACCTTCCTTGAAAACGAATTTTTCCCACGAAATTATCCCCCACCCGAAATCATGCCCCCCCCGTACCGACAGTGGCCGGAGACGGAGGGGGCGTGAGACCTGGTTCATGTCGAGGATGTTGACCACTTCCCCAAAGAGGGCGGTGATCATGTTGTTCTGGTTCTCGGCCTTGCCCTCCCCGAGCAGCAGCCGGGGCCACGTCCGCCGCAGCTCCCGCTTGACCGCGAACCGCGGCAGCGCCGCGCTGTCGAACGCGGCGGCGCCGTCCTGGTCGACGCGGCCGAAGCGGTACGAGTGGACATCGGTGCTCGTCAGGGGGTCGCGGCGGCGCAGCCACGCGCTGATGGGGCGCGTGCGGTCGTCCTGGGCGGTCATGAACTGCACGTGCCGCGTCTTCCACAGCGACAGCAGCTCGTTGATCTCGTGGTGCGTTGCCTTCTGCTGCTCGTACACCTGGGCCCCCACGAGCACCTGGAGGAAGGGGGGGCGACGCATGGTTGAGTGCGGAACTTCGGGGCAGGGATGTGCTTATCCACGGGGGGGGGGGGGTTGATCTGGCGGATCCACCCCCCTGTGTGACATTCCGTCGGGTTGCTGTTTCTTTACGGGGCCCTGGACGGTCACCCGTTCTTCCCTTCGCATGTTGCGTCGGGTCGCTGCTTTCTGTCGGCCGCTGCGGCCGGTGCTCCTGCCGGTGTCGGTTCCGCGTTCGCGGAGCCCAGCGGTTGGTGTGCCGGGGCTGTGCTGGTTGTTGCGGGAGTCGTTTGACGGGTTTTGCTGCCCACACACCTCCGCCCTCCGGTTGCCCCCCCCCCCCCGCCCCCCCCGCCCAGGGGCCAAACCACCCACTCACCCGAAACCCAAAAATTTGCCTCTGGGGAAAATGAAATTTTGAATAGAGAGCCAAAACGGAGAGGCCCATTTGGGTACAAGAACCTTTTTTGGCCCTCACCCCCCCCCCATCCCCCCGCCCCCCTTCCCATAGGCCGAACACTGAGGACAACCCTAGTTCGCAGGGGCAATACGGTGCCGCCGAAAGAAGCACCGAATTGCTGGTGTTCAGCCCCTTCTCCCGAGATAGAGCTCCGCGTTCTTTTAGGGTAACAATGGCGACGCTGCAGTGCACGCCTTACGAAGAAGAAAACCTTAAATTGTTTACATCTCCTCTGTGGAGATTTGAATGGCCCTTCCTTGAGTGGCCACCGGTGGGCAAACCCTCTTTTGTGGCGTTTCGGTTGGGCCGGCTCTTTCCCCGACCCGAACGCACCCACTCCCCCTTCAAAGCCCTGCAGTCTGGGAATGGCCCCCTGTGGCCTGTGTGGGAGTGGACGCTCCGGGGGCCGGTGCTGGTGACATGATGAGCCGCATGATGGGGCGCACGTGCCATTCTGACCCACCGCCCGCCACCCACTCCCGGGAGATGTGTAGGACATCGATCTACAAAAGCAAGTCACACGTGGCAGACAGTTACCACACGTGACCCAAGCAGCCGTGATGGGACACCCCCCACCCCCACCTCCCGGGCCGAAGCGATGCATTTGTAAACAAATGGTGTGTGCTTGTGTGCCATCGCATTGCCAAGGGGCAGATTGTTGAGCAGCAACGGAAGGCCTCGGCAATTCAACACGTCCCTTCGCAGGTGGCGATTGGTGGCCAAGGGACATTTTCTGAAGACAGAAGCGCGGAAGCCGGACCCATCCCCGGCAGCCCCGACCGTACTCCCCGGCGCTGTTGCGGAGAGGGCCCGCGGTCTCGACGACGCACCTGGAACTTGTCGGCCACCAGCTGCTCGGCCATCAGCCGCAGCTCG
Source organism: Eutreptiella sp. 'Long Island Sound 2002' (assembly GCA_964036045.1). Lineage (NCBI taxonomy): Eukaryota > Euglenozoa > Euglenophyceae > Eutreptiales > Eutreptiaceae > Eutreptiella > Eutreptiella sp. 'Long Island Sound 2002'. Next base: position 4,118,872 of record OZ038391.1, on the reverse strand, counting down.
CCCACCTGCACCAGCGCCTCCAGCGCCTCCCGGAGGCAGGCCACCGCCCCGTAGAGGGCGCGAGCGCTGCCCTCGCCGAGCAGCTGGTCCATGGCGCCCGCGTGCGCCTCCACCTCCGCAAGCATCAACGTCGGCAGCCAGAACTCACCGTCCGCGTCGCGCGCGAGCAGCGCGCGGTACGCGGCCCCGGCCGGGTCGCGCGCCGCGTGCGCGCCGTAGTGCTCCAGGAAGCAGCGGCTCGCGAGCTCCGCCGCGACGACGGTCGCGAGCGCCTCGACCTTCGCAACGCTCTTGCGCAGCGCGGTCTCGCCGCAGAGCCACTGCATCGTGTCGTGCGGCATCACGACGCTGTCGCGCAGGAGCGCGCGGCGGCTGAAGAGCCAGTAGCGGTTGCGCTGCAGCCACGCCAGCACCTCGTCGTAGCGCGCGCGCCGCGTGGGCGCGTGGTAGTCCACGTCCAGGAACGCGCCCCCGCGGACGGCCTTGAGCTCCAGGTACGTGACGTCGACGAGGGCCTCGCGCATCTCCATGAGTCCAAAGAGCGTGCGGCCGAGGGTCTGCCCGCGCAGAGTGGCCCACCACCGCACCTGCGACGCAGAGACACTGTGAAGGCGGCACAGAAAGCGTCTGCCGAGCGAGGGAATGCGGCCACGTACTATGATCGTGTGATGTGTCCGCAAGAAGTGTCTGCATGACGTGCCCCGCAGCTGCTGCAAAGCTGCCACAAGCCGACGCATGAGTGCCACAATACTGACACAAAAGTGACACAAAACTGCCACAAAAATGACACAAAGATGACAGAAAGAAAACTGACACAAAACTGACACAAAACTGGCACAAAAATGACAGAAAACTGACACAAAAATGACAAAAAACTGCCACAAAAGCGACCCCTGCCAGAGACCTGCTGCTGCGCCCAGAACTCCAGTTCGTCCAGCCCCCGGCCCTCAGCCCAGCCCTGCGCAGCGCCGTCGACCCCGTCCGGGGGCACCACTGGCGGCGGGTCGTGCGGGAAGTAGCACATCGCGACGTCCAGCGGGTACCCCGCCACATCCCCCGGCCACTCCGGCCACGACCGCAGCCGCGCGAACACCGGCGCGAGGCACGCCGCGCGGCGCTGCACGAACAGCCGCGCAAGCGCGCGGTCCTCCGCGAAGAAGGCGGCGGCGACGGTCGCAGGCGGCGCGCCGTAGAACGCGCGCTCGCAGAAGTTGTCCCACTCTTTGGGGTAGAGGGCGATGAGGTGGTGGAGGGTGGCGTCCCGGTGCAGGTCGGCCCTCGAGTACGTCACGGTCTCCATGTAGACGGGGATGAAATACGTGATGGCCCGGAGGCTGAAGATGGACTGGACCGCGTGGGGGACGCGCTTGCGGCGCGCCACCGTCTGCTGGCCCCCGTAGACGAAGGCGAAGAGGCCGTAGTGCCCGTTGAGGTGCGCAAAGGTCAGGGACTGCGCCTCGGCGGAGCCCGGCGCGACGAACTTCCAGCGCCACGCGGCCTGTGGAGGCACGGCGGGAGGGGGCGTGTGGGCAGGCCCTGACGTGAAGGTCTGGGGGGCTGGGGGGCCCACCCGGGGGAGGGGGCCTGCAGTGAAGTGCACACGGTACTGAGTTGTGTCCGACATTGTGGAGGTTGGGTTTGTGACTCTTGAACGAGCCCTCAGGAACACCGTTTTAGGGTCCTTCTGTGTCACAGCGAAAGGCGCCTATGGCAATGTCATTGAAGAGCTTTTTGTTCTGACTTTGCAGCCCCGTGCCTTGCGGGGGAACGGTCGCCGCGCCGTCGGCGATGTGGGGAGGGTAACAGTCTGTCAATGCCCCTGGGGGGGGGTGCTGTGCCAATATCAACTTTTTGTGGAATTCTAATTTTTGTGTCGGGTGTTTTGTGTCATGTTTCATTCATTTGGTGCCACTGTAAAGGACCTGGGGTACCTTGGGCTCGAGGATACCGGGTACTAGAGCCCTGAAGAACGGGGCGGTTGGGTTGGGTCTCGGCTGCTTCCGGTAGCAAAAGTTCACAGTCACGGCACCCGTCCTTCTGCCGGGGAACGCTTGCAGAGGGCGGCGCCCCGTTGGCCACAAGGACCGCGAGGGCACAACACTTGGCTGGCCCCTCTTGAGGGTGGGGGGTTGGGGGGGGGGGGGCAGCGGCGGGGGGGCTCCATTGAGTGGACCATTCGTCAGTCACTGCGCAACGAATTGAGAAACTTTTTGCGGGTCAAAATGGTCAACGTCCGTCCCACTGAATCGGACGCATGCGCCCTTGTTCAGACCCCTCGTCGCGCCGATTCCAGTCGTACCACTTTCGATTCATTTGGGCCCTGCGCCAACGCCCATTTCCCGAACCTCCAGACCCCCGCTGTCAAGGATTCAGATGTTGGATGCTGACCGTTCCCCCCGCAAGGCACGGGGCTGCAAAGTCAGAGCACAAAGCTCTTCAGTGACATTGCCATAAGGCGCCTTTCGCTGTGACACAGAAGGACCCTGAAACAGTGTTCCTGAGGGCTCGTTCAAGAGTCACAAACCCAACCTCCACAATGTCGGACACAACTCAGTACCGTGTGCACTTCACTGCAGGCCCCCTCCCCCCGGGTGGGCCCCCCAGCCCCCCAGACCTGGGCCTGTGCACTGTTGTACAAGGGAACAAAGAGCAGCAGAATCATGGGACCAATCGCCAGCCCCCCCCCCCCCCCCCGGGGCCCGGCACCTTCGCTTCCCGCATTCATCAATTCTGCCAAAAGCACCGTCCGTGTCCGCCAGCGTTCCTGACTCATGCCGCACTGGCCCCGCCCCGTGACATTCCGTCGGGTTGTTTCATTACGGGGCCCTGGACAGTCACCCGTTCTTCCCTTCGCATGTTGCGTCGGGTCGCTGCGTTCTGTCGGCCGCTGCGGCCGGTGCTCCTGCTGGTGTCGTTTCCGCGTTCGCGGAGCCCAGCAATTGACGCACTGGGGGTTGTGTCGGTTGGTGCGGGGGTCGTGTCTTGGGTTTCGCTGCCCACTCTCCTCTGCACTCAGGTCGTCCACCCCCTGCCTCGCTGTGTTGCCGTGGGCATGTGGTCCGTCGGGGTGCTGCTTCTTCTTCACGGGGCCCTGGACAGTTACCCCCCCCCCCCACGGACCTGGACCGTGGCCTTGCCGATCAGGTCGCGGTGCCAGAGGTGCGTCCAGTGCTGCAGCGCCAACAGCCGCATGTTCGCGAACAGGGGCCCCGTGCGGACGGGGGCCGTCTCCATGAGGCCGAAGGGGCTGTAGAGGACCATCTGCTGGTGGTGGTGCTCCATCGCCGCCTGCACCGCGTCCCACGTCATGACCACCCCCACGGACTTCCGCACGCCCCTCAGCAGCCCCCAGACCATCGAGATCAGCATCTGGACAGAGATCGGACGTGCCGATGGCGGGCGGGGGGCGGGGGGAGGGCATGGGGGAGGGGGCGGCACCCCTGGGGTACGAGCGGGCGTGGCGGGGCTTCAGGTGCGGACCGCATGGGCCCCCTGTGCGCGCCCGGTGCGTCGCGTGTGCGTTGGTTGTGGCTCGGCCCCGCCGGTGCATGACGCGCGCGCGCGTATGTGTGCGTCCAGCGCCAGAGGGCAAAAGGCAGAAAAAGACACGAGCCGTGATGTCAGATTATATATTCCGCAGACAGCCCATGAAACATTCGATAGCCGCGCGTGTGCGGCAGCCTCAAGGCAACATTCGGTGGTGGTCTGGTTTGCGCTGCAAGAGCAGCAAGGCAAAGCAACTTGCGAACCGCGGACACCAGATTTGAATACCAGATTTAAATACCACTGCACAATTGGGTACAACATTCGCAGATTGTGGCACAAAAACAGGCATAGACCGCGAATGGTGGTTGTTATTTCCGATGGGCCTGTGGTTGGTTGCGGTTGTTTCCTGGAGGCATCTGGATTGGTTGTTGTTGGGCACAATGGAACTGCGCATGCCAAGAGCGCCAAAAATGACACTCTGAAAAATACCGCAGCAGAATTTGGAACACTTCTGCTATGCCAAAAGTCTGCCTTTCCAAATTTCGCCTGTTCCTGATTTCCCCCCCTTCCCCCCCCCCCGCGGTATGGGAACCCATTGCCCTTGCCCCGCATTCCAAGTCGCCCCCACGCGGTTTGTTGCGATGGGCTGGCGCTGGGGGTGCTGGGGGTGTTGGGGGGAGGGGCGGCAGCATGCGATCCGCGAAAGGCGAATCGGCACCACTTCGCACCCAAAACTCCTTTCAACACCTTCGGCACGGGATTGCGCGGTGGCTGGTCAATGGTCAGGACGTTTGAGCCCCCGAACCAACCCCCTCACCCGCCGTTGGTGGGGGCTCCACCGGCCGCGGTTACACTTGAAGAAGAAGGCGGTACCACTCCCCAGGGTTCCTTTTCAGGGGGGGGGAGGTCGATGGGTGGGGGGGTCCACCCAACAGTGGCGCTGAAGTTTTAGAGGCGCCGAACAGACTTTTTGGCCTAGATTCATTGCGCCAGAGAAAAATTTTGATTGGCCGAAAGCCCGGAGAAAATCTTGGCCCAACCACTTGAGGGGGGGGGAGGTCCAGGGGTGGGGAGGGGGACCCCCCGGTGGTGCTCAGTTATTAAAAGGAGCCCTGCCGTTCCGCCCCATCACCTCTTTGGGGGGGCGAAGGCCAGCCGTGCGAAGCGCTTTTGTCCGCCCCCAATGCCGCTCCATCGGTTTGTACCCGCCACAACGCGGCCCCCCAACCGCATTGTAACCGCTTGTGCAACCGTTTAGCCCTCCTTCTCAAGCGCATCCCTCTGGCCCGCAGTCGACGGTCTCACTCGGCCCCTCGGCCCTCAGGCCGTTGCCTCCGGGGGCCGCGGGCCCTCGATGCCCCCCATCACCGCCTCTGCTCCCACAAAGGCCCCGCCGCTTGGGCAGGACCGGGCGTACCCACAGAATCGCGGAGAGCATCAGCGACGACAAGAAGATGACCACGTAGAAGAGGAACACCGCGGGGTAGCACAGGATCGCGGGGTCCGTGATGTCGCAGCCGCGCGCCGTGTTGTTGCAGGAGCAGAGCTGGAAGGAGATGTCGGCGATGGCGGGCACGAGGAGGAGGTACCCCAGGCCGAAGTCGACGCTGGCGATGAGGCCGATGACCAGCATCCGCCCCTTGTGCACCTCCGTCCAGTAGCCCTGCGGATGTGTAGGGGGGGGGGAAGTGCAGAAGACGGGGGGGGCACGTTGGGGGTCATTGCTGAGTGTTGTTGGGGGCCACACGCATCTTTTCAGATTCCGGGAACTGTCGGAGTATTGCCCACTACTTCGCACCTTCCATTGTGCAATTTCCACTCCAACCACAACCACACGAACGACGACAGCAACAACGACAACAACGACAACAACGACAACAACAACGACAACAACAACGACAACAACAACGAAACAAAAACGACGACGACGACAACGACGACAAGAACGACGACGACGACGACGACGACAATGACGACAACAACAACAACAGCAACAACAACAACAACAACAACAACAACAACAACAACAACAACAACAACAACAACAACAACAACAACAACCACAACAACAACAACAACAACAACAAAAACGACAACAACAACAACAACGACAACAACAACGACAACAACCACAACAACAACCACAACAACAACAACAACAACAACAACAACAACCACAACCACAACCACAACCACAACGACAACCACAACGACAACCACAACAACAACAACAACGACAACGACAACAACATCGACAACAACAACGACAACAACAACCACAACAGCAGCAGCAGCAGCAGCAGCAGCATGTTATTTTAAAACAAAACAAAACCGCCACTGGTGCCTTCTGCCAACTGCAGGCCAACAGTCATCCACCAATTGTCAGTTGACCGCCCATTGCCGTTAGCCAACCGTCGGCCACCGTCAGTCACTTGCCACACGGGCGTTCTGTGAGGGGCCGTTCGTTTTTTTTTCGGGGGGGGGGTTCAGCGAAACCGAAAACCGCAAGAAACAGACCAAAAAAAGACTGTCCGGGCGCCAGAGGCCTCCCGGAGGGCAGAGAGCGGTCAGGGCTTCGGACCTGCCTGTGCTTCCACGCCAGCCGCACGGCCTCCCGCACGATCTGGACCCCGGCCATGAGCGCCAGGAACGCGACGTTGAGGCAGTCGCGGCCGAACAGCGAGTCCATACGGCGCCACCACTCCGCCGGGGCGTCACAAAACCAGTCCAGCCCCATCGCCGCGCCGAACGCCGCGGCCAGCGCGAGCTCACAGAGGTCGAGGAGCGGCGGGGCCGGGGGGTTGAGTTCCAGCAGCGCCAGCGTGGCCGCGGCCTTGAGGAGCACGAGGGTGATCTCCGCGGCGCTGAGGACCCACAGGCTCGCGGGGAAGGGCAGCTGGATCCGCAGCAGGAGGCACCCTGGGGACAGACCAACGCGAAGGCGGCTGTGGAGTGGATCAGACCCCTTGTGGGTTGCATGCAAAGGGCATTCCGAGCCCAGGAAATGAAAGGTGGCTGCGCTTGAGGGGGGGGGGGGGGGGGGGGCGCACAGAAACACAGCGAGGCAGGCTATGGACGGCCTGTGGACAGAGGTGTGTGGACAGCACAAACAGTCAAACGACCCCGGCAACAACCAGCACATCCTCAATACGCCAATTATTGGGCGCCGCTGACACGCAAACGGCACACCATGCCACATCCAGCACAGTCCCAACACACCAACTACTGGGCTCCGCGAACGCGGAAAAGACACCAGCAAGAGCACCGGCCGCAGCGGCCGACAAAACGCAGCGACCCGACGCAACATGCGAAGGGAAGAACGGGTGGCCGTCCAGGGCCCCGTAAAGAAGCAACAACCAGACGGACTTCACACAGGGGGGGTTGGCATGACGCGTTTTGTATTGCTGTCGAGAGGTGGCGGCGCCTATTGCCCCCTCGCCACTTACCCCTGCCGTTTCCTTGACCCATTTCCCTCCATACGTGGGGAGGTAGGTCTGGTTCTCTCCATAGGGGGGGAGGGGGAGGCTGATGGGGGGCTTCGAGTGTGGCTGCGGAAGGGGTGTTCGGCGGTTGGAAAAGCAGTTGCGAGGCAGTTTCTGGTGGGTACAAACCGAGAAACAGCGCGACGTGCGCGTGCACCACGAAGAAGAACAGCCGCAGCATCGTCAGCACCGACACGCGCTCCGCGTACGTCTTCGACAGCGCCGACACCAGCCGCGCATTGCCCTCCGCGGACCGGCTAGGGATGAGGTCGCCGTAGTCGTGGACCGCCGGGAGCCGTCGCTGCGGGATCACGAGCGCGACGCGCGGCTGGGGCCGAGGCGCGCGGTAGTTCGGCAGGCGGTGCGCGCGCGCGGCGTCCGGCGGCGCCACCGTCGTCCGCTCGAAGATGTCGTCGACGTCGGCGTAGTTGATGACGTCCTTCCCGACAAGCGTCAGGAGATACCGCAGCAGCGCGCCGACCCCGCGGCAGCGGTGCTGGAACTCGCAGAACGCAGGCGCCGCGGCGTCGAGCGGCGCCTCCGGGTCGAAGTCCGGGAGTGCGGCCGCGAGGTACTGCCACGTCCGGCGCTTGAAGTGGCCGGACTGCCGGAGGTTCTCCGCGAACTGCTGCACCGCCAGGAACAGAACGGCGTACGTGGCGTAGTCGCGGCTCGCGGGCGGCGCACCGTCGCCGCGCAGCGCGCGCGGCGCCCAGTCGTCGGCGCCAGGGTCGGCCGGGCACTGGAGCCGGAACAGCCACTCCGCGGCCGCGTCGAGCGCGCGCGCCGGGAACGCCGCGAACGCGCTGTTCAGCCCCTCCTCCGGCCGCCAGTCGAGCGTTTGGTTCTCGTGCCGGGCGCTGCGGCTGAGCTGCTGCCGCAGGGGACCCAGGAACGCCTCGGCGATGAACGCGCCCCCGTTCCGCTCCACCAGCGCCGGCCCCGCCACGTCCTCAAAGGCCCTCTTGGCGCGGACGTGTGCGCCGAGCACGTCGAGCTCCACCTCCGCGTGGAACTCCTCCAGGAACTGCGGGAGCGGCCCGTGCCTCTCCTCGTGCCGCGCCTCCCACTCCAGCCGCTCCGCGAGGCGGTGGAGCGGCATGGGCCCGAGGCCGCGCGCGGCGTGCGCGCGGACGGTGGGCAGGACCTCGTCCCGCACGAGGCAGTCGCGGTCGGTGGCGGCCGAGAGGCACCGCCAGAGGAACGCCGCGAGCGTCTCCACATACTCGGCGAGGCGCGCGTACTCGTCGTGGTGGTCGTTGCGCAGCAGCTGGACGGCCTGCATAGAAATTTCGGCGTCAGGTCCCTTGCTGTTTCCTAGTGAGATCTGGATGGCTGATGTTATTACCTGGTGGGCTCTGGATGGTTACTGGACGCCTCCTGGCACATCGCAGCCTTAAAGGGGAAATCATGCACAGCCTGTTGTGCGCAGCTTGCACAACTGATGATACAGTGTGTGACAACACACAGATGCGGTGCACACATTTTGCCACATAGTATCCTTGAAATTGAAGGACATATTTGGTAGGAGGGAGGGCTTCCAAATTTGTCCAAATGAATTTTTTCACCCTCTAAACCCCCCTGTGTGACAGTCCGTCGGGTTGTTGCTCCTTTACGGGGCCCTGGACGGTCACCCGTTCTTCCCTTCGCATGTTGCGTCGGGTCGCTGCTTTCTGTCGGCCGCTGCGGCCGGTGCTCTTGCTGGTGTCGTTTCCGCGTTCGCGGAGCCCAGTATTTGGTGTGTTGGGACTGTGCTGGATGTGGCATGGTGTGCCGTTTGCGTGTCAGCGGCGCCCAATAGTTGGCGTATTGAGGATGTGTTGGTTGTTGCCGGGGTCGTTTGACTGTTTTTGCTGTCCACAACCCCCCCCCCCCCCGGTACAGGCGCGCCGAAGGAAAAGGGTTGTCACGGAATGAGGTCACGGAGGCCCGTCCGCTCGCTCGGCTCACTGACCACCCGTGCCCTGACAGGCCGTCACCGCGATACACCGCTGGCGGAATGCCACCGACACCGCTGAGGCACCATCCACGCTCTTGCGTACCTTGTCTTACCAGCGCAATGGCGTCCTATTGTGAGATCGCCAGCAAGACAGCGGCAGGGGGAAGGGGCCGCAAACGACATTGACACTCTACCGGGGTTCTCCGCCTGCACCCTTCCCCAGCAGGGCTGGGGTGGGGGAAAAATTGTGAAAAAGGCAGGGCGCGCGCGCGTCCGAAACAATTCTGTCCTCTTTATTTCTCCTCAAAAGCATGAAATTTTTGGAATTTCGAGCCGAAAACGTCGTTTTACGTTCCGAAATCTTTCGCACGGCCGTGGCCGACCGTACCACTGCACGGGCGGTGTGTGCGCTGTTGCCATCAAGACCATAGCTACGCCCCGACGCTTTCAACGGCGGACCATCGTCTCAGATGATAGTCCGGGGGACGGGGTTGACCCGCAAGGGCACGAGGGAGACGTCAGTACATGCCCCCGGTACACCCACCGGCACAGTTGTGATTCCGCGTGGGCACGTCTGGCGGGCAGACCCATCGCGTGGACGCAGCCTCGCGAGGGTTCGCGATGTGTCACAGAGCGGTGCCCCAAGACCTTCAGGAACCGGTTCACTCGGACCTGCGGCCCTTTGTTGTCACCCGCCAGAGGGTGCGTTAACTCAAGCGCCGGGGCGGGTGAGGCCCAGGGGGGCATTCGAAAGGGGGGAGGTACCCCCCCCTTCCCCTCCAAGGCGCCCAGCCTACGTGCAGCCACTGTCTCTCCAATGGCAAGTGCCAGCCTCAATGGCATTCGTAACCGACAGTGGCCGACCCCCCCACCGCTTCGGCAACCGCCTGAGTAAGCGCTTCTGGGCCCCCCTCTGGGGTCCCTTCCCTTCCAATGCATCCCTGGGGAGGCCGCGTGCACTCCCCACACCCATGGGCCGTCGGTCATGGGCGTGGGAGCGTAGGAGATGAGACCCGGGGGCTCGTGGGCCAAAAAAAACCAAAGCCCCTTGTTGCCGTTGTAGCACAGAGATCCCCCCCACCTGCTCACCCCGTGTCGCCCTGCGACTGTCCATCCGCCGAATAGCTGCGCTCAGATGATTCCGCGCACCAAACGCCGTACTCTACCTGCGGCCACCCTCTGCCGATCACTGAAAGCAAAACCTAGAAGAAAAAAGTACTGGCCCGACATAACCGACATCACAGACAGAGATACAGAGCAGGGGAGTGGGGGAGGAGGGGGCGGGGGGGTGCCACTCTGTCGAGTTTGAGCATTTCTCTCGTTTTCGGGTGGGTTTTGGCTAACGAGGAACTCCATTCACACGCGGGTGGACAAGTTTGCCCTTCAAGAAGAAAAGTGGCGGCAGCATTGGGACCACAAAAAAAGAGGGAGGCTGCTCAACGAGTGCAGGGGACAGTGTGTGGGAACGGGTCGACAGGGGGGTATCGTGGACATATTGGGGAACACGTCACCCGGGCACCCACCAGTGAAAGACTGCTCGTTCTCAAGCACCACTCTGTTACCCATCGTTCAGCCAGGGCTATTGTTAAGGAGAAAAAGGGGGGGGGGGGGGCAAAGGTAACGCCAACAGAAACGAATGTTCACGGGGATGCTCTCTGCTTCATGGTCAGGGCATGGGCAAGACACAAAACAAGAGAAATAAATATTCAACAATGGTGGGCGGTTGGTGGCGGTTGGCGGTTGGCGGTTCGCGGTCCTTAAGAGCTGTCCTTTAACAGAAAAAAAATTAGGGGTAATTAAGGACAGCCCTGCATTCAGCATTGGGACGGAGGAGCAGATGCATCACTTGCAATGTACTTAACCCCCAGCGCTCCTCCTCTCAATCTGTCTTGAATTCGATGGTCCCCCGATTTCAGTGCGCGTCGGCACACCTCAAGGCCATGCACGCTGCTGTGCGACCGCACGAGGTCCGCGAGGTCCAGGTCTTGCAGCGACTCCAAGGCCTCCGCCCGCCGCGAGGCGCGCAGCAGACGGCAGAGGCTCGGCACCAGCGCCATGCCGACCATCACAGCTGCGAGCACCGCGAGGGCCATGAGGATGCGATCCTCCGTGACGTACGTTCCGACGCTGGTCGGGAAGACGGTGGAGTACGTGGAGGCCTCCTCGACGTCGGTCGATGCACGTGGCAGCCCCGGGACCGGGCCTGGCGCACGCGGCGCCCCCGCGGCGGATTCCAGCGCCTCCCCGGCGCGCGGCGGCCCGGCAACCGCCGCCCTGGTGCCCCAGAGCTCCTGCAGCGCCGGCACCGCCGGCCGGGGGTGCAGCGTGACGCGGTGTGGCGCGCGTGCGTCGTACGTCGCGCTGTAGAGGCCGAACCACTCCTCGTTCATGCGGCTGTCGGGGCCGAAGTTGGGAATCGTGTGCCCGCAGGCGGACTGCACGCTCGCGTTGTCGCCATCGCAGTCGGCATGAAAGAGGTCGTTTTTGGAGCCCTTCCACCACTCGTCTGAATACTCGAACACGAGCCCCCCAATGCATGACGGCTGCTGGGCCCGCACCACCGCGCCGCGGACCCGGCCGTACGCGGTGGCGTCGCTCTGCATGTACACGTTGACGTACAACTGCCCGGACTGCAGGTCCTGGTGCTCTGCGGCGCTCAGTAGGATCTGCCCCGACAGCGGGTTCAGCGCCTGATACGCGATGCTGCCGGGCATCACCGCGCGCGTCGCGCTGAAGTTCGCGACCGTCGTGGGGCGGGCGTCGCGCGCGCGGGCGACAGGCCACTCCCCGCAGTCCAACACCGCGGTGTGCGCCGGCGGCGCCGGCGCGTCGGCGTTGCAATACAGCGGGGCCACCAGATTCGAGCGGTTGGGGAGTCCATCGTCCCGGTGCAGCGCGATCGCCTGCAGCACGCCGCCGGGCTCGAACCACGGCGCGGAGTGCACGACGACGTACGCGACCGGACCGGCGCCGTCGACCGCCGCGCGCTCGCCAGTCCAGAAGAACGCCTCCCCCGTGACCGAGCCGCCATTCACGCCCTGGCCCTTGCCTGGTTCGGGCCGGAGGTACGCCCGGTGCGTCGGCAGCCCGCGGCGGAGGCTGTGGAGCGTCCCGAACACCTGCTGCCCCGTCGTCTGGTCGGTGGCGGTCACACGGAGGTCGCCCTTGAGGAGGGCCGTGGCCGCCGGGGCGGGGGTCTGGCGCGGCGCCCCCCCGCAGTGCTGCGCGCGCGACGGGATGGGGCACAGCGCGACCGCCAGGACCTCGAGGGCGCCGTGCGGCGGGCTGCCCCCAAACTGCACGGCGACCTGCGCGCTGCCGTACCTGCGCGGACATGGGTCTAGGGTGTGTTTTTCCAAATATGAATATGGGCCACATGGGATGGCGAAACGGGACAATTGCACCCATTTTGACCCAACCTAGCCCATCTAGCCACATGAATGCACCAAGTTGTACACTTCTCGCGTACGGTAGAGCCGCGTTGTGGCGCCACATCGATTTGGGGAGAGGGGTTTACATTAGAGGGTATATACTGCTGCACCCCTCTCCATTGAAAACTAGCGATTAATACGCAAGCAAGTAAGCAAACAACAAGCACTTCAGCTTTTTGTCGAACCCGCGGGTACGCACCCGGTAACAGCCTTGTTGCAGTGTAAAAAGAAAGAATTGGCTATTTCTCAAACATAAAAAATAGGGTTAAAAGCTGTTACTGAAACACCATGTGCGTAGCCGCATGTAACCGAGACAAGGAAATATCAAGATCTATATCGCTATCAGCACCACTACCAACCCGGTGACTTATTTGTATGTGTACTTCAACTCCTTTCACTCTACACATGAGCCCCCCGCCCCAGAATTCGAACGTCATTGCACAAGCGGACTGACGCATGGTCTCGCGCGACACGCGCGGCGGGTGCTGTTGTCCGACACACACACAACCCGGCCAACAACCAGAATTCCGTCCCCACACCAAATCCCAAGATCGAGAACAAAGCCCGACTTCCAAACGGGTGTGTGCGCCCCCCCTCCCCCCCACCATAACGGAGAGGCCTCAGCAGCAAATTTGGCCAAAATCAGTCGCCACAATCGACGAAACAAACGTCTGGAATCGCACGTTCCCGCGCGGGCTCGACTTGAGATCGCGTCCGCTACCACTGCGGCCCCACTCCACGTCGCTCCAGGCGGTTCACCGCCACACACACGGACACATACGGTCTGGCGTGTGGGGGCTTGCCCAAACGTGCGCGTGGGGGGCTGACACGGGGGTTTGGAGAATATGGTTTGTTTTTAACTCATTGTCTGAGTTTTTGGACTGAGTAAGAATCTGAGTAGTCATGTGTATGAGAACACAATAGCTACTGTGTCACCTTGGCCATCGGGGAAAATGGGTCCAAAGATAGACAACTTTTCGCACAGCGCACGGTGCACACCCTTAAAGAGCACAAGGCAGAGAGCGCCCCACCGATCACACCCTTCACAGGCAAACGTACACCAGAACGGTCAAAATGGGCGACACTCAGTGAACAGCAAAAACGAACACGAATGCGAATGCAAATGCGCACGACCACCAGCACAAGTGCAAACACAAATGCAATGACGAAGTCAAGCCGCGGCACAGCTCGACCCAAGAGCACAAACACCAACACGCAACACGCAGCAAGGTCGAGATCACAAACACCAACGCGCACACAAACACAAACACACAAACACGAACACAAACCCAAACTCACAACAGCGATGCCGGACGCCCCACGACCCCGACCCCATACCTCCGTGACACTTCAAAATCCTGCTCCAGCGTCACCGGCTCTGAGTCTCTGAGCTTGGCCTCGAGCGGGTCCGGCAGGAGGGAGGCGTAGCTAGTGTTCTTGCCCCCGGTGACGACCACGGCGACGTTCAAAGTGCCGCGGAGGGACCGCACGGTCGCGGATACGCGGTACCGGAACCCCTGGCAGAGCAGCAGGGCCCCTTGCGAGAGCGCGAGGTCGCTGGCGACGTACCCGCTGCTGCGGCCCAGTTCGACTGCGACCCCCTGTGCACCGGCCTGCCAGTCCACGGTCGCACGCACGCTGGGGTTGTTCACCTGCAACAGACGTGAGGTATGACAAAGGGGGAGGGGGGGCTGGATGACACCTACGACCGGGAGTGGGGGTTGGTGTGTGCAAAATTTGGCAAAATTTGGGGCGGGGAAAATACCACGCGAATTTTGTGGTACAAAACTTCCAGGTGGTGGTTCGGTTGCATAGTGGAGGTCAGTCTCCCATCCCGCAGCAAACACAGCAAGACCAGTCAGGCCGCGGAAACACTGCCGCAAAACAACTGTGTGTGTGCGAGCGCGCCCCCAATGTGCAATGTGTGTGTGCGCGCGCGATGTGCAATTTATGTGTGCGCGCACCATGTGCAATATGTGTGCGCGCGCGATGTGCAGTGCGTGGGTGTGCGTGCGCGCGATGTGCAATGTGTTTGTGCGTGTATGCCCGCGCGCGCGCGCGCGTGTGTGTGTAAAGATTGGGAACCAGCGGGGGAAGATCACGGAAGATGCGTGGAGCAGGGTTTCAGGAGCTTCACACGATGTCTGACCTGGAACGTCCAATCCGCCATCGGGTTCGTCAGGTTCGACTCGCGGATCTGGCACCGGGGCACGCGGCAGTCCTGGCGGCAGGCCGCATGCCTCAGGCAGTCCCGGGGGCACTGCTTGCACTCGTCGGCCTGGCAGACGCCATCACCGCAGCGTCGCACGTTCAGCTTCTCCGCCTTCTTCGCGATGTACTTCTTCGTGGGGTACGCCGCGGGGTCGCACCCGACGGAGTGCCGGGCCCGGCTCTGGTACAGTCGCACCCAGTCGACCGTCATGTTCGCGGGTAACGGCAGGTCCGGGTCGCGCGGCATGAACCCGAACTCGGAGCTCGCGACGTTCAGGATCATGTACATGGGCTCGCGCGGCACTTCGCGGGGGCCGACGCTCTGGGCGGGGTCCTGGGGGTTGACCTTCGCGCTCAGAGCCTCTTTGGTGACGTTGAAGAGGAGCACGTCTTCCAGGTACCAGGCGATCCACTCGCCGGGCTCGATGTACAGCCCGTACGTGTGCTGGTCGATGAAGTGGGTGTCCGACAGGTCGGACTCCGCTGAGATGCAGTCCTGCGCAGTGATGGGGGGGGGGGAGGACGGCGTTTGCCAATACTGACGGCAATACATGGCGAGTGAAGGAACGTGATACTGAAGAAGCAAGCATATCAGGTCACTTTCAAGGCTGATTTTGGCCTCTTTTTGACCCCAAAAAGGGGTCTTAAAGCCCAAGGCCTTACATGGTGCCCCAATGTGGTTCTTCATCATCTACGTGGGTTACAATGCACTTGGCCCGCTGCATTTTGACCTCTGCATCGCCCTCCTCTCCACCAACATCCAAGACACCCAAAACGGCCAAAAAGTGGCACTCTTTTTTACAGCAACTTTTGGCACAATTTGAAACCTAGGTCCGCCACTTGCAGCACTCGTTCCCACTGGTGAGCTTCTTGCTCAAACTTTGCGCGGTTGTACCACATGCTCATAGGTTGCATCCACCAAAATTGTGGTTGAATCTGAACCACCACAAGGGAATTCGGATGGTTGGCCATTTCGTGGCTCCTTGCTCCGTGGTGCTCAGCGCACTTTGGGGTTCATTTGGGTGTCTCATAGAAAAACGTTCTCATTCTTGTCCCTCTTGCGGAAGCAAAAGTGTGTGCATGGGCAGCTGGATATGTGTATCGGCCAACTAACATAGTGCACCATGGTCCGGCAAACCCTGCCCCTCAATCGATCCCTTCAGTGTGCAGCACAACGCCACATTGTTGGGGTTGGATGTTGTGGCGCTGTGTTGCATAATCAAGGGACAAATTGAGGGGCATGGTTTGTAAAGCGGTGTCGCATTATGTCAGTTGGGCAACACATCCCGCTACCGATGCCCACATCTGATGCTACATCTGTGCTTTGGCAAGAGACACATTAAAAAGAAGGTCTTTCAATGAGGCATACAAACGAACTCCAAAGTGGAATGGCGTGCTATCCAACTTGGGAGAGAATTGGGAGTCTCATTGAAAAACCTTTTCAAATTGCCCCTCTTGCCAGAGCAAATAGACCCCACTCCCGCAGGTGATGCTGAGTTGTTAAGCAAAACTCTGCGGCCAATTGACATAATACACCACGGTCCTGTAGACCATACCCCTCAATGCATCCCTTGATTGCGCAATACTTGTGCACCTTTTGAGGAGGGAATCCTCCACACGTGGATCGGGGGGTTGGTTGTCCACCCGTTGGGTTGGGGGTGAAGGGGGCGGGTTGCGAGAGGTGGGCAGCCCGCTCACGATGCCACCGTGACGATGGAGTGCGGGAGGGGGGGGGGGGTTTACCCCCTGGGTATTCACGGCGCCCAGCCTACACCCAGTTACTGCCCCCCTGACGGCAAGTGCCAGCTTCAACCGACAGTAACCGCCACCAACCGCTTTGGCAACCTCCTTCGACCGCCTGTCTAACCGCTGCTGGGGTCGCCCTTCTCATGCATCCCTGGGGGACTTCACTAGGCCTGGGTGAGCCCGGGGGTCCCATGCCCCACTCCGCGCGCACACCTGCAGCTCATTGCCGAGCACGTTCGGGGCCTCCCACGCGTTCGGCTTCATGCACCACTCGTTCATCCCGGTGTTGAACCCGTTGTCCGCGTAGAAGCGGACGCCGGTACAGCGGTCGGTGCCGTTATGGCAGTCCCCCGCCGGCCCGGCCCCGTGGACTGTGTTCGGGGGGATCTTGGGCCCCATCTGCACCGACGTCGACAAGTGCGCGGGGCGGTGCCCGTGGCCCCCACCCTTCCACGGCACCACCAGCTCGAACACGTCGATCTCCGGGACGCCGCGCCCGACGTGCGGCGCGAAGCCGTACTCCGCGCTGAAGTCGTCGCACGCGCTGTAGTTCTGCCGGGGCAGCGCGGAGTTGGGCCAGTGGGCCTGCCCGTCGCGCGCCGCGGCGTCGCAGGCGCTGTAGGAGAAGGGCCACATGCCGGCGGTCGTGTCGCGGTTCCCGGCCCGGCCCAAGTTGCCGAGGACCCAGAACGCGGACCACAGGCCGCTGTGCCGGGGCGTGCCCGGCTGCTTCAGGCGGGCCTCGAGGTAGCCCCCGGTAAAACAGAACTTGTTCCAGCCCTGCGACAGCGACGAGGCGGGGGGGAGGGGGTTGCATGTGAGTGTGTGTGGCAGGGGGTGGGGTGGGGTGGGGGCTGAGAGCGGAATGTTTGTCCCACCGCCGCCACCGCTGTGACTGCTGCTGCTGCTGCTGCTGCTGCTGCTGCGGAGAGGCAAAACATACAAAAAAAAAGGACGGATCACTGCTCTGCCGGCCTGTTGATCGATCTGTCGAGCAAGAGGGTGGTGGGGGGTAAAGCCTAATTCAGGTGAGCTAAGGGCGTGTGGAGCTGGGGCCTCTGGTAGACTCACCCCGTGTAACACCGCCACCTCCCAAGGGCTACTGGACTGCGGCCGCTCAAAGGCACACAAATAACTTCAAAGCGTAAGACCTCAAGGCCAGAGGCCCTGGCCTAGGTGAGGGTGGCGTACACGGAGGGCGCCAGTGCAGACACCACGAGTGTCATTCTCTGAAGCACAGGGGCCCGCCTCTCTGACCCACCTGCAGACCCATACAGGCCTTCCTCTATAATATGGCGCCACCCCCCCCCCCCACACACACACGGAGGTACGCAAGAACGCTGGGGAACTTTCAATAGGAATGGCGCCCCCCCCCCCCGGCCGCACCACTCTCTTGATGCCGCGCTGTGTGCGTGCAGACCACCGGCCGAAGGGCCGATATGCGGGAGGCCCTTGCTCTGACAGTGCGGGTTTGCGGTGCGCACTTTACACACCGCTTTCCCTGACCACTCCTCGCTCGCCCATGCCTCTCCACGGGTCGCCCTCTCAGGCGTGCCCGTTTGCACGGGCGCTCACTCTCGGGGAGGGGGGGTTCGTGTCCCCGCTGTCTTTTGTCCCCCCGCTGGCCTCGGTCTGCCTCGCCTGGGGGCCTTTGCACCCCCCGGGGTGGGCCCCCCACTCGTCGGCGTGCGCAGCACACGCCGTTTGGGGGCAGTGTGTGTGTGTGTGTGTGTGTGTGTGTGTGTGTGTGTGTGTGTGTGTGTGTGTGTGTGTGTGTGTGTGTGTGTGTGTGTGTGTGTGTGTGTGTGTGTGTGTGTGTGTGTGTGTGTGTGTGTGTGTGCGCGCGTGGCAGGGGGTGGGGCAGGGGGTCCCAGTTGTGGGGATGAGAGCGGAGTGTCTGTCCCACTGCCGCCAGTTGCTGCTGCCACTGACGGCATCGCCGCCGCCACCGCCATGACTGCTGCTGCTGCTCGTGCTGCGGGCGCCGCTGCGCCCGCGCCGTCACTGCCGCCACTGCTGCTGCCGCTTCTGCGGTCGCCGCCGCCGCTGCTGCTGCCACTGCAGACGCCACAATTTGCAGCTTTGTGCCCCCGTTGCATCCACTCCCCCGCCGGCGCTGACAGACCTCGAACTCCGTCACTCCCAGACTGTGAAGTGTGGGGGCCCTGCCCCCCCAATGCTGCCGGAGGGGGGCGGACGGCCAAACACGATACCTGCAGCATTGCGCTGCGGAACTCCCGCTCGACGTTGGTCAAATCGTAAGTAGTGTTCCGCTCGAAGGTGATGACGGCCATGCCGTCCTTGACCTGCGGCAGCGAGGGACGCCGGCAACACGCCACAACACAAGATGCGCCCTCCACCGCCGCAGACCGAGCCACTGGAACGCGCCTGAGGCTCAGGGCGCAGGGCAACCCGCTCCCTCGCAGCGGCCCCTGCTCCCCTCTGGACCTTCCAAGGCCGAGTGGATCATGGCGCAGGCTCTGCTTCGGGTGGGCTGCGGTCTCCCCCGTCTCGAGTGAGGACACTCTCTGGACTTGGTGCTCAGCCTTGGAGGTACTCACACACGGGGGGGCGACCCCTCGGTTTGGACACCAACCCCCCTCCCAAACCAACTGTCGGCCAGATGCCCCCTTGTGGGGGCATGCCACATTCAGCACAGCCCCAACACGCCAACTACTGGGCTCCGCGAACGCGGAAACGACACCAGCAAGAGCACCGGCCGCAGCGGCCGACAGAAAGTAGCGACCCGACGCAACATGCGAAGGGAAGAACAGGTGACCGTCCAGGGCCCCGTAAAGGAGCAACAACCAGACGGAATGTCACACAGGGGGGGCGGGGGGTTCCCAGGAAAGTCCAGGTCCGGGAGCCAGGGCCTCCGGGAGAGGCTGTTGCTGGGGGGTGGCTGCAAATCAGACGTGGCTACTTAACCCCTGCCGTCTCGGGGGTCCCCAGTGAGGGAGAATGCAAAGCGGGCGCCTTCGCCTTTGCCAGTCCCTTTAGCAAATAGCTGTCGGCCGGAGGCGCTTAGGGGGGGGAAGGGGGGGGATGGCGTCCCGGGACCTGTGGAGCCGGTCCCCCCGTGCCTTCACATCGTTGGTTCACTGCGCTGCACCGCGTTGGTGGGGCAGCTGCACGAATCCCCGGCTGACGGGACGCGGACCCGGTGCACGACACATCTCTCTCGTGCGCCTTGGACCCTCTTGTCGGTCTGGGCTCGTGCTCAGAGGGCGAGGCTACGTCCCCTCACCTGCTGCTACACCCCCCCCCTTGCCCCCTGGAGGGGGCCGTGCCTGCGTCTGCTGCCTCTGCCGCCACAGCCTGCCCTTCCGATCGCTCACTAGAGGGTACAGGGAGGGGGAAATTTTCGCCACTTTTCTTAACGGCGAAATTTTCCCCGCGAAATTCTCCCCTGACGAAATTTTCCCCTCCCCTGTAGGGAGGTATTGGAAGGTGAGGGGCAGGGGGGCGGTCTGGGAACCAACAGTTTGTGTACAAAAATGGCCCGACCAGATTTTTCCAACGGTAAATTTCGTTTTTTCTCACGATGGTCACTTTGGTGGGTGGGGGGGGTGTACCCCCCCTCCTCCTGTGGCCGTTCTAATACTTGCCTGGGGAGGGTACCCAGGCGACAGTGCCATCTCGGTTTCAACAATACCCAGTTCTCAACGGTTAGGCTTGGGAGATATTCTTAGTTTCACAACAGGCAAAGTGAGAAGAGCATGAAAGTTCAGCCTCGAAGATTGTGATACAAATATCTTGTCACTGCAGCAGCACTGTACGGCTGTCCAACAGCCAAAAATTTCCGGCACGCACCCCATGAGACGACTTTGGGGGCTGGGAGGGGGGGGGGGGTTGACATGTCACCTTGGGTGTGTTGTTCTCGTCTGCAGCTGGCGGCGCCTATTGGCCGATCGCCATTCGCTGCCCTTCCCTTGGACTCCTTCCCTCCATAGGCGGTGGTGCCCATCGGCCTCTCACCGCCGTGTACCCTCCCTCTTCCTCCTTGCCTCTCTCCTTCCGTTTCCTTTCCTCCCTTGGTCGGTGGCTGGCAGGCCCTCATGTCCCTGACCCCATGTCCACGACGACACCTCCACGCCATCAGGTAAGTAGATCTCGTCGTCGCCCGTGGGCACGTAGTGCATGTGCACCGTCTCCCACTTCGGGTCTCGGCCCGGGCCCAGGTCCCGGCCTGCCTCCTCAAACTCGTCGCTGAATGCCAGAGTCAGCGCCTCGCCGTTGACGGTCTTCGTGGCCGCGGCCGGGGGCGAGTCGGGGTCGACCCACGAGGCCGGCGCCGCCGCCGGGCCCTCGACGGCGTCCGCCAGCGCCGGGGGGAAGTCCGGGACGGGCACGTGCGACACCCCTGCAGAAAAATTCAAACAGAACTGCAAGACGAAGCACGGGATGCAGTGGATTCCAGACAAAAAATAGGAATGCAGAATGAAATTGGTGTTTGTGGTTGTGGCGGGAAAATCGATGCAGCGGATTACAACGAAAATTCGGTATGAAAAATGATGTTGTGTTTTTGGTTTCTCACATGTTACTTACGGCACACGGAAAAAAGGAGTAGGTCCAGCGGATTACCAAAAAATATAGGAATGCAAAATGGAATCGTGGTTGTCGCTTAAATTGTGCGAAACAGACCTTATACGTAAGGAAAAGCAGTGCATGCAGCAGAATACAAAACAAACTCGGAAAAAAACAGCGGAGGAACCCAAAGGCAATAGGGGAGTGACAGGGGAGCGTACCGCAGTCATCGAAGGCGGCCTCGCAGAGTGCCCGGTCCGCGTGTGCGCACCAGTGCCGCGGGTTGCTGCTGAAGTAGCACGTGGCCAGCGACGCGCACGCCCACTCCACGGCGCACTGCGACCCCCCGAACGCGCGGACCAGCGCGTGGGCGAGGGCGTCGATGTCGCGGACGGCGTAGCACGTGCCGATCCGGCGCCCGTTCCAGCGCGCGCACAGCGCCAGACCGGACGCGACCCGGCACTCGGCCGCGTCCGACGTCGTGGAGACGTTCGCCCCGGCGCCGGGGTCCAGCTCGAGGGCGTGGCTGAGCCACCGCCGGCTGTAGCCCGCATCCACGAGCCCCGGGATCACGAAGCGGATGGACCCGTCGGTGAACGTCCGGTGCACCAGCGTGTACGCCAAGTGCCGCGTGCGCGCGTTGTACTCCAGCACCGCGTAGCCGCCGCCGCTGTCTGGCGCGTCGCCTCGCAGCAGCGTCGTTGCCGCGAACCAGACGTCGGAGCGCCGCGAGTCCTCGGCCTCGATCGCGGCCGCGAGGCGCGGCACGACGCGGCCCTGGTACGCGGCCCCGTGCTCCCGGTTCCGGGCGTCGGTGGCCAGGCCGCCGCCGGTGCGGGGGACGTCCTGGTACGCGTCCATCCCGTACTCGGACACCAGCAGCGGCTTGGCGCTCACGTACGCCCGGAAGAGGTCCCCGAACGTGGCGCCGCGGTACGGCTGGACGCCCCAGACGTCGTGGGCCGCGGCGTCGAACATCGCGACCTCCTCGGCGAAGAGACCGGCATCGGCCATGGGCACCTGTACACACGGGGCGGGGGGGGGGGGTTACGGGTATGGCAAAGAGTACCGGGGACGAAGAAGGTGATAGCGCCTCCGTTCGGTCGTACGTGTCCGTAATCTTCGACACCGCAAGCAACTGGCAAAATGATGGGGCGGGGCCCCTGAACTCCACCAGAACCCCTGTGTGACATTCCGTCTGGTTGTTGCTCCTTTACGGGGCCCTGGACAGTCACCCGTTCTTCCCTTCGCATGTTGCGTCGGGTCGCTGCGTTCTGTCGGCCGCTGCGGCCGGTGCTCCTGCTGGTGTCGTTTCCGCGTTCGCGGAGCCCAGTAGTTGGCGTGTTGGGGCTGTGCTCAATGTGGCATGGTGTGCCGTTTGCGTGTCAGCGGCGCCCAATAATTGGCGTATTGAGGACCACCAGACCCCCCCCCCCAGCATCCTCGCGCCCTGCGCTTCCCGGCCGACTTAGGCCAGGGCCGGGCGGATGCACCAAGCCCACCAGCAGTGGTACCCTCCCTGAGAAGGATACACTACAGACCGCCCCCCTCCCCCCCCCCCCGAGGGAAGGACTCGGCCCCCGCGCGCGCGATCCCCCCCCCCCACTTGGGGGGAAGGCCTAATTAAGGTGAGCTAAGCGAAGGTGGAACCTTTGGTAGACTTACCTTGTTTGAGACACTGGTCGTTCTTTGGACAACCATAACCTCTGCCACGTCCAAATCTGATGCTTGAATGCCATGCTTAATAGACTTTTAGGGTGTCACCAGCCATTGCCAGCAACGAGCGGCGCCCATGGCAAACAGCGGTGGGTGTCACGCGACTCCGTAGAGAAAAAGCAATCGCGGCCGCACCTTTGAGCACAACGATCGCCACGACATTCCCTGAGCTGGCGCTTTCCTGATCACCAACCCCAAACGCCAGGCTTGTCCTTGGCGAGCGTGCATTGGCTTGATGTCTGTGGCACATCAATGGATTCCAACTTTTGTATTAACAATCCCGACTTTAACTCCAGGCTTTACCCCCCCGCCCCCTAGAGAAGCCCCCCAAGTAGACCTCAACGTACGGGGCCACACACAAATTCGTGGATTGTTTGGTGTGGATATGGGGTGGGGCAAAGCAGGGACTGAGTCAACAATGGTCATGGGTGGGGAATGGGCCCAAAAAGATGCCTGGCGCATGCCCGGCATCGCCCCCCCCCCCCCCCCCCTCGGTGGCACAATGGAGGCTGGGCAGGCCGTCACCCCCCCCCCCCCCCGGATTGTTCCGTGGCACATTTTCTCAACTCGGTGCGTGACGTTGTGGACGCAGCAGTCCCGGCGATCAGTCCTGAACCACCGCGTCCTGTGGGGTGCCTTGCCGCCCGCGCCCCCCTTCACCTCCCGTGCGCATGGGAGTCAGTCCTCATGGCCGTGCTCCTGCGCGGGTTGGACGGCGGAGCAGCTCCTTTACAGTCATCGGTGCGGGCAGGCGTTCAAGTGCACAGGACATCCGTGTCGGGCCTGGGGCATCTCCCTGGCGCTCCCACAAAGTATCTTCAGTTACCGGGGGAAAGGAAAATTAGGCATGTGCGAAATTTGGAATGGCGAGATTCGGTGCGGAGAAAATGTGGCCCCAATTTCTTAAATACCACTGCACAATTGGGTACAACATCCCCAGATGGTGGCACAAGGACAGACAGACCGTGAATGGTGGTTGTTATTTCCGATGGGCCTGTGGCTGGTTGCTGTTATGTCCTGGAGGCTGGGGGCACAATGGAGATGTGCACGCCAAGAGTGCCACAAAATGACACCGGCTTCGGACCTTCAAATACCGCAGCATAATTTGGCACACTTTTGTTGTGCCACATTTTGCCACTCCAAATTTCGCCTGTTCCCAACCCCCCTGTGTGACATTCCGTCTGGTTGTTGCTCCTTTACGGGGCCGTGGACAGCCACCCGTTCTTCCCTTCGCATGTTGCGTCGGGTCGCTGCGTTTTGTCGGCCGCTGCGGCCGGTGCTCTTGCTGGTGTCGTTTCCGTGTTCGCGGAGCCCAGTAGTTGGTGTGCCGGGGCTGTGCTGAATGTGGCATGGTGTGCCGTTTGCGTGTCAGCGGCGCCCAATAATTGGCGTATTGAGGATGTGCTGGTTGTTGCCGGGGTCGTTTGACTGTTTTTGCTGTCCACACACCTCTGTCCACAGGCCGTCCGTAGCCTGCCTCGCTGTGTTTCTGTGTGTGTGAGGCCCAGGTGCCCTGTTTCTCCACGCGCTGTCCGGGCCATCCACCATATGTCCTTTTCCCCCTCACGGTTGGTCTGCCCCTGATGGGCTCCCGCTCCTGTTGCGCAAATAGCCCATCTGGGCTGCGGGAGACACCCCCCACCTGATGTCGGTTGAGCAGGGGTTGCCCTGGCACCCGGTAGCGACGGGGCTGGCTGGCCAAGCCATCCCCTTTATTGTCGCTGCCTCCCATGCACACGCTCTGCCATCCGCTCCATTCTGGTTCCCTGTTCCCGCTGTTCTGGTTGCCTCTCCTGCCTTGCTGTGCCCCTCCTCCTTGTCTGCTGTGCTCACCCTTGTCCCTCCTGGTGTGGCTCCCGCGTTCTGTGTGTCTGTGTTGCTCCTTCCCCTGTCTGTTGGCGCTCCTGGGTGCCCCTGTCGGGCACCCCCTCCTGTCCCACCCGCCTGCCCACCCGTACGAGGATTTCACATCTCCTGGCCTGCCACCAGCCCCCGCCATTGTGGAGTACGTGGGCACCTTGTAGAGGGAGGGGGGGGGGACCCACCTACCCACCGGTACAGGAACAGCGAAAATCGCACAACGCACTGGCGCAGCAGCAGATGGCAGACGGTACCAGATCCCTATTTCCCCCCGTTGGGCACTCCGCAGGTCGCCCACTGGCCTTGTCCCTGGACTCTACCCCGCGCACTGTGTGCTCGGATTCAGCGGCCCACTGGCAGTGCATTTGGCAGGCCGTCGACATGGTCGCAGGCGTCAGTGGACGTTCATGCCAGGGGGGCAAACCTGCGAAATGTGACACCATTGGATTTGGCGCAGAATGCTGAAAATTAAAAAGGGGGCGGGTATTTCCCCCTCTGTATCGTAAAATATTGTTGGTTGTGTGGGTCATTGTTGGTGACTGCAAAGGTGCACACACGAGTGTCTCCTCATGTGACGGTCGTGCCCACACTTCTTGTCCCTCCATCATGGGGTCATCTTGGTAGGACTTTAGGTCATCTGGGTAGGAATTTGGCCATCCTGGTAGGAATTTTAGCCATCTCGGCAGTAATTTGAGTCACCATGTCTAGCCATCTGGCAAAAACACCATGCTTCAAATGGCGTGACAACCTAGCTGCCAAAAAAGGGGGGGGCATGCGAACCCCTCATGGAGTGCTCCGCGTAGATCCGCCACCCCCCTGGTGCATGCTGGGTCGTAGTCCCCTCCCCTCCCACCAGCAATCGACAGCCCTCCTTCCCTCCCGACCACCACATACGACGTGTGCACACACACCAGCATCGGGTGCGGGTGGTACTGCCCGAAGCCCTCCTCGTCGTCCCGCACCTCCGCCAGCCGCCGCAGGAAGTGGAAGAAGTCGCCCAGGCGCCGCGCGCTCGCGTACGAGTCGGGGTTGCCCTCGTCGTTGGGCTCGTTCGAGATGGCCCACATCAGGACCGCGGGGTGGCCCTTGTAGGCGCGGACCGTGTGCCGGAAGTTGCGGAGGACCACGGAGGCCGTGGCCTCGTCCGTGAGGTCCGCGTACAGCGACGTGTCCATTGCGAACGTGATGATGACGCGGAGGCCGACGGTGCGGCACAACTCCAGGAAGTCGTTGTGGTGGTCGTCCAGCCTCCAGCCGTAGAGGCGGATGGTGTTGAAGGTCTTGCTCAGCTCCCGCAGGTGCACCTGGTGACCGGACGTGGAAGTCGAGGGGCGGTACCACCGTTCTCAAGCAAATTGCAACCGAAACACCGAAAAACGGGCAGATTGCCCTTGTGATGTGTCTGACGGCTGCCGATGCCCCGTGCCAAAGCGGCCAAACCGCCGACCTGGCAAACCTCGGGAGGCGCCGATTGAGATGAGCCACGGATCATGGGGGACAAGATGTTTGGCGGGCCCTGCCCGGGGACGGGCTCGGCGGCAACACTGACGACTTTCGAAGACCTTTGGGTACGGGACGGCCATGACGTCAGGTTTTGACATAAGCAGCACGATCCTGGCCTCATGCCAGACTTACTCATTTCAATCGTGACAATATCAATGTTCTGGTGCGGGGAGGGGTGGGTGGGGTTGTGTGGATTGCTGCAAGCATGTATTAGAAGAGAGGGGGCCTGGGTCTGGAAACCACAAGTTTGTGTACCAAAAATGGTCCGAATCGATGTTTCCTTTTGGAAATTTCATTTCTTCGCACCATGAAATCTGGGTGCAGGGGGGGGGTCCAAGGGAGGGCACCCCCCCCTCCTCCTATGGTTGTCAGCCGTTCTAATACGTCCTTGGATTGCTGTCTGCAGCTGGTGGCGCCCATTGGCCTCTCTCACTGACCCTTGTCCTTGCCACAAACCCTCTCCCTCCGCAGGTGGCGGTGCCCATTGGCCTCTCACCCCCTCGTGCCCTTGATCTACCAGTCTTGCCCATCCTTACCTCTGTACACTCCCTTGCCTTCCATTGGCTGTGCCAACGGGCCCCCAGACTGTCCCTGTTTCACTGCTCCACGTGACGCCCAAGTCATTCAATTCATGCTCAAACTGCGAGGTTCAACAGCCTGAATTCCTACCAATCATCAACGAAACCATGAGTCCCTAGTCAGACTTGACTTTAGTGTGCGGCAAACCACACGTCGGCACACGCGGGAGCACGTGCCCGCCAGATGTCGGCACATACAGCACCACCCACCTGCCAGACTTCGCAACCTGGCTCGGCGCCCTATCCCACAGCCACAGCAGCAGACGGGCTCGGTGCAGCAAACAAAAACATAAGAGGCGATTAAAAATTGCACTGCACATCCGTCGAACGTCGGTAGACACAGACCAACTACCCCGCCAGATGTCGGCACAAACAAGCCCAACCTGCTGCTGCACACTTAACGTCAAGTCTGTTCCTGGTTCAAAGGGCCTCGCTGGCAGGCTGGAGACTAGCACACTGATTCACAGCTTTTGGATCAGGCCACTGAGTTCAGGAAAGTCACGATTCACTGTTCTGTGTGTGTGGGGGGGGGGGGGGGGGGCAGGGGGGGGGTGTCGCGTAGCAGGTCCGCTCACCCTAGTTTGGGGTCTGCCTGCTGGATTGCCAATTTTTCCTACCCTTGTCCAAATAGCGGAAGGAAATTATAGCCCTTCCGGCCTAGCCACAGCTACTTGGCCGTGCCAAACGGCTAAATATCCGCGCCGCGTCAGGTGCTCCCCCTCCTAGGTATCATGATGACAGCCATCCAAAGGGCCGGGATCGTGATCCTCATAATGGCCATGAGGATCCACCATCACAATGCGCCATCATGATGGGCCATCATGAATGACGATACTTTCGGAACCATAAGGATGACCCACATTCTGAAAACCTATGAAGCCGATGGCGGCCCCAGGTCCGCCGCGCAACCGGGTCCAGTATTCCCCCTCTGAAGGTCAAACAACAAGCGCTGATAGCAGGGGGGGGGGGGGCGAGGGCCGGTGTGGCACTGCCATAAACACCCCTAAGTCCGGGCATGGAGACACTTTGCACTGCCACAAACACCCCTAGTTCCGGGCATGGGGACACTTTGCACTGCCACAAACACCCCTAAGTCCGGGCATGGAGACACTTTGCACTGCCACAAACACCCCTAGTTCCGGGCATGGGGACACTTTGCACTGCCACAAACACCCCTAGTTCCGGGCATGGAGACACTTTGCACTGCCACAAACACCCCTAGTTCCGGGCATGGAGACACTTTGCACTGCCACAAACACCCCTAGTTCCGGGCATGGAGACACTTTGCACTGCCACAAACATCCCTAAGTCCAGGCATGGGGACACTTTGCACTGCCACAAACACCCCTAGTTCCGGGCATGGAGACACTTTGCACTGCCACAAACACCCCTAGTTCCGGGCATGGAGACACTTTGCACTGCCACAAACACCCCTAAGTCCGGGCATGGGGACACTTTGCACTGCCACAAACACCCCTAGTTCCGGGCATGGAGACACTTTGCACTGCCACAAACACCCCTAGTTCCGGGCATGGAGACACTTTGCACTGCCACAAACACCCCTAAGTCCGGGCATGGAGACACTTTGCACTGCCACAAACACCCCTAGTTCCGGGCATGGAGACACTTTGCACTGCCACAAACACCCCTAAGTCCGGGCATGGGGACACTTTGCACTGCCACAAACACCCCTAGTTCCGGGCATGGAGACACTTTGCACTGCCACAAACACCCCTAGTTCCGGGCATGGAGACACTTTGCACTGCCACAAACACCCCTAAGTCCAGGCATGGGGACACTTTGCACTGCCACAAACACCCCTAGTTCCGGGCATGGAGACACTTTGCACTGCCACAAACACCCCTAGTTCCGGGCATGGAGACACTTTGCACTGCCACAAACACCCCTAAGTCCGGGCATGGGGACACTTTGCACTGCCACAAACACCCCTAAGTCCGGGCATGGAGACACTTTGCACTGCCACAAACAACCCTAGTTCCGGGCATGGAGACACTTTGCACTGCCACAAACACCCCTAAGTCCGGGCATGGGGACACTTTGCACTGCCACAAACACCCCTAGTTCCGGGCATGGAGACACTTTGCACTGCCACAAACACCCCTAGTTCCGGGCATGGAGACACTTTGCACTGCCACAAACACCCCTAGTTCCGGGCATGGAGACACTTTGCACTGCCACAAACACCCCTAGTTCCGGGCATGGAGACACTTTGCACTGCCACAAACACCCCTAGTTCCGGGCATGGAGACACTTTGCACTGCCACAAACACCCCTAAGTCCGGGCATGGGGACACTTTGCACTGCCACAAACACCCCTAAGTCCGGGCATGGGGACACTTTGCACTGCCACAAACACCCCTAGTTTCGGGCATGGAGACACTTTGCACTGCCACAAACACCCCTAGTTCCGGGCATGGGGACACTCTGCACTGCCACAAACACCCCTAAGTCCGGGCATGGAGACACTTTGCACTGCCACAAACACCCCTAGTTCCGGGCATGGAGACACTTTGCACTGCCACAAACACCCCTAAGTCCGGGCATGGGGACACTTTGCACTGCCACAAACACCCCTAGTTCCGGGCATGGAGACACTTTGCACTGCCACAAACACCCCTAGTTCCGGGCATGGGGACACTTTGCACTGCCACAAACACCCCTAAGTCCGGACATGGAGACACTTTGCACTGCCACAAACACCCCTAGTTCCGGGCATGGAGACACTTTGCACTGCCACAAACACCCCTAAGTTCGGGCATGGGGACACTTTGCACTGCCACAAACACCCCTAGTTCCGGGCATGGAGACACTTTGCACTGCCACAAACACCCCTAAGTCCGGGCATGGGGACACTTTGCACTGCCACAAACACCCCTAAGTCCGGACATGGAGACACTTTGCACTGCCACAAACACCCCTAAGTCCGGGCATGGGGACACTTTGCACTGCCACAAACACCCCTAAGTCCGGACATGGAGACACTTTGCACTGCGACAAACACCCCTAGTTCCGGGCATGGAGACACTTTGCACTGCCACAAACACCCCTAAGTCCGGGCATGGGGACACTTTGCACTGCCACAAACACCCCTAAGTCCGGGCATGGAGACACTTTGCACTGCCATAAACACCCCTAAGTCCGGGCATGGAGACACTTTGCACTGCCACAAACACCCCTAGTTCCAGGCATGGAGACACTTTGCACTGCCACAAACACCCCTAAGTCCGGGCATGGAGACACTTTGCACTGCCATAAACACCCCTAAGTCCGGACATGGAGACACTTTGCACTGCCGAAAACACCCCTAAGTCCGGGCATGGGGACACTTTGCACTGCCACAAACACCCCTAAGTCCGGGCATGGAGACACTTTGCACTGCCACAAACACCCCTAGTTCCGGGCATGGAGACACTTTGCACTGCCACAAACACCCTAAGTCCGGGCATGGGGACACTTTGCACTGCCACAAACACCCCTAAGTCCGGACATGGAGACACTTTGCACTGCCACAAACACCCCTAGTTCCAGGCATGGAGACACTTTGCACTGCCACAAACACCCCTAAGTCCGGGCATGGAGACACTTTGCACTGCCATAAACACCCCTAAGTCCGGACATGGAGACACTTTGCACTGCCGAAAACACCCCTAAGTCCGGGCATGGGGACACTTTGCACTGCCACAAACACCCCTAAGTCCGGGCATGGAGACACTTTGCACTGCCACAAACACCCCTAGTTCCGGGCATGGAGACACTTTGCACTGCCACAAACACCCTAAGTCCGGGCATGGGGACACTTTGCACTGCCACAAACACCCCTAAGTCCGGACATGGAGACACTTTGCACTGCCACAAACACCCCTAAGTCCGGGCATGGAGACACTTTGCACTGCCATAAACACCCCTAAGTCCGGGCATGGAGACACTTTGCACTGCCACAAACACCCCTAGTTCCGGGCATGGGGACACTTTGCACTGCCACAAACACCCTAAGTCCGGGCATGGGGACACTTTGCACTGCCACAAACACCCCTAAGTCCGGGCATGGAGACACTTTGCACTGCCACAAACACCCCTAAGTCCGGGCATGGAGACACTTTGCACTGCCACAAACACCCCTAGTTCCGGGCATGGAGACACTTTGCACTGCCACAAACACCCCTAGTTCCGGGCATGGAGACACTTTGCACTGCCACAAACACCCCTAAGTCCGGGCATGGGGACACTTTGCACTGCCACAAACACCCCTAGTTCCGGGCATGGAGACACTTTGCACTGCCACAAACACCCCTAGTTCCGGGCATGGAGACACTTTGCACTGCCACAAACACCCCTAGTTCCGGGCATGAAGACACTTTGCACTGCCACAAACACCCCTAGTTCCGGGCATGGAGACACTTTGCACTGCCACAAACACCCCTAGTTCCGGGCATGGAGACACTTTGCACTGCCACAAACACCCCTAAGTCCGGGCATGGGGACACTTTGCACTGCCACAAACACCCCTAAGTCCAGGCATGGAGACACTTTGCACTGCCACAAACACCCCTAGTTCCGGGCATGGGGACACTTTGCACTGCCACAAACACCCCTAGTTCCGGGCATGGAGACACTTTGCACTGCCATAAACACCCCTAAGTCCGGGCATGGAGACACTTTGCACTGCCACAAACACCCCTAGTTCCGTGCATGGAGACACTTTGCACTGCCACAAACACCCCTAAGTCCGGACATGGGGACACTTTGCACTGCCACAAACACCCCTAGTTCCGGGCATGGGGACACTTTGCACTGCCACAAACACCCCTAAGTCCGGGCATGGAGACACTTTGCACTGCCACAAACACCCCTAGTTCCGGGCATGGGGACACTTTGCACTGCCACAAACACCCCTAAGTCCGGGCATGGGGACACTTTGCACTGCCACAAACACCCCTAGTTCCGGGCATGGGGACACTTTGCACTGCCACAAACACCCCTAAGTCCGGGCATGGGGACACTTTGCACTGCCACAAACACCCCTAAGTCCGGGCATGGAGACACTTTGCACTGCCACAAACACCCCTAGTTCCGGGCATGGGGACACTTTGCACTGCCACAAACACCCCTAAGTCCGGACATGGAGACACTTTGCACTGCCACAAACACCCCTAAGTCCGGGCATGGGGACACTTTGCACTGCCACAAACACCCCTAAGTCCGGACATGGAGACACTTTGCACTGCCACAAACACCCCTAGTTCCAGGCATGGAGACACTTTGCACTGCCATAAACACCCCTAAGTCCGGGCATGGAGACACTTTGCACTGCCACAAACACCCCTAGTTCCGGGCATGGGGACACTTTGCACTGCCACAAACACCCTAAGTCCGGGCATGGGGACACTTTGCACTGCCACAAACACCCCTAAGTCCGGGCATGGAGACACTTTGCACTGCCACAAACACCCCTAAGTCCGGGCATGGAGACACTTTGCACTGCCACAAACACCCCTAGTTCCGGGCATGGAGACACTTTGCACTGCCACAAACACCCCTAGTTCCGGGCATGGAGACACTTTGCACTGCCACAAACACCCCTAAGTCCGGGCATGGGGACACTTTGCACTGCCACAAACACCCCTAGTTCCGGGCATGGAGACACTTTGCACTGCCACAAACACCCCTAGTTCCGGGCATGGAGACACTTTGCACTGCCACAAACACCCCTAGTTCCGGGCATGAAGACACTTTGCACTGCCACAAACACCCCTAGTTCCGGGCATGGAGACACTTTGCACTGCCACAAACACCCCTAGTTCCGGGCATGGAGACACTTTGCACTGCCACAAACACCCCTAAGTCCGGGCATGGGGACACTTTGCACTGCCACAAACACCCCTAAGTCCAGGCATGGAGACACTTTGCACTGCCACAAACACCCCTAGTTCCGGGCATGGAGACACTTTGCACTGCCACAAACACCCCTAGTTCCGGGCATGAAGACACTTTGCACTGCCACAAACACCCCTAGTTCCGGGCATGGAGACACTTTGCACTGCCACAAACACCCCTAGTTCCGGGCATGGAGACACTTTGCACTGCCACAAACACCCCTAAGTCCGGGCATGGGGACACTTTGCACTGCCACAAACACCCCTAAGTCCAGGCATGGAGACACTTTGCACTGCCACAAACACCCCTAGTTCCGGGCATGGGGACACTTTGCACTGCCACAAACACCCCTAGTTCCGGGCATGGAGACACTTTGCACTGCCATAAACACCCCTAAGTCCGGGCATGGAGACACTTTGCACTGCCACAAACACCCCTAGTTTCGGGCATGGAGACACTTTGCACTGCCACAAACACCCCTAAGTCCGGACATGGGGACACTTTGCACTGCCACAAACACCCCTAGTTCCGGGCATGGGGACACTTTGCACTGCCACAAACACCCCTAAGTCCGGGCATGGAGACACTTTGCACTGCCACAAACACCCCTAGTTCCGGGCATGGGGACACTTTGCACTGCCACAAACACCCCTAAGTCCGGGCATGGGGACACTTTGCACTGCCACAAACACCCCTAGTTCCGGGCATGGGGACACTTTGCACTGCCACAAACACCCCTAAGTCCGGGCATGGGGACACTTTGCACTGCCACAAACACCCCTAAGTCCGGACATGGAGACACTTTGCACTGCCACAAACACCCCTAGTTCCAGGCATGGGGACACTTTGCACTGCCACAAACACCCCTAAGTCCGGACATGGAGACACTTTGCACTGCCACAAACACCCCTAAGTCCGGGCATGGGGACACTTTGCACTGCCACAAACACCCCTAAGTCCGGACATGGAGACACTTTGCACTGCCACAAACACCCCTAGTTCCAGGCATGGAGACACTTTGCACTGCCACAAACACCCCTAAGTCCGGGCATGGAGACACTTTGCACTGCCATAAACACCCCTAAGTCCGGGCATGGAGACACTTTGCACTGCCACAAACACCCCTAGTTCCGGGCATGGGGACACTTTGCACTGCCACAAACACCCTAAGTCCGGGCATGGGGACACTTTGCACTGCCATAAACACCCCTAAGTCCGGGCATGGAGACACTTTGCACTGCCACAAACACCCCTAGTTCCGGGCATGGGGACACTTTGCACTGCCACAAACACCCCTAGTTCCGGGCATGGGGACACTTTGCACTGCCACAAACACCCCTAAGTCCGGGCATGGAGACACTTTGCACTGCCACAAACACCCCTAAGTCCGGGCATGGAGACACTTTGCACTGCCACAAACACCCCTAGTTCCGGGCATGGAGACACTTTGCACTGCCACAAACACCCCTAGTTCCGGGCATGGAGACACTTTGCACTGCCACAAACACCCCTAAGTCCGGGCATGGGGACACTTTGCACTGCCACAAACACCCCTAGTTCCGGGCATGGGGACACTTTGCACTGCCACAAACACCCCTAAGTCCGGGCATGGGGACACTTTGCACTGCCACAAACACCCCTAGTTCCGGGCATGGAGACACTTTGCACTGCCACAAACACCCCTAAGTCCGGGCATGGGGACACTTTGCACTGCCACAAACACCCCTAAGTCCGGGCATGGAGACACTTTGCACTGCCACAAACACCCCTGAGTCCGGGCATGGAGACACTTTGCACTGCCACAAACACCCCTAAGTCCGGGCATGGAGACACTTTGCACTGCCACAAACACCCCTAAGTCCGGGCATGGGGACACTTTGCACTGCCACAAACACCCCTAGTTCCGGACATGGGGACACTTTGCACTGCCACAAACACCCTTAGTTCCGGGCATGGAGACACTTTGCACTGCCACAAACACCCCTAAGTCCGGGCATGGGGACACTTTGCACTGCCACAAACACCCCTAGTTCCGGGCATGGGGACACTTTGCACTGCCACAAACACCCCTAAGTCCGGGCATGGGGACACTTTGCACTGCCACAAACACCCCTAGTTCCGGGCATGGAGACACTTTGCACTGCCACAAACACCCCTAGTTCCGGGCATGGAGACACTTTGCACTGCCACAAACACCCCTAGTTCCGGGCATGGAGACACTTTGCACTGCCACAAACACCCCTAAGTCCGGGCATGGGGACACTTTGCACTGCCACAAACACCCCTAGTTCCGGACATGGGGACACTTTGCACTGCCACAAACACCCCTAGTTCCGGGCATGGGGACACTTTGCACTGCCACAAACACCCCTAAGTCCGGGCATGGAGACACTTTGCACTGCCACAAACACCCCTAGTTCCGGGCATGGAGACACTTTGCACTGCCACAAACACCCCTAGTTCCGGGCATGGAGACACTTTGCACTGCCACAAACACCCCTAAGTCCGGGCATGGGGACACTTTGCACTGCCACAAACACCCCTAAGTCCGGGCATGGGGACACTTTGCACTGCCACAAACACCCCTAGTTCCGGGCATGGGGACACTTTGCACTGCCACAAACACCCCTAAGTCCGGGCATGGAGACACTTTGCACTGCCACAAACACCCCTAGTTCCGGGCATGGGGACACTTTGCACTGCCACAAACACCCTAAGTCCGGGCATGGGGACACTTTGCACTGCCACAAACACCCCTAAGTCCGGGCATGGAGACACTTTGCACTGCCACAAACACCCCTAAGTCCGGGTATGGAGACACTTTGCACTGCCACAAACACCCCTAGTTCCGGGCATGGAGACACTTTGCACTGCCACAAACACCCCTAGTTCCGGGCATGGAGACACTTTGCACTGCCACAAACACCCCTAAGTCCGGGCATGGGGACACTTTGCACTGCCACAAACACCCCTAGTTCCGGGCATGGAGACACTTTGCACTGCCACAAACACCCCTAGTTCCGGGCATGGAGACACTTTGCACTGCCACAAACACCCCTAGTTCCGGGCATGAAGACACTTTGCACTGCCACAAACACCCCTAGTTCCGGGCATGGAGACACTTTGCACTGCCACAAACACCCCTAGTTCCGGGCATGGAGACACTTTGCACTGCCACAAACACCCCTAAGTCCGGGCATGGGGACACTTTGCACTGCCACAAACACCCCTAAGTCCAGGCATGGAGACACTTTGCACTGCCACAAACACCCCTAGTTCCGGGCATGGGGACACTTTGCACTGCCACAAACACCCCTAGTTCCGGGCATGGAGACACTTTGCACTGCCATAAACACCCCTAAGTCCGGGCATGGAGACACTTTGCACTGCCACAAACACCCCTAGTTCCGTGCATGGAGACACTTTGCACTGCCACAAACACCCCTAAGTCCGGACATGGGGACACTTTGCACTGCCACAAACACCCCTAGTTCCGGGCATGGGGACACTTTGCACTGCCACAAACACCCCTAAGTCCGGGCATGGAGACACTTTGCACTGCCACAAACACCCCTAGTTCCGGGCATGGGGACACTTTGCACTGCCACAAACACCCCTAAGTCCGGGCATGGGGACACTTTGCACTGCCACAAACACCCCTAAGTCCGGACATGGAGACACTTTGCACTGCCACAAACACCCCTAGTTCCGGGCATGGGGACACTTTGCACTGCCACAAACACCCCTAAGTCCGGGCATGGGGACACTTTGCACTGCCACAAACACCCCTAGTTCCGGGCATGGGGACACTTTGCACTGCCACAAACACCCCTAAGTCCGGGCATGGGGACACTTTGCACTGCCACAAACACCCCTAAGTCCGGACATGGAGACACTTTGCACTGCCACAAACACCCCTAGTTCCGGGCATGGGGACACTTTGCACTGCCACAAACACCCCTAAGTCCGGACATGGAGACACTTTGCACTGCCACAAACACCCCTAAGTCCGGGCATGGGGACACTTTGCACTGCCACAAACACCCCTAAGTCCGGACATGGAGACACTTTGCACTGCCACAAACACCCCTAGTTCCAGGCATGGAGACACTTTGCACTGCCACAAACACCCCTAAGTCCGGGCATGGAGACACTTTGCACTGCCATAAACACCCCTAAGTCCGGGCATGGAGACACTTTGCACTGCCACAAACACCCCTAGTTCCGGGCATGGGGACACTTTGCACTGCCACAAACACCCTAAGTCCGGGCATGGGGACACTTTGCACTGCCACAAACACCCCTAAGTCCGGGCATGGAGACACTTTGCACTGCCACAAACACCCCTAAGTCCGGGCATGGAGACACTTTGCACTGCCACAAACACCCCTAGTTCCGGGCATGGAGACACTTTGCACTGCCACAAACACCCCTAGTTCCGGGCATGGAGACACTTTGCACTGCCACAAACACCCCTAAGTCCGGGCATGGGGACACTTTGCACTGCCACAAACACCCCTAGTTCCGGACATGGAGACACTTTGCACTGCCACAAACACCCCTAGTTCCGGGCATGGAGACACTTTGCACTGCCACAAACACCCCTAGTTCCGGGCATGGAGACACTTTGCACTGCCACAAACACCCCTAAGTCCGGGCATGGGGACACTTTGCACTGCCACAAACACCCCTAAGTCCAGGCATGGAGACACTTTGCACTGCCACAAACACCCCTAGTTCCGGGCATGAAGACACTTTGCACTGCCACAAACACCCCTAGTTCCGGGCATGGAGACACTTTGCACTGCCACAAACACCCCTGGTTCCGGGCATGGAGACACTTTGCACTGCCACAAACACCCCTAAGTCCGGGCATGGGGACACTTTGCACTGCCACAAACACCCCTAAGTCCAGGCATGGAGACACTTTGCACTGCCACAAACACCCCTAGTTCCGGGCATGGAGACACTTTGCACTGCCACAAACACCCCTAGTTCCGGGCATGAAGACACTTTGCACTGCCACAAACACCCCTAGTTCCGGGCATGGAGACACTTTGCACTGCCACAAACACCCCTAGTTCCGGGCATGGAGACACTTTGCACTGCCACAAACACCCCTAAGTCCGGGCATGGGGACACTTTGCACTGCCACAAACACCCCTAAGTCCAGGCATGGAGACACTTTGCACTGCCACAAACACCCCTAGTTCCCGGCATGGGGACACTTTGCACTGCCACAAACACCCCTAGTTCCGGGCATGGAGACACTTTGCACTGCCATAAACACCCCTAAGTCCGGGCATGGAGACACTTTGCACTGCCACAAACACCCCTAGTTCCGTGCATGGAGACACTTTGCACTGCCACAAACACCCCTAAGTCCGGACATGGGGACACTTTGCACTGCCACAAACACCCCTAGTTCCGGGCATGGGGACACTTTGCACTGCCACAAACACCCCTAAGTCCGGGCATGGAGACACTTTGCACTGCCACAAACACCCCTAGTTCCGGGCATGGGGACACTTTGCACTGCCACAAACACCCCTAAGTCCGGGCATGGGGACACTTTGCACTGCCACAAACACCCCTAGTTCCGGGCATGGGGACACTTTGCACTGCCACAAACACCCCTAAGTCCGGGCATGGGGACACTTTGCACTGCCACAAACACCCCTAAGTCCGGACATGGAGACACTTTGCACTGCCACAAACACCCCTAGTTCCGGGCATGGGGACACTTTGCACTGCCACAAACACCCCTAAGTCCGGACATGGAGACACTTTGCACTGCCACAAACACCCCTAAGTCCGGGCATGGGGACACTTTGCACTGCCACAAACACCCCTAAGTCCGGACATGGAGACACTTTGCACTGCCACAAACACCCCTAGTTCCAGGCATGGAGACACTTTGCACTGCCACAAACACCCCTAAGTCCGGGCATGGAGACACTTTGCACTGCCATAAACACCCCTAAGTCCGGGCATGGAGACACTTTGCACTGCCACAAACACCCCTAGTTCCGGGCATGGGGACACTTTGCACTGCCACAAACACCCTAAGTCCGGGCATGGGGACACTTTGCACTGCCATAAACACCCCTAAGTCCGGGCATGGAGACACTTTGCACTGCCACAAACACCCCTAGTTCCGGGCATGGGGACACTTTGCACTGCCACAAACACCCTAAGTCCGGGCATGGGGACACTTTGCACTGCCACAAACACCCCTAAGTGCGGGCATGGAGACACTTTGCACTGCCACAAACACCCCTAAGTCCGGGCATGGAGACACTTTGCACTGCCACAAACACCCCTAGTTCCGGGCATGGAGACACTTTGCACTGCCACAAACACCCCTAGTTCCGGGCATGGAGACACTTTGCACTGCCACAAACACCCCTAAGTCCGGGCATGGGGACACTTTGCACTGCCACAAACACCCCTAGTTCCGGGCATGGGGACACTTTGCACTGCCACAAACACCCCTAAGTCCGGGCATGGGGACACTTTGCACTGCCACAAACACCCCTAGTTCCGGGCATGGAGACACTTTGCACTGCCACAAACACCCCTAAGTCCGGACATGGGGACACTTTGCACTGCCACAAACACCCCTAAGTCCGGGCATGGAGACACTTTGCACTGCCACAAACACACCTAGTTCCGGGCATGGAGACACTTTGCACTGCCACAAACACCCCTAAGTCCGGGCATGGAGACACTTTGCACTGCCACAAACACCCCTAAGTCCGGGCATGGGGACACTTTGCACTGCCACAAACACCCCTAGTTCCGGACATGGGGACACTTTGCACTGCCACAAACACCCCTAGTTCCGGGCATGGAGACACTTTGCACTGCCACAAACACCCCTAAGTCCGGGCATGGGGACACTTTGCACTGCCACAAACACCCCTAGTTCCGGGCATGGGGACACTTTGCACTGCCACAAACACCCCTAAGTCCGGGCATGGGGACACTTTGCACTGCCACAAACACCCCTAAGTCCGGGCATGGAGACACTTTGCACTGCCACAAACACCCTAAGTCCGGGCATGGAGACACTTTGCACTGCCACAAACACCCCTAGTTCCGGGCATGGAGACACTTTGCACTGCCACAAACACCCCTAGTTCCGGGCATGGGGACACTTTGCACTGCCACAAACACCCCTAAGTCCGGGCATGGGGACACTTTGCACTGCCACAAACACCCCTAAGTCCGGGCATGGGGACACTTTGCACTGCCACAAACACCCCTAGTTCCGGGCATGGGGACACTTTGCACTGCCACAAACACCCCTAAGTCCGGGCATGGAGACACTTTGCACTGCCACAAACACCCCTAGTTCCGGGCATGGGGACACTTTGCACTGCCACAAACACCCCTAAGTCCGGGCATGGGGACACTTTGCACTGCCACAAACACCCCTAGTTCCGGGCATGGAGACACTTTGCACTGCCACAAACACCCCTAAGTCCGGGCATGGGGACACTTTGCACTGCCACAAACACCCCTAAGTCCGGGCATGGAGACACTTTGCACTGCCACAAACACCCCTAAGTCCGGACATGGGGACACTTTGCACTGCCACAAACACCCCTAGTTCCGGGCATGGGGACACTTTGCACTGCCACAAACACCCCTAAGTCCGGGCATGGAGACACTTTGCACTGCCACAAACACCCCTAGTTCCGGGCATGGGGACACTTTGCACTGCCACAAACACCGCTAAGTCCGGGCATGGGGAGACTTTGCACTGCCACAAACACCCCTAGTTCCGGGCATGGGGACAGTTTGCACTGCCACAAACACCCCTAAGTCCGGGCATGGAGACACTTTGCACTGCCACAAACACCCCTAAGTCCGGACATGGAGACACTTTGCACTGCCACAAACACCCCTAGTTCCGGGCATGGAGACACTTTGCACTGCCACAAACACCCCTAGTTCCGGGCATGGAGACACTTTGCACTGCCACAAACACCCCTAGTTCCGGGCATGGGGACACTTTGCACTGCCACAAACACCCCTAGTTCCGGGCATGGAGACACTTTGCACTGCCACAAACACCCCTAAGTCCGGGCATGGAGACACTTTGCACTGCCACAAACACCCCTAAGTCCGGGCATGGGGACACTTTGCACTGCCACAAACACCCCTAGTTCCGGGCATGGAGACACTTTGCACTGCCACAAACACCCCTAAGTCCGGGCATGGAGACACTTTGCACTGCCACAAACACCCCTAAGTCCGGACATGGGGACACTTTGCACTGCCACAAACACCCCTAGTTCCGGGCATGGGGACACTTTGCACTGCCACAAACACCCCTAAGTCCGGGCATGGAGACACTTTGCACTGCCACAAACACCCCTAGTTCCGGACATGGGGACACTTTGCACTGCCACAAACACCCCTAAGTCCGGGCATGGGGACACTTTGCACTGCCACAAACACCCCTAGTTCCGGGCATGGAGACACTTTGCACTGCCACAAACACCCCTAAGTCCGGGCATGGGGACACTTTGCACTGCCACAAACACCCCTAAGTCCGGGCATGGAGACACTTTGCACTGCCACAAACACCCCTAAGTCCGGGCATGGAGACACTTTGCACTGCCACAAACACCCCTAAGTCCGGGCATGGGGACACTTTGCACTGCCACAAACACCCCTAGTTCCGGGCATGGGGACACTTTGCACTGCCACAAACACCCCTAAGTCCGGGCATGGAGACACTTTGCACTGCCACAAACACCCCTAGTTCCGGGCATGGGGACACTTTGCACTGCCACAAACACCCCTAAGTCCGGGCATGGGGACACTTTGCACTGCCACAAACACCCCTAGTTCCGGGCATGGGGACACTTTGCACTGCCACAAACACCCCTAAGTCCGGGCATGGAGACACTTTGCACTGCCACAAACACCCCTAGTTCCGGGCATGGGGACACTTTGCACTGCCACAAACACCCCTAAGTCCGGGCATGGGGACACTTTGCACTGCCACAAACACCCCTAGTTCCGGGCATGGGGACACTTTACACTGCCACAAACACCCCTAAGTCCGGGCATGGAGACACTTTGCACTGCCACAAACACCCCTAAGTCCGGGCATGGGGACACTTTGCACTGCCACAAACACCCCTAGTTCCGGGCATGGAGACACTTTGCACTGCCACAAACACCCCTAAGTCCGGGCATGGAGACACTTTGCACTGCCACAAACACCCCTAAGTCCGGACATGGGGACACTTTGCACTGCCACAAACACCCCTAGTTCCGGGCATGGGGACACTTTGCACTGCCACAAACACCCCTAAGTCCGGGCATGGGGACACTTTGCACTGCCACAAACACCCCTAGTTCCGGGCATGGAGACACTTTGCACTGCCACAAACACCCCTAAGTCCGGGCATGGGGACACTTTGCACTGCCACAAACACCCCTAAGTCCGGGCATGGAGACACTTTGCACTGCCACAAACACCCCTAAGTCCGGGCATGGAGACACTTTGCACTGCCACAAACACCCCTAGTTCCGGGCATGGGGACACTTTGCACTGCCACAAACACCCCTAAGTCCGGGCATGGGGACACTTTGCACTGCCACAAACACCCCTAGTTCCGGGCATGGAGACACTTTGCACTGCCACAAACACCCCTAAGTCCGGGCATGGGGACACTTTGCACTGCCACAAACACCCCTAAGTCCGGGCATGGAGACACTTTGCACTGCCACAAACACCCCTAAGTCCGGGCATGGAGACACTTTGCACTGCCACAAACACCCCTAAGTCCGGGCATGGAGACACTTTGCACTGCCACAAACACCCCTAGTTCCGGGCATGGGGACACTTTGCACTGCCACAAACACCCCTAAGTCCGGGCATGGAGACACTTTGCACTGCCACAAACACCCCTAGTTCCGGGCATGGGGACACTTTGCACTGCCACAAACACCCCTAAGTCCGGGCATGGGGACACTTTGCACTGCCACAAACACCCCTAGTTCCGGGCATGGGGACACTTTGCACTGCCACAAACACCCCTAAGTCCGGGCATGGAGACACTTTGCACTGCCACAAACACCCCTAAGTCCGGGCATGGAGACACTTTGCACTGCCACAAACACCCCTAGTTCCGGGCATGGAGACACTTTGCACTGCCACAAACACCCCTAGTTCCGGGCATGGAGACACTTTGCACTGCCAAAAACACCCCTAGTTCCGGGCATGGGGACACTTTGCACTGCCACAAACACCCCTAGTTCCGGGCATGGGGACACTTTGCACT
Organism: Eutreptiella sp. 'Long Island Sound 2002'; assembly: GCA_964036045.1. Lineage (NCBI taxonomy): Eukaryota > Euglenozoa > Euglenophyceae > Eutreptiales > Eutreptiaceae > Eutreptiella > Eutreptiella sp. 'Long Island Sound 2002'. Next base: position 4,076,191 of record OZ038391.1, on the reverse strand, counting down.
GCCACAAACACCCCTAGTTCCGGGCATGGGGACACTTTGCACTGCCACAAACACCCCTAGTTCCGGGCATGGGGACACTTTGCACTGCCACAAACACCCCTAGTTCCGGGCATGGAGACACTTTGCACTGCCACAAACACCCCTAGTTCCGGGCATGGAGACACTTTGCACTGCCACAAACACCCCTAGTTCCGGGCATGGGGACACTTTGCACTGCCACAAACACCCCTAAGTCCGGGCATGGGGACACTTTGCACTGCCACAAACACCCCTAAGTCCGGGCATGGAGACACTTTGCACTGCCACAAACACCCTAAGTCCGGGCATGGAGACACTTTGCACTGCCACAAACACCCCTAGTTCCGGGCATGGGGACACTTTGCACTGCCACAAACACCCCTAGTTCCGGGCATGGGGACACTTTGCACTGCCACAAACACCCCTAGTTCCGGGCATGGGGACACTTTGCACTGCCACAAACACCCCTAGTTCCGGGCATGGAGACACTTTGCACTGCCACAAACACCCCTAAGTCCGGGCATGGAGACACTTTGCACTGCCACAAACACCCCTAAGTCCGGGCATGGAGACACTTTGCACTGCCACAAACACCCCTAGTTCCAGGCATGGAGACACTTTGCACTGCCACAAACACCCCTAAGTCCGGGCATGGAGACACTTTGCACTGCCACAAACACCCCTAGTTCCGGGCATGGGGCCACTTTGCACTGCCACAAACACCCCTAGTTCCGGGCATGGAGACACTTTGCACTGCCACAAACACCCCTAGTTCCGGGCATGGAGACACTTTGCACTGCCACAAACACCCCTAGTTCCGGGCATGGAGACACTTTGCACCGCCACAAACACCCCTAGTTCCGGGCATGGGGACACTTTGCACTGCCACAAACACCCCTAAGTCCGGGCATGGGGACACTTTGCACTGCCACAAACACCCCTAAGTCCGGGCATGGGGACACTTTGCACTGCCATAAACACCCCTAAGTCCGTGCATGGAGACACTTTGCACTGCCACAAACACCGCTAAGTCCGGGCATGGGGACACTTTGCACTGCCACAAACACCCCTAAGTCCGGGCATGGGGACACTTTGCACTGCCACAAACACCCCTAAGTCCGGACATGGAGACACTTTGCACTGCCACAAACACCCCTAGTTCCGGGCATGGGGACACTTTGCACTGCCACAAACACCCCTAGTTCCGGGCATGGAGACACTTTGCACTGCCACAAACACCCCTAGTTCCGGGCATGGAGACACTTTGCACCGCCACAAACACCCCTAGTTCCGGGCATGGGGACACTTTGCACTGCCACAAACACCCCTAAGTCCGGGCATGGGGACACTTTGCACTGCCACAAACACCCCTAAGTCCGGGCATGGGGACACTTTGCACTGCCATAAACACCCCTAAGTCCGTGCATGGAGACACTTTGCACTGCCACAAACACCCCTAGTTCCGGGCATGGGGACACTTTGCACTGCCACAAACACCCCTAAGTCCGGACATGGAGACACTTTGCACTGCCACAAACACCCCTAGTTCCGGGCATGGAGACACTTTGCACTGCCACAAACACCCCTAGTTCCGGGCATGGAGACACTTTGCACTGCCACAAACACCCCTAAGTCCGGGCATGGGGACACTTTGCACTGCCACAAACACCCCTAAGTCCGGGCATGGAGACACTTTGCACTGCCACAAACACCCCTAAGTCCGGGCATGGGGACACTTTGCACTGCCACAAACACCCCTAGTTCCGGGCATGGGGACACTTTGCACTGCCACAAACACCCCTAAGTCCGGGCATGGGGACACTTTGCACTGCCACAAACACCCCTAGTTCCGGGCATGGAGACACTTTGCACTGCCACAAACACCCCTAAGTCCGGGCATGGGGACACTTTGCACTGCCACAAACACCCCTAGTTCTGGGCATGGGGACACTTTGCACTGCCACAAACACCCCTAAGTCCGGGCATGGGGAAACTTTGCACTGCCACAAACACCCCTAGTTCCGGGCATGGAGACACTTTGCACTGCCACAAACACACCTAGTTCCGGGCATGGAGACACTTTGCACTGCCACAAACACCCCTAGTTCCGGGCATGGGGACACTTTGCACTGCCACAAACACCCCTAAGTCCGGGCATGGGGACACTTTGCACTGCCACAAACACCCCTAAGTCCGGGCATGGAGACACTTTGCACTGCCACAAACACCCTAAGTTCGGGCATGGAGACACTTTGCACTGCCACAAACACCCCTAAGTCCGGGCATGGAGACACTTTGCACTGCCACAAACACCCCTAAGTCCGGGCATGGGGAAACTTTGCACTGCCACAAACGGCCCTAGTTCCGGGCATGGGGACACTTTGCACTGCCACAAACACCCCTAAGTTCGGGCATGGGGACACTTTGCACTGCCACAAACACCCCTAGTTCCGGGCATGGGGACACTTTGCACTGCCACAAACACCCCTAAGTCCGGGCATGGAGACACTTTGCACTGCCACAAACACCCCTAAGTCCGGACATGGAGACACTTTGCACTGCCACAAACACCCCTAGTTCCGTGCATGGAGACACTTTGCACTGCCACAAACACCCCTAGTTCCGGGCATGGGGACACTTTGCACTGCCACAAACACCCCTAGTTCCGGGCATGGAGACACTTTGCACTGCCACAAACACCCCTAGTTCCGGGCATGGGGACACTTTGCACTGCCACAAACACCCCTAAGTCCGGGCATGAGGACACTTTGCACTGCCACAAACACCCCTAAGTCCGGGCATGGAGACACTTTGCACTGCCACAAACACCCCTAGTTCCATGCATGGGGACACTTTGCACTGCCACAAACACCCCTAAGTCCGGGCATGGAGACACTTTGCACTGCCACAAACACCCCTAAGTCCGGACATGGAGACACTTTGCACTGCCACAAACACCCCTAGTTCCGGGCATGGAGACACTTTGCACTGCCACAAACACCCCTAGTTCCGGGCATGGAGACACTTTGCACTGCCACAAACACCCTAAGTCCGGGCATGGGGACACTTTGCACTGCCACAAACACCCCTAAGTCCGGGCATGGGGACACTTTGCACTGCCACAAACACCCCTAAGTCCGGGCATGGAGACACTTTGCACTGCCACAAACACCCCTAAGTCCGGACATGGAGACACTTTGCACTGCCACAAACACCCCTAGTTCCGGGCATGGAGACACTTTGCACTGCAACAAACACCCCTAAGTCCGGGCATGGGGACACTTTGCACTGCCACAAACATCCCTAAGTCCAGGCATGGGGACACTTTGCACTGCCACAAACACCCCTAGTTCTGGGCATGGAGACACTTTGCACTGCCACAAACACCCCTAGTTCCAGGCATGGAGACACTTTGCACTGCCACAAACACCCCTAAGTCCGGGCATGGAGACACTTTGCACTGCCACAAACACCCCTAGTTCCGGGCATGGAGACACTTTGCAATGCCACAAACACCCCTAGTTCCGGGCATGGAGACACTTTGCACTGCCACAAACACCCCTAAGTCCGGGCATGGGGACACTTTGCACTGCCACAAACACCCCTAAGTCCGGGCATGGGGACACTTTGCACTGCCACAAACACCCCTAGTTCCGGGCATGGGGACACTTTGCACTGCCACAAACACCCCTAAGTCCGGGCATGGAGACACTTTGCACTGCCACAAACACCCCTAGTTCCGGGCATGGAGACACTTTGCACTGCCACAAACACCCCTGAGTCCGGGCATGGAGACACTTTGCACTGCCACAAACACCCCTAGTTCCGGGCATGGAGACACTTTGCACTGCCACAAACACCCCTAAGTCCGGGCATGGAGACACTTTGCACTGCCACAAACACCCCTAGTTCTGGGCATGGAGACACTTTGCACTGCCACAAACACCCCTAAGTCCGGGCATGGAGACACTTTGCACTGCCACAAACACCCCTAAGTCCGGACATGGAGACACTTTGCACTGCCACAAACACCCCTAAGTCCGGGCATGGAGACACTTTGCACTGCCACAAACACCCCTAGTTCCGTGCATGGAGACACTTTGCACTGCCACAAACACCCCTAAGTCCGGGCATGGGGACACTTTGCACTGCCACAAACACCCCTAAGTCCGGGCATGGAGACACTTTGCACTGCCACAAACACCCCTAGTTCCGGGCATGGAGACACTTTGCACTGCCACAAACACCCCTAAGTCCGGGCATGGGGACACTTTGCACTGCCACAAACACCCCTAAGTCCGGGCACGGGGACACTTTGCACTGCCACAAACACCCCTAAGTCCGGGCATGGAGACACTTTGCACTGCCACAAACACCCCTAGTTCCGGGCATGGGGACACTTTGCACTGCCACAAACACCCCTAAGTCCGGGCATGGAGACACTTTGCACTGCCACAAACACCCCTAAGTCCGGACATGGAGACACTTTGCACTGCCACAAACACCCCTAGTTCCGGGCATGGAGACACTTTGCACTGCCACAAACACCCCTAGTTCCGTGCATGGAGACACTTTGCCCTGCCACAAACACCCCTAAGTCCGGGCATGGGGACACTTTGCACTGCCACAAACACCCCTAAGTCCGGGCATGGAGACACTTTGCACTGCCACAAACACCCCTAGTTCCGGGCATGGAGACACTTTGCACTGCCACAAACACCCCTAAGTCCGGGCATGGAGACACTTTGCACTGCCACAAACACCCCTAGTTCTGGGCATGGAGACACTTTGCACTGCCACAAACACCCCTAGTTCCGGGCATGGAGACACTTTGCACTGCCACAAACACCCCTAGTTCCGGGCATGCAGACACTTTGCACTGCCACAAACACCCCTAAGTCCGGGCATGGAGACACTTTGCACTGCCACAAACACCCCTAAGTCCGGGCATGGGGACACTTTGCACTGCCACAAACACCCCTAGTTCCGTGCATGGAGACACTTTGCACTGCCACAAACACCCCTAAGTCCGGGCATGGAGACACTTTGCACTGCCATAAACACCCCTAGTTCCGGGCATGGAGACACTTTGCACTGCCACAAACACCCCTAGTTCCGGGCATGGGGACACTTTGCACTGCCACAAACACCCCTAAGTCCGGGCATGGAGACACTTTGCACTGCCACAAATACCCCTAGTTCCGGGCATGGAGACACTTTGCACTGCCACAAACACCCCTGAGTCCGGGCATGGAGACACTTTGCACTGCCACAAACACCCCTAGTTCCGGGCATGGAGACACTTTGCACTGCCACAAACACCCCTAGTTCTGGGCATGGAGACACTTTGCACTGCCACAAACACCCCTAAGTCCGGGCATGGAGACACTTTGCACTGCCACAAACACCCCTAAGTCCGGACATGGAGACACTTTGCACTGCCACAAACACCCCTAGTTCCGGGCATGGAGACACTTTGCACTGCCACAAACACCCCTAGTTCCAGGCATGGAGACACTTTGCACTGCCACAAACACCCCTAAGTCCGGGCATGGAGACACTTTGCACTGCCACAAACACCCCTAGTTCCGGGCATGGAGACACTTTGCAATGCCACAAACACCCCTAGTTCCGGGCATGGAGACACTTTGCACTGCCACAAACACCCCTAAGTCCGGGCATGGGGACACTTTGCACTGCCACAAACACCCCTAAGTCCGGGCATGGGGACACTTTGCACTGCCACAAACACCCCTAGTTCCGGGCATGGGGACACTTTGCACTGCCACAAACACCCCTAAGTCCGGGCATGGAGACACTTTGCACTGCCACAAACACCCCTAGTTCCGGGCATGGAGACACTTTGCACTGCCACAAACACCCCTGAGTCCGGGCATGGAGCCACTTTGCACTGCCACAAACACCCCTAGTTCCGGGCATGGAGACACTTTGCACTGCCACAAACACCCCTAAGTCCGGGCATGGAGACACTTTGCACTGCCACAAACACCCCTAGTTCTGGGCATGGAGACACTTTGCACTGCCACAAACACCCCTAAGTCCGGGCATGGAGACACTTTGCACTGCCACAAACACCCCTAAGTCCGGACATGGAGACACTTTGCACTGCCACAAACACCCCTAGTTCCAGGCATGGAGACACTTTGCACTGCCACAAACACCCCTAAGTCCGGGCATGGAGACACTTTGCACTGCCACAAACACCCCTAGTTCCGGGCATGGAGACACTTTGCAATGCCACAAACACCCCTAGTTCCGGGCATGGAGACACTTTGCACTGCCACAAACACCCCTAAGTCCGGGCATGGGGACACTTTGCACTGCCACAAACACCCCTAAGTCCGGGCATGGGGACACTTTGCACTGCCACAAACACCCCTAGTTCCGGGCATGGGGACACTTTGCACTGCCACAAACACCCCTAAGTCCGGGCATGGAGACACTTTGCACTGCCACAAACACCCCTAGTTCCGGGCATGGAGACACTTTGCACTGCCACAAACACCCCTAGTTCCGGGCATGGAGACACTTTGCACTGCCACAAACACCCCTAAGTCCGGGCATGGAGACACTTTGCACTGCCACAAACACCCCTAAGTCCGGGCATGGAGACACTTTGCACTGCCACAAACACCCCTAGTTCCAGGCATGGAGACACTTTGCACTGCCACAAACACCCCTAAGTCCGGGCATGGAGACACTTTGCACTGCCACAAACACCCCTAGTTCCAGGCATGGAGACACTTTGCACTGCCACAAACACCCCTAGTTCCGGGCATGGAGACACTTTGCACTGCCACAAACACCCCTAAGTCCGGGCATGGGGACACTTTGCACTGCCACAAACACCCCTAAGTCCGGGCATGGGGACACTTTGCACTGCCACAAACACCCCTAGTTCCGGGCATGGGGACACTTTGCACTGCCACAAACACCCCTAAGTCCGGGCATGGAGACACTTTGCACTGCCACAAACACCCCTAGTTCCGGGCATGGAGACACTTTGCACTGCCACAAACACCCCTAAGTCCGGGCATGGAGACACTTTGCACTGCCACAAACACCCCTAGTTCCGGGCATGGAGACACTTTGCACTGCCACAAACACCCCTAAGTCCGGGCATGGAGACACTTTGCACTGCCACAAACACCCCTAGTTCTGGGCATGGAGACACTTTGCACTGCCACAAACACCCCTAAGTCCGGGCATGGAGACACTTTGCACTGCCACAAACACCCCTAGTTCCGGGCATGGAGACACTTTGCAATGCCACAAACACCCCTAGTTCCGGGCATGGAGACACTTTGCACTGCCACAAACACCCCTAAGTCCGGGCATGGGGACACTTTGCACTGCCACAAACACCCCTAAGTCCGGGCATGGGGACACTTTGCACTGCCACAAACACCCCTAGTTCCGGGCATGGGGACACTTTGCACTGCCACAAACACCCCTAAGTCCGGGCATGGAGACACTTTGCACTGCCACAAACACCCCTAGTTCCGTGCATGGAGACACTTTGCACTGCCACAAACACCCCTAAGTCCGGGCATGGAGACACTTTGCACTGCCACAAACACCCCTAGTTCCGGGCATGGAGACACTTTGCAATGCCACAAACACCCCTAGTTCCGGGCATGGAGACACTTTGCACTGCCACAAACACCCCTAAGTCCGGGCATGGGGACACTTTGCACTGCCACAAACACCCCTAAGTCCGGGCATGGGGACACTTTGCACTGCCACAAACACCCCTAGTTCCGGGCATGGGGACACTTTGCACTGCCACAAACACCCCTAAGTCCGGGCATGGAGACACTTTGCACTGCCACAAACACCCCTAGTTCCGGGCATGGAGACACTTTGCACTGCCACAAACACCCCTAGTTCTGGGCATGGAGACACTTTGCACTGCCACAAACACCCCTAAGTCCGGGCATGGAGACACTTTGCACTGCCACAAACACCCCTAAGTCCGGGCATGGAGACACTTTGCATTGCCACAAACACCCCTAGTTCCAGGCATGGAGACACTTTGCACTGCCACAAACACCCCTAAGTCCGGGCATGGAGACACTTTGCACTGCCACAAACACCCCTAGTTCCGGGCATGGAGACACTTTGCAATGCCACAAACACCCCTAGTTCCGGGCATGGAGACACTTTGCACTGCCACAAACACCCCTAAGTCCGGGCATGGGGACACTTTGCACTGCCACAAACACCCCTAAGTCCGGGCATGGGGACACTTTGCACTGCCACAAACACCCCTAGTTCCGGGCATGGGGACACTTTGCACTGCCACAAACACCCCTAAGTCCGGGCATGGAGACACTTTGCACTGCCACAAACACCCCTAGTTCCGGGCATGGAGACACTTTGCACTGCCACAAACACCCCTGAGTCCGGGCATGGAGACACTTTGCACTGCCACAAACACCCCTAGTTCCGGGCATGGAGACACTTCGCACTGCCACAAACACCCCTAAGTCCGGGCATGGAGACACTTTGCACTGCCACAAACACCCCTAGTTCTGGGCATGGAGACACTTTGCACTGCCACAAACACCCCTAAGTCCGGGCATGGAGACACTTTGCACTGCCACAAACACCCCTAAGTCCGGGCATGGAGACACTTTGCACTGCCACAAACACCCCTAGTTCCAGGCATGGGGACACTTTGCACTGCCACAAACACCCCTAGTTCCGGGCATGGAGACACTTTGCACTGCCACAAACACCCCTAGTTCCGTGCATGGAGACACTTTGCACTGCCACAAACACCCCTAAGTCCGGGCATGGGGACACTTTGCACTGCCACAAACACCCCTAGGTCCGGGCACGGGGACACTTTGCACTGCCACAAACACCCCTAAGTCCGGGCATGGAGACACTTTGCACTGCCACAAACACCCCTAGTTCCGGGCATGGGGACACTTTGCACTGCCACAAACACCCCTAAGTCCGGGCATGGAGACACTTTGCACTGCCACAAACACCCCTAAGTCCGGACATGGAGACACTTTGCACTGCCACAAACACCCCTAGTTCCGGGCATGGAGACACTTTGCACTGCCACAAACACCCCTAGTTCCGTGCATGGAGACACTTTGCACTGCCACAAACACCCCTAAGTCCGGGCATGGGGACACTTTGCACTGCCACAAACACCCCTAAGTCCGGGCATGGAGACACTTTGCACTGCCACAAACACCCCTAGTTCCGGGCATGGAGACACTTTGCACTGCCACAAACACCCCTAAGTCCGGGCATGGAGACACTTTGCACTGCCACAAACACCCCTAGTTCTGGGCATGGAGACACTTTGCACTGCCACAAACACCCCTAGTTCCGGGCATGGAGACACTTTGCACTGCCACAAACACCCCTAAGTCCGGGCATGGAGACACTTTGCACTGCCACAAACACCCCTAAGTCCGGGCATGGGGACACTTTGCACTGCCACAAACACCCCTAGTTCCGTGCATGGAGACACTTTGCACTGCCACAAACACCCCTAAGTCCGGGCATGGAGACACTTTGCACTGCCATAAACACCCCTAGTTCCGGGCATGGAGACACTTTGCACTGCCACAAACACCCCTAGTTCCGGGCATGGGGACACTTTGCACTGCCACAAACACCCCTAAGTCCGGGCATGGAGACACTTTGCACTGCCACAAACACCCCTAGTTCCGGGCATGGAGACACTTTGCACTGCCACAAACACCCCTGAGTCCGGGCATGGAGACACTTTGCACTGCCACAAACACCCCTAGTTCCGGGCATGGAGACACTTTGCACTGCCACAAACACCCCTAAGTCCGGGCATGGAGACACTTTGCACTGCCACAAACACCCCTAAGTCCGGGCATGGAGACACTTTGCACTGCCATAAACACCCCTAGTTCCGGGCATGGAGACACTTTGCACTGCCACAAACACCCCTAGTTCCGGGCATGGGGACACTTTGCACTGCCACAAACACCCCTAAGTCCGGGCATGGAGACACTTTGCACTGCCACAAACACCCCTAGTTCCGGGCATGGAGACACTTTGCACTGCCACAAACACCCCTGAGTCCGGGCATGGAGACACTTTGCACTGCCACAAACACCCCTAGTTCCGGGCATGGAGACACTTTGCACTGCCACAAACACCCCTAGTTCTGGGCATGGAGACACTTTGCACTGCCACAAACACCCCTAGTTCCGTGCATGGAGACACTTTGCACTGCCACAAACACCCCTAAGTCCGGACATGGAGACACTTTGCACTGCCACAAACACCCCTAGTTCCGGGCATGGAGACACTTTGCACTGCCACAAACACCCCTAGTTCCAGGCATGGAGACACTTTGCACTGCCACAAACGTCCCTAAGTCCGGGCATGGAGACACTTTGCACTGCCACAAACACCCCTAGTTCCGGGCATGGAGACACTTTGCAATGCCACAAACACCCCTAGTTCCGGGCATGGAGACACTTTGCACTGCCACAAACACCCCTAAGTCCGGGCATGGGGACACTTTGCACTGCCACAAACACCCCTAAGTCCGGGCATGGGGACACTTTGCACTGCCACAAACACCCCTAGTTCCGGGCATGGGGACACTTTGCACTGCCACAAACACCCCTAAGTCCGGGCATGGAGACACTTTGCACTGCCACAAACACCCCTAGTTCCGGGCATGGAGACACTTTGCACTGCCACAAACACCCCTGAGTCCGGGCATGGAGACACTTTGCACTGCCACAAACACCCCTAGTTCCGGGCATGGAGACACTTTGCACTGCCACAAACACCCCTAAGTCCGGGCATGGAGACACTTTGCACTGCCACAAACACCCCTAGTTCTGGGCATGGAGACACTTTGCACTGCCTCAAACACCCCTAAGTCCGGGCATGGAGACACTTTGCACTGCCACAAACACCCCTAAGTCCGGACATGGAGACACTTTGCACTGCCACAAACACCCCTAGTTCCGGGCATGGAGACACTTTGCACTGCCACAAACACCCCTAGTTCCGTGCATGGAGACACTTTGCACTGCCACAAACACCCCTAAGTCCGGGCATGGGGACACTTTGCACTGCCACAAACACCCCTAGTTCCGGGCATGGAGACACTTTGCACTGCCACAAACACCCCTAGTTCCGGGCATGGAGACACTTTGCACTGCCACAAACACCCCTAAGTCCGGGCATGGGGACACTTTGCACTGCCACAAACACCCCTAAGTCCGGGCACGGGGACACTTTGCACTGCCACAAACACCCCTAAGTCCGGGCATGGAGACACTTTGCACTGCCACAAACACCCCTAGTTCCGGGCATGGGGACACTTTGCACTGCCACAAACACCCCTAAGTCCGGGCATGGAGACACTTTGCACTGCCACAAACACCCCTAAGTCCGGACATGGAGACACTTTGCACTGCCACAAACACCCCTAGTTCCGGGCATGGAGACACTTTGCACTGCCACAAACACCCCTAGTTCCGTGCATGGAGACACTTTGCACTGCCACAAACACCCCTAAGTCCGGGCATGGGGACACTTTGCACTGCCACAAACACCCCTAAGTCCGGGCATGGAGACACTTTGCACTGCCACAAACACCCCTAGTTCCGGGCATGGAGACACTTTGCACTGCCACAAACACCCCTAAGTCCGGGCATGGAGACACTTTGCACTGCCACAAACACCCCTAGTTCTGGGCATGGAGACACTTTGCACTGCCACAAACACCCCTAGTTCCGGGCATGGAGACACTTTGCACTGCCACAAACACCCCTAGTTCCGGGCATGGAGACACTTTGCACTGCCACAAACACCCCTAAGTCCGGGCATGGAGACACTTTGCACTGCCACAAACACCCCTAAGTCCGGGCATGGGGACACTTTGCACTGCCACAAACACCCCTAGTTCCGTGCATGGAGACACTTTGCACTGCCACAAACACCCCTAAGTCCGGGCATGGAGACACTTTGCACTGCCATAAACACCCCTAGTTCCGGGCATGGAGACACTTTGCACTGCCACAAACACCCCTAGTTCCGGGCATGGGGACACTTTGCACTGCCACAAACACCCCTAAGTCCGGGCATGGAGACACTTTGCACTGCCACAAACACCCCTAGTTCCGGGCATGGAGACACTTTGCACTGCCACAAACACCCCTGAGTCCGGGCATGGAGACACTTTGCACTGCCACAAACACCCCTAGTTCCGGGCATGGAGACACTTTGCACTGCCACAAACACCCCTAGTTCCGGGCATGGAGACACTTTGCACTGCCACAAACACCCCTAAGTCCGGGCATGGAGACACTTTGCACTGCCACAAACACCCCTAGTTCTGGGCATGGAGACACTTTGCACTGCCACAAACACCCCTAAGTCCGGCCATGGAGACACTTTGCACTGCCACAAACACCCCTAAGTCCGGACATGGAGACACTTTGCACTGCCACAAACACCCCTAGTTCCGGGCATGGAGACACTTTGCACTGCCACAAACACCCCTAGTTCCGTGCATGGAGACACTTTGCACTGCCACAAACACCCCTAAGTCCGGGCATGGGGACACTTTGCACTGCCACAAACACCCCTAAGTCCGGGCATGGAGACACTTTGCACTGCCACAAACACCCCTAGTTCCGGGCATGGAGACACTTTGCACTGCCACAAACACCCCTAAGTCCGGGCATGGGGACACTTTGCACTGCCACAAACACCCCTAAGTCCGGGCACAGGGACACTTTGCACTGCCACAAACACCCCTAAGTCCGGGCATGGAGACACTTTGCACTGCCACAAACACCCCTAGTTCCGGGCATGGGGACACTTTGCACTGCCACAAACACCCCTAAGTCCGGACATGGAGACACTTTGCACTGCCACAAACACCCCTAGTTCCGGGCATGGAGACACTTTGCACTGCCACAAACACCCCTGGTTCCGTGCATGGAGACACTTTGCACTGCCACAAACACCCCTAAGTCCGGGCATGGGGACACTTTGCACTGCCACAAACACCCCTAAGTCCGGGCATGGAGACACTTTGCACTGCCACAAACACCCCTAGTTCCGGGCATGGAGACACTTTGCACTGCCACAAACACCCCTAAGTCCGGGCATGGAGACACTTTGCACTGCCACAAACACCCCTAGTTCTGGGCATGGAGACACTTTGCACTGCCACAAACACCCCTAGTTCCGGGCATGGAGACACTTTGCACTGCCACAAACACCCCTAGTTCCGGGCATGGAGACACTTTGCACTGCCACAAACACCCCTAAGTCCGGGCATGGAGACACTTTGCACTGCCACAAACACCCCTAAGTCCGGGCATGGGGACATTTTGCACTGCCACAAACACCCCTAGTTCCGTGCATGGAGACACTTTGCACTGCCACAAACACCCCTAAGTCCGGGCATGGAGACACTTTGCACTGCCACAAACACCCCTAGTTCCGTGCATGGAGACACTTTGCACTGCCACAAACACCCCTAGTTCCGGGCATGGAGACACTTTGCACTGCCACAAACACCCCTAGTTCCGGGCATGGAGACACTTTGCACTGCCACAAACACCCCTAAGTCCGGGCATGGGGACACTTTGCACTGCCACAAACACCCCTAGTTCCGTGCATGGAGACACTTTGCACTGCCACAAACACCCCTAAGTCCGGGCATGGGGACACTTTGCACTGCCACAAACACCCCTAAGTCCGGGCATGGGGACACTTTGCACTGCCACAAACACCCCTAGTTCCGGGCATGGAGACACTTTGCACTGCCACAAACACCCCTAGTTCCGGGCATGGAGACACTTTGCACTGCCACAAACACCCCTAAGTCCGGGCATGGAGACACTTTGCACTGCCACAAACACCCCTAAGTCCGGGCATGGGGACACTTTGCACTGCCACAAACACCCCTAAGTCCGGACATGGAGACACTTTGCACTGCCACAAACACCCCTAAGTCCGGGCATGGAGACACTTTGCACTGCCACAAACACCCCTAGTTCCGGGCATGGAGACACTTTGCACTGCCACAAACACCCTAAGTCCGGGCATGGGGACACTTTGCACTGCCACAAACACCCCTTAGTCCGGGCATGGGGACACTTTGCACTGCCACAAACACCCCTAAGTCCAGGCATGGGGACACTTTGCACTGCCACAAACACCCCTAAGTCCGGGCATGGAGACACTTTGCACTGCCACAAACACCCCTAGTTCCAGGCATGGAGACACTTTGCACTGCCACAAACACCCCTAAGTCCGGGCATGGAGACACTTTGCACTGCCACAAACACCCCTAAGTCCGGGCATGGGGACACTTTGCACTGCCACAAACACCCTTAGTTCCGGGCATGGGGACACTTTGCACTGCCACAAACACCCCTAAGTCCGGGCATGGAGACACTTTGCACTGCCACAAACACCCCTAAGTCCGGGCATGGAGACACTTTGCACTGCCACAAACACCCCTAAGTCCGGGCACGGGGACACTTTGCACTGCCACAAACACCCCTAGTTCCGGGCATGGGGACCAAAACCCCCCTGTTGACATTGCAGTGTATAAACCACATGATGCATGAACCATGAGGCGTCCTAACCATTCGTGTGTTATTCCTCCAAGTGCCCAATGACCAGCAACGCTCTACAGCTTGCCCAACGGGGGTCGGGGTGTTACGGGGCCGAAAAGCATCGTTTGGGCTGGGGTGGCTGTTGGACAAGGCTGTCGATTTGGCTGCACCGGAGGGGCAGCATGCAGACAAGCACCATTTGACCGCGGTGGGTGGGTCGTTGGGCAAGCCAGTCAGTCATTGGGCATGTGGTGGTTCGGTGTACTTGGGTGTGAGGGCCGGTCCAGTCAGACCGGCCCAGTGCCAAATAGCACTTCCCACGCTGGCCCAACAACAGCCAAAATCAGTGGCTCGTGCACGTTGCGCTGCGGGGCCCCGTGCGGACAAAGGGCCTGCAGTGATGCCAACCCTCGACAACCCGCTGTAGAGCGTTGCTGGTCATTGGGCACTTGGAGGAATAACACACGAATGGTTAGGAGGCCTCATGGTTCATGCATCATGTGGTTTATACACTGCAATGTCAACAGGGGGTTTTTGGTCCCCATGCCCGGAACTAGGGGTGTTTGTGGCAGTGCAAAGTGTCTCCAAGCCCGGACTTAGGGGTGTTTGTGGCAGTGCCACACCGGCCCTCGCTCCCCCCCCCCTCCCCCTGCTATCAGCGCTTGTTGTTTGACCTTCAGAGGGGGAATACTGGACCCGGGTGCGCGGCGCGTGTGCCTTGATCCCCCTTACCCCCGCCCCATGGACACCCTCCGCCTCCGAACAGTACCTCGTGGAAGCTCCGGTGTCCCGCGAACTTGTTGGCGAGGCCCTGCCAGAAGCCGCTCGGGGTGTACAGCCGCGCGTCGAAGGCCGCGCCCCATCCGCGGATCGCGTACCCCTTCCCGAAGTAGTCGCCGTACGGGGGCCGCCGCCCGTCCTCCCCCTTCGGGATGGGGTTGTAGTTGACGCCCCGCACGAAGTACGCCTCCCCGTCCACGTACAGCCGCCGGCCCCGCACCTCCACGCGGGCGGGGGCCGCCGCCCCCTGCGCCGCCCACTGCACCGTCCACGTGACGAGGACCAGGAAGGCGAGGCAGAGCAGCGCCACGGACCGCACCAGCAACGTCCGCAAACGGTTCTGCTGCGCCGCCGGGCGCGGGAGCCACGCCGGGTCCGCGTCGCCCTCGCGCCCGGCGCCCGGCAGCATCGAGTGCCGCCGGGCGACAAAGGCCGAGGACGAGAAGCGCTGCCCTCTGCGGCGCATGCTCCCGAAGCGCATGCTCCCGAACGACCGCAGGCTGCCGAACGCGGCGTCCAACTCCGAAAGCGGGTTGTGGCGCGAGGGCGCCTTGTGGACGTGCTTGCCCTTGGCCTTGCCCTTGGGCGAGAAGGGCGCCGAGTGGGACCGCAGCAGGTTGCGCCGCGTGTTCGAGGGGGTCTCCAGCTCCAGCGCCGGGTACTTGTCCTCGAAGGAGGCGCTCGGCGCGTTGGACAGAGGCGAGAACAGCTTCGCGTCCCAGCACAGCGCATCGTTCGTGAACATGCGGCCCTTCAGCGGCCCCACGCACTGCGACTCGGCGTCGGTGGATGGCTCACGGCGGCTCCGGAATCCCTTCCTGAAGGAAAAGCTGACCACCCGTCGAATGGGGGGGGCGAGGGACGACCTCGATGAGGAGGCCCCGTCGGAGTCGTATTGCGTGGCGTCCAAGACGTGGGTGTCCAAAGTGCCGACGTCTGCCGGACCCATCGGTACGCCGAGGGGACGCAGACCCCCATACGTCGTCGGCTGCGGATCGTCGCGCGCGCCTGCACGTCCCATGTGGACCGGGAAGCTCCCCGGCCTCTTCGCCGGTCCAGAGGAGGCGATGGAGGTGGCGCAATCCGAGCCCTCGCCTTCGATCGACTCCGTCTCGAGGATGTCGGAGAAGATGGGGGTGGGCGAGCCACTCACCGCGCTCTTGAGCGCCGCCCACGCCTCTGAGCTCGGGGCTGTGACGAAGGCCTCCTCGAGCCTCGTACTGGGCCCCGCCCTCGCCCCACCGGCCCCCGCGCGGCGTTTCCGCGACCCCGTGCGGAACGCCATGGCCTTCGTCGGGACGGCGGGCGAGGCGGCCCCGGACGAGGAGGTGCCGTCGGAGTGCTCGTAGTCCGCGAACTCGGTCTCGACGAACAACAGCGGTTTACTGCGGGGCCCCTGAATTGAGGGTTCCGTGGAGGAGAAGCTCACCATCTTCTTCAATGCCGAGGAGCTGGAGTACGGGGCCATGCGCGTGCCGGTGCACGGGTCGTGGGCGCCGTTTCGGCGCGTCTCCCCGTGGGTCGCCACGGCACCTGCTCCAGGGCCCTTGCCCAGTGAAAAACTGACAGACTTCGACGATCTTGACGGGGAGGAGTATCGGGAGGGGGGGCTATCGGAGCTTTCCCCGTGTGTGGACTGGCCATCGGTGCTGGTCTCGAACTGGCACGACGAAAGGGACGCGCCGCGGAGCCCCGTGTCGGTGCGCATGGAGGGGACACTCACCGCCCGCTTGACCCGCGAGGAGCTGGCGGCCCCCGAACTGGCGATGGTGCTGGAGGCGTCATCGCGGGGGGCGTCTTGTGCATCCGACGGAGTGGGAGTGCGCGACTTGGGGTCCGGCTCCCCTGAGGGACTGAGTGCCTCCCGAGGTGGCGATAATCGAGAAGGGACCTCGGGGGCCCTTGCGTCCGGGCGTGTTTCGCTCGGCGCTTGCTTGCATTGTGCTGAGGGCCCATGTCCTTCGCCATGGAACATCTTCGCACGTCACATCCCGGGTCTCGGCTCTTGATGCTCCAACCGCAGGTCCATCTTTCATGCAAAGACCTGGAAGATTTTGATACACTTCACCAATCGGACGTGTCCTGCAGGGGCTGCATAATGGTCCCAGACCGAAACTTCGTGCACCCCTGAGTGTTGTGCTGGTTGCTTGCATCTGGGGTCATGTTGGCTTTGTGCAAGGACACTGAGGGCAGTTTTCAAACCTTTATTTGTCATGTAATATTGGGGCCCTCAGGAAAGTTGGTCTACAAGGGTGCCATTGAGGTGTCCAAGTCCTGGACTCAGGCACCCCAGTCCTGGACTTGGGTTCGAGTGTACTCATACAGGGGTGGGGACAAGCTTGCCAGGGGACAATTTCGACCGGAATAATTTCGGAAGAGGAAAATTTCGCTACCTTCAGGAATCCTGAAGCTTTGTTCTTTCCTGGTGGGCTCTGGATGGTTCCTCTTATTTCCTGGTGGGCTCTGGATGGTTCCTCTTATTTCCTGGTGGGTGCTTTTGAAATCTTTGGGAAACACAGCATTCCAATGCATTCCAGTCACACAACCACCGCATGTTGCAAATAAATACATCTTTGTACCTTCCCTCCGCCTGGTACACTGCTGCACATCCTGCATCTGAGTTTGCAGTGAAATTGTTGGTCACACGCCGCGAAAATTTCGCCGGGGGGAAATTTCGCCACTTTTCTTGACGGCCAAATTTTCCATGCGAAATTCTCCCCTCCCAAAAATTTCCCCTCCTGCACCAAACATGTACGAATCGTCTCCCGATGCACATCCATTGTTCCTTGTTAAGCTACACATGCAGGCCCACAACAGCCAAAGCGGATAGCTCAGCCGCGTTGGTACCCCTGCGGCCAACGCTGTATGTGTTGTCGGTTGCACTGGACCCAAAAACCCACTCTATCAAACACTGCATGTGAAGGAGATGTGGCTACATTGTGGGGGTGTAACATCATGAGTTGCCTGAAATAGCAGGGGAAAAGCAAGGCAAGAAGCCCAAAGTGTATCACCTCCGTACCAGCTTGTGGTGCCCTTTTGACGCAAAGCCATCATGCACAAATGAGGCATGTAAAAATGCAAAGTAGGCGGTGTGAGTGCAACGGTGACATATCTGCTTGATGCAGACAAATGTGGAAACTTCAGACATGTGTAGTCTTTTCGCGAGGGCCCCAAAATGGAGCATTGCTTTCGAAAAAGGCAAAAGCAAATTTTTTTTAGAAATGATTAGGGAAAACCGGTTGTAGTAAAACTGGTGTTTTCCAGGACGCTGCTAGCTTGGTTGTGCCCCTGTCCTGTAATGCATTGAAAAAGGGGGGTTTGAGGACTGAAAATGATGGTGACAGTAAACCAACGCGAAGGCAGGACTAGTATCTTTCGCCTGTTCAACTTTCTTAAATTTGCCTTCCTTTTCTCCTGGTTTCGGCCGCAATTGGCCCACCATGCCCACCTTGATGCTACCTATGTCACAGTGTGCATGTGTGTGCATGCTTGTGCACAATGCGGCACTGGTGCCACATGCATGTGCTCCCATACCACCAGCCTCTTAATAGCCCAGGCCATGTTTGTCCATTCCGGCTGGGGGCGGGGGGGGGGGGGGCACATTTCTTTTACACAGGGGGGGAGGGGCATGTTTGTCTATTTTCACTTCACTGGGCCAGTCGACGGACACAATCATTTCCGACCGTTGTACCTTATTGTTGCGGCTACACTCAGCCTCGGTTTGGGCACTCCACACGTCTTCCACGTGCGGTCTAGGAGGCAGTGCTCCTAGACCTGGCATTTCCGGCATCCACAACCCCACTCAGGGAGATTCACTGGCCTTACTGCAAAGCCCTGAATCGCGGTGAATAGTATTTTACTTTGCCAGCAACCGATACAAATGCTGGGCAAACTGGAACGAAACTGCATGCCAAGCTCCCCATAGTAGGCCATACTGAGGCCGATCGACTCACCAATATTGACCGGAGATCGCAGCTGCTGCATTTACGCACGCCCCTTTCCGATCTCTCCAGCGCAAGGACTGCCTTATGGCCCTGTCTGCCTTACAATGGATCGGCGCACTTCGGCCTGATACACGTGGTGGCGCTCCGTATCTCACATGCATTTCGGCGTTCCGGGCCTAACCACCAAAAAGAAAACCCTGTCCCAATGCGCATGGGTACCGTTGTTATTGGACTCTTTTTCTGAAGCCCTTCTTCCTTGTTGTCTCTTTGCGGTCTACAACAAGCTGACAGTGTCCACAATTAGCAGACCGCATCTACTTGTGCCCCCCGTCCCCTTGGGCAAGCGTGGGGTGGCGACTTCGTGCAATGTATGGTGGTCTTCTGTCTGGAGGTTTCGTTCGCAATCCCCGCGCCAGCCTGTTCGCAACGACCGGCTTGTCCACCGTCACACCTGGTCAGACAGCACCTTTTGCCACACGACCCTAAGAAACCTCTTCTGAGCTTGTCTAGCAACCACCCCCAGCCTCCAATTCTGCAGCGACCCACATCCGGGGCAAGTCAACAAGCACACAACGCAACTGGATGGCCACCTCTGAGGGCTGCTCGTGTAAAGTGCTGGCTACAGAAGTACCACAAAGGGCCTCCGTCTCTGGCTACTGAACTCATGTACATCCAGCCGCACGGACCCCTCCGTGACGTGGAGGTGGTTAGCCGTGTGCCGACAACCGAAACGCGTTGCCTTA
The DNA here is from genome assembly GCA_964036045.1 of Eutreptiella sp. 'Long Island Sound 2002'. Taxonomy (NCBI): domain Eukaryota; phylum Euglenozoa; class Euglenophyceae; order Eutreptiales; family Eutreptiaceae; genus Eutreptiella; species Eutreptiella sp. 'Long Island Sound 2002'. The sequence goes on along the minus strand of OZ038391.1, from coordinate 4,056,082 downwards.
TGTGTGCCTCCAGAGGCTTGGACTCCTTTTTTCATTGCCATCCCTTCGTTTCATTCACTGTTTGCTTCTGGACGTTCTGAGGACGCGGTGAAAGTCTTGCCCTCTGCAATGAGACAAGAAGTTTTCTCGAAGGGGGTGGGGGTTCGCACCCAATAACCGCGGGGTCGCCCCCCCCCCCCACCTCCCCAGCCCAGTGGGTCGCGTACGACCACCTCTGTTTCCCTCCAAAAACAAAGGTGCGTGGGCTGCCGAACCATCTCGCACACGGCTTCCCAGTCCGCCATTCAAAGGGAGCAGTAACAGAGCCGTCCACACCACGCCACACCACGCCACGCCACACCACGCCACGCCGCGCCACTGAAGACGCATATCTGCGCGCCGATTCCACACGCCGGGGGGCAGAGGGTTGAAGAATTGGGCATTGCAGAGGGTCCGATGCGATTTATGATACGCCTCCTGATACCCATTTGGGGCAAGGGGCCCAGACGAAAGGCTTTGTGCTGGACCACCTCGCGCAGGCCATCCTCCTACCCGAACTAGACTAGAACCACAGGATCCACCAGTGCCCCCCCCAAGAACAGTGAATGCAGTCGCCTCAGGCGTTTGCCACTCCCTTTAGACATGCAACAGGCAACCTCGGAAGGCGTTTCAGTGTGTTCTGGACCGCGACACCCACGGCGTGAGAACGGGGGATTGCGGAGGGGGGGGGGGGGCGGGGTCGCACATCATAAGCCCCCCACCGCTTTATTATCACACACAAATCATATGAAGCATGCCAATGTGTGGTGCTGGCTCTGAACACCTCCAAAAGGCAGATGCACACACTTTCTCATCCCATTGTGTTCCACGTTACCCCCGAAATGCAAAATACATGTGGTCAACATAATAGCAAGGGCTTGAAAAAATAGGGTGTGGGGGGGAATTACTGAAACACCAATACGGGTCTTGCATGCCACACCATACCTTTGCAAGGGCATGTTGGGAGTGAGGGAGGGGGTTTCAACGTTTTTCTTTGTTTTGGGGGGTGCGGGAACATTTGATTTGCTGATCAAATTATGAGCATTCTGGACTGTACAACAGTGGGGTACCAGAAGTGTGGACCACTCACCATAAGCGAAAAAGCAAACCGCTATGGAGAGGGGGATGGGGGGGTGTCGCATGCCGGGGACCGGGGGGGGCCTAGAACAACCCGAGCCTCTCCGCCGCTTGATCCAGCGCATCGACGGCCTGCGCCACTTCCGGATCTTGGGAGCGCGCGAGCGCGCTCTTGAGGCACCCGAGGCCCGTCTCCATCGAGCGCCGCTGCGGCCGTGTGCCCGCCGCCTCGAGCGCCGCCTGCATGGCCCCTACCACATCGCCCCCGTTGACGAGGCGCGCGAGCGACGTCTGGAACGCGACGCCGTCCTCCGCGAGCCCCGCAGCGGGGGCGTCCGGCGGTGCCTCCGGCGATGTGGACCGGGGCGTAGACGCGGGGCTGGACCCCGGAGACGCGGCGTCCGGCCGCTGGATGGCGACGAGCTCCACGAAGGCGGGAGCCGCCTCCAGCGCCGCGAAGTCCAGCAGCTGCAGCCGGAGCCCCACCGACCCCTGGGCCCCGCCGCCCCCGTCGTCCGCGGATGCTCCCGGCTCCGGCTCCGGCGGCTCGACGACGCAGCGGCCGCAGAACACGAACGGGGCGTGTCTGCGGCGTCCGTTGCGGGCGAAGAGCAGGACGGCGTGGCCCGGCACGCGGCCCAGAAGCCGCTGTGCGAGCTCCGTGGTACCCCCCCGCCACTGAGGCCCGCGGACGAAGAACGAGAGCCGGCGCCCCTCGTCCGCCCACGCGTTCGGGTACCGCGTCGCAGCCGTGAGCCGGTCGACGTTTACGAAGAGGACGACGGCGTCCTCGCACTCCACCAGCCCCGACCGCGGGTTGAACTCCACGCGCACGCGCGCGCGGCCGCTCGCGGGCGCCGCCTCCGCGGCGGCGTCCGGCGACGCCGCGAGCGGCGGCGGCGGCGGGGCGTCGCGCACCGCGCGCGGCACCAGCGCCTCCAGCACCCGCTCCTTGGACGGGCTCGTGCCGGCCCCGAGCCGCAGAAGCGCGGCGCCGGCGGACTGCCCGTCCTCGGACGCGGCACCGATCTCTGCTTCGCACGTCGCCTCCGCAGTCCCATCAGCGGCTGTGGCAGGCGCTGCCGTCTCCAGCGCCTGAGCCACGGCCTCGGCGGTCGACAGGTCTGCCGCTGCCACGCGCAGGTCCCCGGTCTTGTCGATGAAGGTGCCGCTGGCGCCCAACGCGGAAGGCGGGGACGGGCTCCGACTGGACGACTGCCACGACTGCGACACGACCCACACCGAGACGCCCGCAGCGCCCGCGGGCGGGTGGGGGTCGTCAGCGGTCGGGGCCGGGGCGAAATGCACGGCCTTGGCCTTGACGCGGCGCGCCTCCGCCTCATCCGCCACCAGAATGAAGCGCCAGTGGCTCAGGTGCCGGGGGAACACCCGCGCGAAGTGCGTCGGGTGCGGCGGCGCGACGACGGTGGAGCCGCCAGCGAGCACCCGGAGGCAGCGCGCGCACACGGCGGCGTCCAGTGCGGCGTACTCGCGCTGCCGGTCGGTGAGGGGCCGCCGCGTCCAGTCCGAGCACTGCTCGGCCTTGTCGAGAGGGCGGCCGAGGCAGGCGGCGGTGAGCTTTGACAGGGAGGCCAGGGCCGCGCGCGGCGTCCCCTGGAGGACCGCCCGTGACAGGGTCGCGAGGTCCAGCACGGTCTTGGCCTCCTGGAACGCCGGGAGGTGCGGGAACGAGGCCGCGAGGCGCCGGAGGTCGCCCGCGCCCGCGAAACCGACCTTGATCAGCCGCTGCTCGTGCAGCAGCGCGGCGAGCGCGGCGTCGAGGGCGGCCTCTGTGGGGCTGAGCGCGGCGCCCGGGACTTTGTGGGGGGCCGCAAGGGTCTGGAGGTCGACCAGGAAGCAGTGCCGCCGCGACGCGAGCTGCAGCAGCGCCACGGGGCTCTCGCCGCCATTCGAGAGCCGGGTGGGCTTCCACTCCGCGTCGAAGCCCCAGCAGTGCGCTGCCATCGCCGCCGGGTCCGCCTCGGCCTCCCCGACTGCCCCCTCGGCCTCCGCCGCGGCGGTTGCCACGGCGGCCGCCAGCGCCGCGACCCCGTCGGCATCATCGACAACCTGCGGCTGCACCGCCTCGTCTCCGTCTGGACCGAAATCCGTGCCCTCCGCATACACATCGGCCAGGCTCAAAAACGGCCCCTCGCCGCGCCCACCGCTACTCAGCACGTCAGAGGGCTCCGCTGCGGTCGTAGACAGGGGCGCGGCCTCCGGAGGAGCGAGGCTGCGGTTGCTGGCGGTTGCTGGCGGTTGCTGGCGGTCGCTGGCGGTTGCCGGCGGGTCCTCGCTCATGACCTGGAAGGAGCGCACCAGCACGTCACAGCACCGGTGCTGCTGCCAGTTGCGCTGCCCCCACTCCCGGTTGCTTCCCGCCACGCCCTCGACGAGGAGGGTCTGGCCCGGTCGGAGCCCCCGGAGCGCCGCAATGCCGGCGTCCTCCCCGAGCGCCGCCACCACCGTCTTCCCGAAGATGAGCTGCACGGCCATGGGGCGCCCGTCCTGGACGTTGCGCCACGTCAGCTTGGGCACGTCGGCCGCCCCGGCGTCGGCCGGCGGCGGCGCGGCGCTGCCCACCGGGTCGCACGAGGCGAAGCAGAGCTTCTTGGCCAGCCGCCGCAGCGACGTGGTGCGCGCGACGAAGGTGATGCGCTGCACTGCGATGGGCTGCGGGGGGCCGTGCCGGGACCAGGGCGGCAGGTCCACCCCGAAGTACGGCAGGGCGTCGCCAGGCGCCGGGCAGGCGTCGGCCTCCGCCCCGGCGCCGGGGGGCGCGGGCTCCGGCAGGTCGTCCACTGACAGCTCGCCGGGGCTCACCCGCACGTCGCCCACCCCCACGTGCGGCATTGCCAGCAGCTCCGCCACGTGGAGCTGCAGGCGGGCGCCGGCCCGCTCCCCGCAGTCGATGGCCGCGCCGGGCCGGGCCGCCAGGGCCTTGTCCACGACCGTCTGCATGGGGCTCAGGTGGAAGGCGGGGGGGATGCCCCCAACCTTGAACCCAGTCAGGGCCTCGGCGAGCTCCGGCGGGGCGAGGCGGAGGTTGGAGGCGGCCGTGAGGCCCAGGTGCAGGGCCAGCGCCTGCTTGTTCACGCGGTCCCGCACCCCCAACACGACCACCACCGGATCGTCCCCGCTGAGCCAAACCAGCGTCTTGACGTCGATCGGGGCGCGCGCGGCGTCGGGGGCGGGGGCCTCGGGCCGCACCGGCGCCGACCGGCTCGGATCGGGTGCCGCCGCCAGCGCCGCGGCGTGCGGCCCGGCCCGGGGCAGCCAGTGCCACACCCGGACCAGCGCCTGCGCCACCGCGTCGGCGTCCTGCGCCGGCGGGTGTCCGTCGGGGGGGGCGCGCCGAGACCGCAGCGGCGTGAACGAGCCGAGCTCGCTCCCGTCGTTGCCGTGCACGATGGCGTTGGCCAACGATTCGGGGTCGACCCACGACGCCCGAGGCTGCGTGAGGACGGAGAGGTCCCCCCCGACGCCTTTGACGGAGCGCTCGAGGACTGGCCGGTCGATGTGCGTGCCATTGTGGGCGGCCCAGACAAAGTGCACAGCTGGACCGAAATTCTCGTGCAACCAGGTCTGCACCAGAAGCCACACCTGCGGGAAGTGGAATGGGTGATGCCGGAAGAGGATATCGAGGGGCCAGGTTGACTCTGTAAAGGCAGGGGTTGGGGCTGTCGTGACCCAACGGTTGGTACCAAAAATGGCTCAAAAAATGGTCCTTTTGTGGCACATGTGCATGGGTACAACACCAACAACACCCAATATCAGACACTGGACTCTCCTCGCTCAAAATGGTGGTACTGGGTCGCCACTGGGACGGTTGTGCCACAACGGAGGGAAGGAGGGAACAGGGGAGGGGGGTGGTCAGGACCTGGTCAAATGGCTTCGCTCCACGTGCCTGCAAGGCCTCCTTGGTCCAGCTGGGCGCATGCGGAGCCCGCTCGGCAAGATCCTCGTCAGGCAGCACAAGGGACGTGAACACGAGCATCGGGTCTCCGCCGCTGGCACAGACGATGGACAACTGCACAATCTCTGCCACGTCGGGGGATGAGCTTGTGGTCTCCAGGGTCAGGGCAAGCCCAACGGCCTCCGCCTGCTTGCCAGCGACGGCTGCCATTGCGATGGGCCTTGTCTCCGGGAGCGACGAGGAGCCCCATGCGTAAGGGGAGAGCCTGTGGCGCCAATGCCGCCAAAAAAAGAAACCAATACCGCTGATGAAGGCCAGGCTCCCCATACTCACCAGCAGCGCGCGGATCGGGGCTGCTGCTGCTGATCTTTCGCCTGGCGGTAGGGGCCGAATCTCAGTCCGGGTTTGGGGAGAAGGAATCCCCGTGGCCTGGGCGCGGCGGGCCAGAGGTAGGGGTAGTGGGACCGGAGACCTGGTGGCTAGGCTCTGTGTCTGAGTTTGTACGTGGGTGGCAGCTGCAGGGGCCCACAACGAGCTTTGCAAAAAGTGCGAACTCGCGGTGCCAAGGAGTAGGACCCCAGCCAGAGTGCAAAGGCAGAGGACGCCGGTCGGGGGGGGCGCAAGGCAGATCCGGGGCTGATTGCCGCCTGCACCACTGAGACCAGCACAGGGCAGAGGCTGCCTTTCGGACCAGAAATCGCAAGTCATAGGGAAGGCGAAGCGGGCCACCAGATCATTTCTGAGAGAACGGCACCCACAACAGCGATAAATCATGGATACCTCCCTATACCCTGGACCGTACAATGCCACTCCAGGCGTCGAAAAAGCCCCGGTTTGGGCTCTCAAACATCCCACGGGATGGCATATCAACAATCTACAACTGCGTTCCGGAGAGATTCCCTTCAGCCTACGCACTATCCTCACAGAGAGGTATTATAAGGCGAGGCAGCACTCGACCACAACTAACCGCAACAAAGACCCCAACTCAATTTGTTGACAAGGAATGAGAGGGCAACACGCAGCAAAAAGCAGCTCATCAAAAGGCTATGAGCTGTGCACAAAGCATCGCATTTCCACGTCGCATATCCACTTTCCCAACGCTAAACACGAACCCTCGCTGTCTCGTACTTTTTCGCATACCACAGTGTTGTGCACCGGCGCCTTGGGGTCAAAACATACAAGGACTAAAGAATTCGGCGCTGTTGTGTCTTCCATCACGTGCCAGGTGGTGACTACTACTTCTGCACCCAACCAAACTTGAACTAGAGTAATTCAATCTCCAAATTTCACACATATACCAGTGTCACCGCTAGGTTGGCATCTACTACCATGACTTGTATAACCCTAATCCCAACCCTAACCCAATTAGGGGGACTCTTTGACGAGGTCCCAAATGGCGACATGTGAGTGTGTGTGGAGGGGTTGCGAAGGGCATAAGGGCGTGCCACTGCAAGGGGCTCTCCCTAGCATGAAGTGTTTGTGGGATTATCCTTTGGGGCAGTGTTTACATAGTGCAAAGTAAAACGAGGAAGGGCTCAGCAGTGTCGATAAAGCATGGACTCAGGGCACACTGAGGGCACAAGAAAGGTTGCGCACCAATGCATCACAAGCTGAGTGCAAAAAGGCTGCACTGCGCCGGAGGTCCCTATGTACCTATTTTCTTGCCCTTTGCCCTTGACCCACCTTCCTTTGGCCACACGTGATGCACGCAAATGTAACCTCACATGTCAACACTCGTCTAGTACTAACTTTTGTCGTAACATGTACAACCAAACCTATCCTTGACTGCAGGGGCAAGCACAAAACGTGAAAAGACTCCTGAGATGATCATGAGACTGGTGCAAGAGGAAGTGCAGAAAACTACAACGGCAACAGGCGAGTGCATGAAACAAAAAGCGTTCTCAAGCGGCCATGACGTGCGGGAACGGTTTTTGCAAGTGCTCTCTCTCACTGTCCTTGGTTGCTGGGTGGTGGCTCTACAATTTGTCCCGCATGTGGTGTTGCCATTCAACACTCGCTCTATGGACCCAAGTAGCCTTTGGTTCACAGTGTGGTGTACATATGTACATTCATGAGCGTGCATGAAGGCGCGTCATCAAGCCACCATGTGGGGGCTAGTCCGCACAGCACCTCCACGCTTGCAACAGCAACATGTTGACACGCACCTTGTACACTCTCACGGATCCAGTGAAACTTTCCGATGATAGTGTGACTTAATTGGACAATCATTTGTCCAAATATTCCCCCGGTGAGGCATGCATGCTCGTGTTATTGAGGCCTTCCGTAAATCGGTTCCCGTTGAGGTACTACCACAGGGTAGACAACCCTCTGCAGCTCAATCGCAAAGCATGCCGCAACTGCTTGGTGGTGGTATCCCCCCCTCCCCCCCTTTAGACCCAGGCCACTCAATCCAGTGGGGGTTTTGGCATGACGCCATGGTGTGATGATCTCGTCTGCAGCTGGCGGCTCAATCCAGTGGGGGGTGGAAGACGGGTGGCAGTGTTGTGTGACGATGCATTTGATGCTGACACATATGTTGGGGACGATGGGTTTCCTACTGCCGCTGCCTAGGGTGTGGACTTGCTGTCAGTGCACTTGTTGAGAGCCCGGCCGAAAACCAGAAAATATTGGATAGCTGAGGGTGGGGCCCATGGTGACCGGAGTTCTCCACTTTTGGGCGACATGCAAAGGGTGAGAACGGTCTGTTTTTCATTTTGAGTTTGTGCCAACTAATGCCGCTATCTTGATTGTTTTGTAATCATTTGCTGTTGTTGCAATGCCGTGGCATGTGTCTGAGGTATGGCATGGTGGGAGGAAGGAATGCAGCCATGGCAGAGTGTCATTGTGAGAGCAAAGAGTCTAGGATGCGCTACGCTTCCATACCCTGGAATCGCAACATGGCTCCTACGCCAAGATCTACAAGAGATGTACACGGCGGACCTGACCCTTGTGGTGCTGTGTTGGGTTGTGCTAGTGCTGTGTGTTGCGGTATGTTGTTGTTCGCCGTGCCACGCTTGGGGGGGTTGTTGTGCCGGCAGCCATGGAGCAGCATCACCCGTGCATAGCTTGTCACAAATTGCGGCTTAACCTCGGTGATTTTTGAGGAATGCTGGCACTACACTCTCACTGTGACCCCACAAAATCTCATCAGACGCGTCCTCTCTATCTGCAACAACCTCAAAAACTGCCACACAAAAAGGGTAGGGCCCCTCCGGGGAGGGGATCTTTGGGCTCGCCACTTAAAAAAGCCCCCATACAAGAGGGGCATCTTTGGGGCTGGTGCCCAAGTCGCCCTTTTTTTTATAAGTTTTGGGGCCAAAAATGTTTGCCGACAAGCATGGTTGGAGTTTTCCATCACCAAAAAACTTTGTCCGGGAATAATTGCTCACGAACCATACTTTTTGGAACGTTGCTCTTTGTGCTTTTTGACCTCTATAGCCCCCCCTTATTCTCCACGGCGACATGTTGGTCCACTAGGGTACGGGTCTTCACCTTTCACCAACACTCTTAAAGCTTGCTCCAACCAGTCGTCGGTAGACCTAGGATGCGCGTGTGTGACTCACCATGTGTACAGCAGGGACAAGGTATGGACCATGCAGTTGGACAAAACTCTACAATTTTTTGTACTTAATATGTGGTCCATTTTTTGGAATTGTCTAAGGCAATACCATCGACATGCAGCAATTTGGCTACACAGGCAAGCCGACACATGAAGAAACTCCTTGGATGATCATGAGATTAGTGCGAGGGACACATCAATACCACTAGCACATTGCCGCATGAAGCAATCACGCTCGCGTGCTCCAAAAGCATCAACCATGTGCACAAGTGGCTCCCAAGAGTCTTCTTCGTGCTGCAAAACATTGATTGGATTTGCAGGTGAGGTGCAAATCCATCCTCTTCCTCCACGCAATCCCCAACACCTGGCCAAAGGCCACCATCAAGAATCGGGTTCTCCTTCACTTTATCAACAATTAGCACCATCATGGATGTTGCTAAGCACAATAAAGTATTCAAGAAAACTCCCAAACTAGCAAACTAGCAAACTAGTGAGCAAAATTTCTTCCGACCACTCACACACCAGTAGGTAACCTGCCCTAATTGAGGCCACTTCTCTCGTTGAGGGCCACTTTGGGCTGATATTGACTTTTTGCGGGGAAACCTTTGAAACTCGGTACCAATGGCCCTAGCAATGTCCCAAGTGTCCCTCCTGGCAAGGAAACACATGAAAGGCAATGTACTGACTTGATTGGACGGACCACCCAACCCAAAGATGCCATGCGAAATGAACATATTGTGGTGTTGAAAAACACCATTATACGTTCTCGTGTCTTCTTCTTGGTCTTCTTCCATATCCTTGACGCATTGCGGGCACATCCACTTGTCTTCTTCTTCGGGCAACTCCTTCAAGCCCGAACACCAACGAGTGAGGACCACTCGAATGTGGAAATAGGTTGTTCACGAGGAAGTGCCTTTTGTTTGTTTCATTTTATAGCTTGATTGATTCAAGGTGCATTGCATTCCCTTGGGGGCATGCAACATTGCAATTTTTGCGTGGTGCTCAATGACTCTCGCTGGTTTTCCACAGCTTCGGTTCCATTCCCACTTGATGAGCCTCTTGCTGCACGTGCGCTGTGCTGTCATCATTTGCTAACCTCTCGTTAACAGTTCAACTCACCATCTGTAATTCACCATTTGTGACACTTTGCAACTTGCCATTTGGAAGTGTGGTAGTTTCATTTGCAAAAGACGAAATGACTTCCCAAGTTTTAGGTCGAAAAATTGTAGGTTCTTTTTTGTGCAAACCTCGCTGGAGTCCTAGGTGTAGTGCGGCTAATGCCATCTAAATGTCATTGTGATGACCTTGTCACGCGAATCCTATTTCATGGCGAAACTTGTACTGCCACAAAAGAACTACTTTTGGGGATTGATGGCACACCAATATTCCATCTTTATTTCCCAAATGGAAGTACTAGGTGCAACGTTGATGAGTTGACTTTCTGAATCCAGAGGGAGGCCATCATTTAAATTCGCAATCGTTAGGGCTCCTTCAGAATATGTACACAAGACCGCCACCAAGTCCACTAGTTAGCTTCGCTTGCAAGGACCGTGATTTCCTGACAATATTTAGCAGCTCGCTGGGATTCAAGCATAATTTCAGGACGATTGTTACCTCCCCCGCGAGCTAACAATCATTGTCCGATAGATCAAGGAGCCCACATTCATTGACTTTTCATGTTTCGACTAACAAAACCGTTTTGCTGGTGATGAAGGTGACTGATCAGTGAAACAAGGGTTTGGTGTGACTTATCGCACGGCTTGCCACCATGCATTGTGTCTCGAGCGAGTCTTCCAATCAGAAGTTCCAATTCTCGATCAGGATTTCCGCCAAAGTCGGTTAGCGGAAGGCACCCCGGCATCTGGCTAGGGTTTACTCCCCGAACGTCGCTCGCTCATATTCCTTGTTTCTCCGCGAGTAACACGGTTACCCCACCGTTAGGCCAAAGGGCGGACGTCATAGGGTTAAGGTGGGATAGAGTCTAAAACATTTGGACCCATTGAGATGAAAAAAACGCTTCGTGCCACCTTACCCCCAGGTTTGGGGCCCGGCTATGACCCAAAAATAGCATTTTTGCCCTATTTCGCCCCTTTTCGCCCTATTTTGCCCTGATTTCCCAGGGATGTTGGAAACGGGTCCCCTTGAGGATACAAAACATGCCCAACGCCCCCTCCCCGCCTTGCATTGGGTTCATTGTATGTGAACTTTGATTTGGTGAACCTTATGGGCCATGTGGGAGTCATTGTGGTGTCCAAGTTCACTTCTGGGGATGGTGATGATCTGCTTGCTTAAGTCCTGCTGACGAGGGTACCCAGAAATAGTATTGCAAATATTGGGAATGGCTTTTCATGTCAAAAGCACTTACGGTCAAGCTTGGCATCAAGGTGTACATGGCACAAGGCAAGCACAACGAAGCAGTACGACAAAAAATTTGACTGCTAAAAGTTGGAAACCTGCAAACGGACGTTATTCGAGATTCTGACAGTGTCAATACAAACACTAAAGCATTCCAAATCCGATGATACAAAAAAATCCGCCTTTCTGAAACATCGAAAATTGCAAAATCCAGATTCCGACGACTTTGTACCTAGAAAATTGGCATCGATGCATGCAGTATGAAAAGGTGATCTCAAATATGTAAGTTCTATGCCGCCATACCGAAATCCACATAATGTCCAGCTGGTGCTGTAGTGTACGTCCATGTTCACATTTCCTGGCCATGTGTTATCAAGGTTATCAAGTGACATTGCCTCCTGAACGAGTACTGGTGAATTGATGAATGAATCACACAAGGATGCGTGTACGGGTAAAAACTTGAGAAGGGAGGCACCCTCCCCGCACGTCTCATGCTGTGCGAGAATGGCGTTGCGGAACGCACGCAAACCTTTGCACGGGTAATTCGTCCACTGGATTTGTTGAGAATGGTGCACGGGTGCCCACATGTCATGATTCATCACACTTCGTGTCGCGCCGTCGCCATACGCCGCGCGAGTGCACTTGGGAGGTAATACATTGACGCAACCAAGTTGGCCATTGAGGATCGAACTCCCTGAACGAACGATGAAGAGGGAGGACGGGGAAAGGAGGTTGCGGAGAAAAGAGCGGAGGAAGTTTCATTGCCTTTGACGTTGAGCGGAGGCAGAAACCGAAGGAGGGTCCGGATGCTTCGCATCTTGCGCAGATTTTTTAAAGGGATAAAGCCAGACCCGGCACAAAGAATGGGGAAATTGTCTTTCTACTTCAACATGAGCTTGCTCTTCCTCGCGAGCTTTGTGATCACTATTGCCCAATATACGGTTTGGTTGATATTGGGCCCCATTTCAAGGAGCTTAAATCGAAAGGTACAAACTTCATTGCAAAGAATTTGGGTGGACACGAGCGCTTGCCTCATCGTCCCAACAAAGTTGATCATGTCGGGCGACGAACCCACTCCCGAGGAGCCGGCCATCCTAATTTGTAACCATCAAGTTGATGCGGATTGGTGTGTACTCATTTGCTCGTGTTTGGAGAAGCCAAAGTTGCCCGTGCAACTTGTTAACGGCCTCTATAGATAGTTGAGGCACCTTCGACGGAGAGTTGTGAGAATTTTATCGAGTGCAAGGACGCTTTGTGTGTCACATGAAGTATTTTCCTACATTGCCTCACCGAACATGGATACAATGCCAACCCAATTTTGGCTTTCAAGAACACTGCAAGACGCAAGACTTTCTTGGAAGCAACCATTTTTGTCATGATATTTTCTTTGTTGTGCACTGCTATGTCATCATTTGGAACGAGTTTTCTTGTTCACGTGTATTTGTTTGTCGCTAAACGGACAAGCTCGCCGTGAACAACATTGGTGGTATGCCGGGTTCATCAGGTGGTTTATGTGGTGTTGGGGGAAGGCCTTCAACAAGCACGGCCACGTCAAGATCATCCTTAAAGACACATTGAAGTGGGTGCCCGTGCTCGGCCAAGGTGTGCCCCTTCATGTCCCACAAGATTTAACCCACAGTTTGCCACGGGTGCGCCACGAGGTGTGGGGCAACCGAGGTGTCAGCCATCCGTTGTCAATCACGGTGTCCATTCTGAGGCTTGGTGAATTTTACCGCCAACCGCGGTCGGTTCATTACAACATGCACAAACCGGTTTTACTGTTGGGGCATTGAGACGATTATTTGAAAGCGCACTTCAGAGTCCAGGTGAGAACCAAAGTCCTAAGTGTTTGATTATATAACTACATATATTCCACTTTTTTTCCGCACGAGCTTTTGGAAGCAAAGGAAGGTAGGTAGGTAGGTAAAAGTAGGGGGGCGTGCGCCGCGTGCCCGTGTGTGAGTAGTGATGAACCACCCTTGGAAAATTTAATGATGCATGAGAAAATGCAATTTGACACCAGAAGTCCCCCGTGAACAAATGCAAGGCTTTTTTTTGCATTTTGGCCCCTTTGGCCGAATTGCGTTGTGCACTCTCCCTTACGTGTCCATATCACATATCGGAAGTTTTTTTTTGTTCTATTTAGCTTTGGTGTTTTGAGTTTTCGTTTTTCGCGAGAAGCACCTCTTGCAATGGCTAGAAAAGTATTTTCCGCCCAATAATACATTGTCCACTTAAGCGTGGAGACTCGCTTTTTGATTTTGAAGGACGGCTTGGCTCCATTTGAAGCTGCCCCGATGGTTTTTTGCTTTTTGAAGCGGCTTGGCTACACGCGGTGGTTTGGGGGCGCACGAAGCCGCGATGTATTTAGGTAGTGCGTGCTATTGGTTGTCGCCGTATGGTGTTAATTATCTTGTTATCGTTGCGTTGCGGTGCGGTGGACCCTTGGCTGAACCAGTGGCCGGAAAAGGTTGTAGCTACGCGCGCGCGCGCGCGGAGCAACGGGCACGAATGTTTCCGTTTTCGCCGGGAACAAATTTGGGTGGAATCCAGGGAAACGTGGGATTGAAATATGGGTCAAGCTAGGCTTCGGTCCGGTGCGGCTGTCAAGCATCGTGTTGTACCAATCGCGTGTTTTGGGCAAGCCGGTAGGTTCGCCGGCAAAGGAATCTTCTCCCATCGAAGATTCCGTTGCAACCCTATGCACCTCTCTTCCGTATTTTACCTTCCAACCGACCGCAGTCCGTGGTAAGTTGACATCGGTCGGCATTTGTTGTTTTGGTTGTCTTTCACGAATGGTCTTGGCGGTTCATCGTTCCAACCAACTACTTAAGGGCTTGTTTTCATTCTTTCTCTTTTTTTCCCTAAAAACCGCCGTGGCTTCTCCGTGGCTAAGGTTCAAAATGATAGTGGGACCCCTCCCACCGTCGTTTTGGGGCTCATGCACGATCTATCTTTACTGGTTTGGCCATGCATCGTGACACCTCCCACAATCCTAGAAAACGGGCTCATGGTTGGGAGGGGGGGGTGGGGGCGATACGAAATCCGGCGCCCCAAATACAGAACGATGATATCGAAAATATCGAAAACGGGGGCCATCGGATGATGCCATTGAAAGTCCACATAGCCCAGCAACGCCGTGACGCGCCTAGCCATTGGTGCCTTCGGGCCCGTCCCATCTACCCCGTCCCATTTGCCCCCTCGTATCCCGCCATCGTGAGGAGGTACGTATCAGCCGACCAATTGGGGGTGCGGGTGTAATGAAGACGTGTCGTTGTTTTCGGTTGTGTGTGCCGCCATGCGACATGCGTGTGGTCTCCCCTCCACGTGCCCCCAATGCACATGTCAGGCTTGGCCCGAAATTGCAATTTTACCGCCTTCCTCTTGCCCAAAACCTCGAACAATCCTCACAGTTTGGCCGAACGGGACCTCCTCAGAGTTTGCCCCACAATTGTGCACATTGGCCCCACAAGTGAGTCCGACAAGGGCGCGTTAAGCGTTTTGCTCTCGGGGCACGAAAAACTGTTGACCACCCACCATATGTGGAAAAAAAAAACGGCAATTCTGGCAAACGCATGAATGAATCTCCCCAAGCACCAAACGAGCCGTATTCTGGGTGTGCCACTATGTCGGCGAAAAAAATGCTGCTCCCCATGAGCGTATGTTTGTGGTTTGGAGGGGGGGGGGTCCGGGCCCATTGTGTGCTTTGGCCGCTGCGTTTGTGTTCAAGGGGTTGGAATCTGTATCTAGGCTTTCAGGGGGTCATTGGGGGGAAACACATGAAAAGGCCGCACATGGGGGGGGGTGTTTCGAGCGCTCAATTGCCCCCCCCCCCCCCCACTCCCGCAGGGATGCAGAACTTTGAGTTCATTTTCTTGGCGCGGAAGTTGGAGGAAGACAAGCCCAATTTGATGGCGCGGCTGCAGACCTTCGTGGACGACAACTTCCCGTTCTGGTTCTTGATCTTCCCGGAGGGCACCACCGTCCATGAGGAGTACATCGAGAAGAGCCAGAAATTCGCGGAGCAAACGAACCGGCCGGTGCTGCACAAGACCGTGCTGCCGCGCGTGAACGGGCTGGCCGTGGTGCTCGACACCATCCCTGAGAACACGAAGGTCTGCGTCCCTGCCGGCACTCCTGCGGTTTGCAGTTTCCTGCCCACAATCAGTCGGCCGGGGGCTCCAACTGCCGTTGGTTGCTTTCCAGTCGCTGTTGAGATCCGCCGCCGATTGGCTTCCGATGCGCTTCCCAGTGGCTGTCGCTGTCGCCATCCTCCAGTCCCCCAACTGCTGTTGCCCCGTGGGCGCTGCTGGTTCGCTTGCAGTTTTTCTGAGCCGCGGACGCTGTCGCTATCCGTGAGCCTCCAATCGCTTTAGTCGCGCTGGCCTTTATCCGCTGCCGGTTGTGTCCACCTCCCCAAAGTTTGCAGTGGGTTCCTCCCCGACCTCCAGGTCCGGCGTCTGGACGGGGTAGTGGTGGGCAGGCGCCCCCCCCCCCCCGCCCCGACAGCTACTGACTGTGATTGTCTGACTAATGTAGTCAGACATGATGTTCTGTTTTCTGTTTCAGACACAGTGTGTGTCTTGAGGTTTAACCAGGTTTGGCATAGAGAATAAAGATGCACTTATGCCTGACTGTGGAGTGCATTTCCTCTGGTTTGCATTTGTCTGTTTTTTAATTAGGTCACACCCCCCCCGCCCCGACCTCGAGCGCCCTGCGCCCTGCATCCTGCAGCGCGCCCCTCCCTTTGCCCTGGCGCACGCAGGTGTACGACGCCACGATGGTGTACAGCAAGTACACGGGCGACATCCCCGACTGGGACGACGGATACGAACGCAAGAAGGACAAGGAGGTCCCCAGTCTCACGAAAATGTTCGGTGGCTTCAAGACCCCCCCAACCTACATCCACATGAAGGCGTCCACCGCGAAGGAGATTAAGGAGCAGGTCCGCTGAATGCTCGTGGTGCGGGTGGTTGTCAGCGGGGATGGGTACCCTCCTCTTTGAAGGGCCAGTCTGCCTTGCCAACGGCCTCCGACCGAATTGTACCCGCCGGAAATTGGCTTTCAACCGCTTTTCTCACCGCCGGTCACCGCTTTCGCAACCGCTCGTAGGCAACAAAAAGGCCCGGCAACGCCGCCTCGGCCCCCTGAGCGGCGCGGCCACGAGAGTGGCCTCAGGGGAATGTTTCTGCACTGGAGCTCCGCCCTTCCCCACACCCACACACAGAGGCACGTCTCCACAAAACACATGCCATTCGCAAAGTGGCACCCGGCAGACCTACTCCACTTCCATGGCAAAGTGCCATCCGGCACACTTACGGAGCCTTTATACCCCCAATACCGTTCCCCGGACAGGACTCGCAAGGCACACGAAAGCACGCCCCCAAGCGGGTTTCCGAGGTTCGACGGGTTCCGCCTCCGGCACAAGGGGCCGGGCGGCCCTGCCCGCGGACCGCAGTGCCAGGCCAGCCTCGCTTGTCCTCCAAAGGCAATGCCCGGGAATGCTGCCGGCCGCTGATGACACTTGTTGAGCCACACCGCCTTGGCCCTGTGTCCCATTTCCCTCATCAGTAGTGGAGGGCACCCTCCACGTTTCCGATGTATCTTAGTTTGACAGCAACTGGTGAGCCCGGGCTGTTCTCCCTATTTCAAACAAAAGCAAAACAAATTGTTCACAAAGGCGTTTGAGTTGCTACACATGGAATATGATAGTTACTCGCCACTATAGCAAGGTAGGTCACATACGCCAGGAAAAAGCTTGCGGGCCAACTCAAGCTACATGCTTCGTAGTCGCTGTACGACTTTTTTGATGGCATAGAGGAGAGACCAGTACAGTGCACAATTGATGTAGAGGGTGTTGATGTAGTGGAACATGTTGTGGTGCATACATTTGAATGTGTATACAAGGGAGAAGCAGATTAGCCAAAGGGGTAGCACCCACACCTAACCTGGAAGTTCGTGGGGGGCTGAGTTGCTGGGCTTGGTTCAGAGTGCCGAAAATTTTCTTGGATCAAGGATCGTTGTGAAGTCTCCCGTCGTTCCACTGTATTCCTTTCACTATCTTTGAATCTACCGTTGGTCATACCGATGCCATTCACAATGGGTTGGTCCCTAGATACCCATGGCAGTTGCAATGGCACAGCCCGAGGCTGGCAAGAGCGAGAGCAGGGGCTCCAAAGGCGGCCATGGAAGACATCCCATGGGGAATTGAAGGGCAACCCCCAGTGACCTGGGTATGCCCCGGGGGGACAGAATTAGGTGCCCGGAGAGGAACCCCCGTGCCCAGCCTGGACGCATCTATGCCTGGGGCTCGTGAGTTTTCGCTGAACTAGAGGCAGATGAATTTGCCTTCATCATCGCGCTAGGTTTGCAAGGCACAGATGAACCCTCCCCGGGCAAAGATGCACCATCCTCCGGCATAAAGGGCATAGATGTGCCCAGGGCTCCTCTTAACAACTCAGCACCACTGGGGATGGGGGAATGGGGGGGCGGAGGGTGCACACCACCCGCCCCCCTGGACCCAACCGCCCCCCCCCCCCCCCCACCGCCCCTTAAGATTGGGCCAAATTTTCTTCCGGGCGTTTGGCCAATCAAAATTTTTCTCTGGCACCTTCGGCGCCAAATATTTTAAACCAAAAATTTTCTTCGGCGCCTTCGGCACCTTTAAGAACTCGACACCACTGTGGGGAGGGGGGGGGGGGGCTGGACAACCAGACGGAATGTCACACAGGGGGCTGGACCCTCCCCCCCTCCCTAGATCCACCTTTTCGGCCATGCCAGTAATGCATGGTTTCTTGATCCGACACTGATTGCTGATGTCTGAGTGACAGCTACTGACTGTGATTGTCTGACTAACTAAAGTCAGACATGATGCTCTGTTTTCTGTTTCAGACACAGTGTGTGTTTTGAGGTTTAACCAGGTTTGGCATCGAGAAGAAAGAGGCATTCATGCCTTTAATGTGGAGTGCATTTCCTCTGGTTTGCATTTGTGTGTTTTTCAATTAGGTCTCGCCCCCCCTAAACCCACCCACCTACCATCCCGCCCCCTTAGACGGACCCCTGGATGTGCCCCCCCTGAGCATAGCAGTGCCATTGTCACAGCCATGCTCCCACTCCGTGGGCCATTGTCACAGCCATGCTCCCACTCCGTGGGTACAACATGGGTAACTATTTCGGCATGGGGCCAGATTCCGCCAAACGATTGGATCCAATTCCCCGAGGATCTTCTACGTGAATCGGTTCAGAGGGTCAGGACGGCCGCGCTCATGCCGGTAGAGGGTATCCCCATGCCTGGGAAGGGCACATCTATGCCTGGGAGATGACATGGGCAATGGCATTGGCACTGGGTCCGGCAACGGGATGGGCAACGGGGCAGGCAACGGGATGGGCAACGGGACGGGCAACGGGATGGGCAACGGGACGGGCAACGGGGCGGGCAACGGGATGGGCAACGGGGCAGGCAACGGGATGGGCAACGGGACGGGCAACGGGGTCAGCAAGGCGATTGGAGCCCAATCACGGACCCCAAAATCGGACATGATTACGGTGAGCGTTTCGAGTCAGGGTTGATCTGAAATTAGGTGCCAGGACTACCGGTAACGCAGACCTCGGTCGCCACCATCGCCCTCTCCAATGGTCGTCTCTGTTACTCCAGGGCATTCAAGACTGGCTGGACAAGTCGTGGGTGGAGAAGGACACTGTTCTGTCGGAGTACGCTACGACCGGCAAAATGCCTGAGAGCATCTGCGGCACAGAGACCCGCGAGAAGGTGCTCACCGGAAGCCCGCTGGGGATCCTCGTCCTTGCTGCCCTGGAGCTGCTGGGGGCCGCGGGGCTGGCGATGCTCGCCTATTCGAAGCTGTCCTAAGCGGCTTCTGGGCCTCGTTTAGCGCCATGCCCGCTGGCGTCAGCGTGCATGGCAGGCCGTGCTGAGGGGGCTGGGCTTTGCTTTCGCCGCTGCAACACTCCATTTACCCGACACTGCGGTGGCGGTTCCACCACCACCACCACCACCACCACTACCACCACCACCACTACACACTACTAGTGCTGCTGCTGCTGCTGCTGCTCCCCCCTCCCCCCGTCCCCTCCCACGGTGCCTCCCGCGTTGTCTCCCACCAGGCCAGCCAGCGTCTGGCAGTGGAGTGCGTGTAGGATCCACCCACGCCTCATGCGCATGCGACTCGCACCCACCCACTCCGGGCCTGTCAGTCACTCAGCAAGACCCACCCCCATTCCGACTCGTGGGTCCGTTGGATTCGGCTCCACCAAACAACGTCTGCTTGTCCGCGCGCTGAGGCCACGTTTCCCAGCGTTCAGAGACGACACGGCGCTGTGCGGGACTGCACTGAGAAGCGCAAGGGGTGGGGGAGAAGTGGCAACAGCGCAGCCACAAACCCTTTTTCGGTCAGCCGAAGGTGGAAGCCCCGGCCAAAAAAAAAGCCCCTGTGTATTGTATTCATTGTGATGGAGGGAGATTGAGAGGGGAGAGTGCGGTCCCTTTCTGAGGTCGCGGTGCGGGTGGCAGAGGTCAATTCCTTTTGTGCCGAAGGCCGCTCGCAGCTGAGTTTGGTGTGCACTGCTGCATCTTCCCTGCCGCGCATGAGCGGGAGGGTGCGCGCGCGAATTATTATGTCTCTGTGCGGTGCAAGGTCACGTGCGCATTTGTACGACGGGCAGTCGCGGGGACTTGCCTGTGTGAAAACCGCAGATTGCCAGATTGCTCTGTGATCGGTGTGGTGTTTGTGCGCGTAGTGGTGTGGTGTGGTGTGGCGTGTGGTGTGCGGCATCTGTCTGTCTGTCTGTATGTCTCTGGGGTTGGGTGCATTGCTATTGCGGAGGTGGTGTCGGTGTGCACCCGCATGCATTGTGTATCAGCACGGAGGTAGGGCGAATAGGCAACTGACCGAAGTGTGTTGTCGCGTAAATGTTGTGCTCGCATCGGCCGCTGTTCCGGGGAATTGGGTGGGGATTGCTGTGAGAAGAGACAGGGGTGTAACTCGACTGCCAAACTGAGAACGATTTTCCTCCGAGTCCAGCGGATTTCCACCCTGCGCAATAAGCCATGTCCATGACACTTCGAATTCATGTCCTTGCACGGTCATGAATCCAATCCTGTACACTACTGACGCTCCGGATGCATGATAGTGAGGCTGCCCCCCCACCCCAACCCCATGCTCTTGACCCACACTTGTGCAAGCCCTTCAGTGGCGGTGGGCAGGCTCCAACGGTCACGTGAGCAAGGCACAAACCAGCTGCAATTTTTGTCGTCTGTCCATTGTTCTACACCCAAACTCTCTATGCGGCGAAGTGGGCTCGTTCTCCTGCCTTATGGCACACCCTCCTTGCGGATGTGTTCTTTTACCTTCAGCCCCTCCCCCCATCCTTTCACCCCCTGTCGAACCCCTGGTTGGACTCCAGTCCAAGCCTCTATTGTCAGACTTCAAATTGTGTGTGCCGATCAAGTGCATCTCTGAGCCCAAGCATGCCCCCTTTTTGCACATTCTCGCTTGCACTACAGTTTGCATTTTATCACGAGTGAGAGTGAAAGTGAAAGTGAACCGTGGCATTCGCGTATCCTTCAACTATCGATCTTGGGGTGACGAAGATTGTTCCAGCTAGCTGTGCTGGGGTTGGAGTTTTTGCCCTGTTGCTGTGTCAAGGCACGCAGGCAGGGAGAGGTGGGGGGGAGGGGGGAGAGGGGGTACACATGTTTCCTGCCCTCTGGACCCAACGGGCACATGAGGTGCAACAGTCACAGCCTGACGCCAGCGTAGTGTAGCGTATCGTCGTCCGCTTTTCGGTTCATTGTCGGGGTCCACACTGCAGGTCACCGCTCCGCCTTGGTTGTGACAGGTACCTACGGTTTTTCATGGACGATGAGCCTTTGTTCTGTGTTGTCCTGCTGACGTGTGCCTGCGCACTGCCACATCACATTCTCGTCATTGGAGGGGGAAAGGGCATCGGGGGCATGAGATGGGATTGGGTGGCAGGGTGTCGGTTTAGGTGGTTCAAGCCACAGACTTGCACGCCCTGGTGGCTTGGAGACTTTTCAAGCCCTCTAATCCCAATCCATCCCTCCTGCAGGGGTGGCTTTTGGGCTGGTTGGGCTCCGACTCATAGCTCCTTACGCAATCCCGCACTGTACTGCCAACAGTGTGCACACATACTGAGGGCCATCATTGCAGGGTCAGTGCTAAGGGGCAGGTTATAATCTGGTTGTTCCAATGTTATTGGGCTTTAAGCAAGACTCGGGGGAACGCAATCTGTGTTGAGGAGCACAATTTGTCTGAGACAGAGGTTGCCCAAGCTGCTGTGGTTGTGAGCCTGATTGATGAGTTGGGGCTGGAGGGAGGAAGGGGGAAGGAAGGCAGGGAGTGCGAGAGGGAGAAGCTACACATGATGGGGTACCTGTTCAGATGCCCCCTCCCCACTGCCCAATCGGGCTCCGGCAACTACTTTGGTCCCAACCATTGTTGGGCAAAATTGGGGTACCATAGGTGCCCACAAATTTTTGTTGGTATCCACACCCATGTGGATTCCTCCCACATGCTGATACTCAACATAATGAGAATTGTTGTGGCAACCCACATATGATATGCACACCCGGAATTCGATTCCGCGCCACTTTGGGGCCCCGGAGACAGCACGGGCAATCCAGCTTTTTTGATTTCCACTCCACCTTGGGGCCCCCAAATGGTTGGGGTTACATAGCCACTTTTGATTCCACCCGCGTTGGCACCCAAAAGCAACAAGGATTATGTAGCCACTTTTGATTCCACCCAGATGGGGGGCCTTAGTTGCACACAGAAACCTCATGTCCTTGGGCAAGTCTCAGGGCCCTTAGTGGCAGACAAAAACCTCATGCAATTGGGCATGGCTTGGACTTGACAAGCACTTTCCGTTGTTGTGCAGGGCCTCGGGTCCAGAGGGTGAGGGACCGATGACAGTTGCAACAGTGGGGCACCCTTGCTGCGAGAGTGGTACCAAACATGAATGCCCGTGGCATACATTTGTGTCTGAATGCGAAGAGGAGTCAACGCTAATAGGGGGCACCAGTAGAGAAAAAACAAGAGAGCACAACACAACCATCCTTTGTCAAAAAAGTCAAAGTGACGCCCGCCCCTTGGGGTGGGGAGATTTCAAGGGAGGGGGAGTCCCGTTAAAGTCTAACCTAGTCCCCCGGGGTGGGGTGGGGGGGGGTGCTAGCCACGAGCGCCAGTGGGCGCTCTTTTTTTGGCATGGCCCTCAAACCTGCCCAACCGAGGTTTGTGTAGTCCACCGAGGGCCCTCAACAGCCAAGCCAACTGCCAAAAGGGCTAGAAAGGGCACTGCACAATGGTAACATCATGTTTCAATGGGATTGACACCACTGGCGTTTGGCATACACTGCTGCAGGTCTGGTGCTACGGTTTTGTGGTGCAATCTTACCTCCCGGGAGGGGGGAACAATCACATCATGACCGCTCCCCTCCCCCCCTTGGGGGGGAACCGTCACGACAAAGGAGGTGGGATTTAAAGGGGGGTGGGGGGCTAAAGGGAGCAGCTGCATTTGGAGAACGCCGATGCCCTGATGCAGTCCCGCTCTGTTGTTGAAATCACTTTGTGGCCCCACTCTCGGCCCCCACTACCCTGTTGGGTTGGCATTGGAACTGTTGTTCCGAAGGAATGAGGGTTGTGTGCAAAGGGAGGTGGGTACGACAGGATAGGCTCTACAAGTGGCAATTTGTACATTTGGCCCATTTATCTGTGAGCCCCCTCTGTCTGTGCATACATGCCAGTTCACGATGGTACGAAAGTCGCCGAGCACGCTGGTCCACACTCCAGCTCACTGCCAGTGACCAAGTCGGCGAGTCCGCTGCCGATGCATCCGTGTGGGCCCTCCAAGAAGTAGCGAGGGCAAGAGGGATCCGATCGGGAGTGGGAGAAGGTGCTGGCCGACGATGCCAAGGTGATGGATAGTGCTTGGTTGATGCTTATCACCATGGTGTCAGTGGCAGACAAGGTCCCGCTGGAAAACAGGCAGGCGGTGCTCGATTGTGGGTTTGCGTACTGGGTGCAGTCCGAGACCCTTACACTACCCGGTGTGCCGTGCTCTTCAACCGTAACCTTGGGGTTCCAATCATCAGCTCATCGTTCACCTACTAAAGCAACGTGTTCCTCTTCGCCCTGGAGGTGCGGTGGGATATCAACGTCGCCAGATTCGACCTTGTGCCCGAGTAGTCTCAGGCGGCATTCGTCTTCGTCGACATCATGCAGTAGGCGGAACACCGACATGACCGACAGTGGGGCAGGTATTGCTTCGCCGCGCGCGCATGCGGGCAGCGTTGGGGCATTAGGCGCAGGTCGTGCGGAGGTCGTGGTCGGAGTGAGCGCTGATGAGAGAGGAGCTAAACTTGAGATTCCGCCGAAGTATGCCACGATGAAGTCCAAAGTACGCGCTGTGCGCAAGCAGGCCGGTGCCTCGCGCTAGGTGATCAAGCCGGGTAAAATGATCGAGCGCCTGCTAGACGAACCTGCGGCTAACGGTGACGTGACCATGGGAGGCATATGTGGTGACGTGGGCCCAACCAACCCGGGCTACGAGGCGCTGGAGGTTGTTGCGGAGCCATGGGAGATCGTTCTTTGCACAGAAGACGGGGCGCAAGCGCTGCTGCGTGACCGGTACCGAGTCGCGAAAGAGAAAAGCAAAAAGAAGCCAAGAAGGCGCGCAAGTGCAAATGGAGGTTAGGGCAATCATCCTTGTGGAGGCGCTCATACTCGTTGTCCGGGCCGTCCTTGCCATCTACGGGCTCTTCTTCCGACTCCTCGCTCTACCGCCCCGTGCCGGCGGCCACGAAAGGCAAGGGCACGTCGGGGGACTACCAACGCAGCCACACTTCAAGTCCCACAACTCACACAGCATCATAAACTGCTCCCGCCCTCCCAAGATTCCTTGCAAGGCCTGCGGGAACGCGCATTGGTATTGGCAAGGAGGCGCGCATGGTTGTAAAGGCTAGTTTGCGCGCAAGTGCTGACGGGGCGGCGAGGGGAGGACACGCGGCGCATCCCGCTTGGCGCGGCGCGTGTCCAGACATTCTGCAGGGCGCCCCCCCCCCCCCGAAGCCGTTTGGAAGGACAAAGCAGGAGAAGGGATCACATCAGCAGCGGTATGGCCCATACACACACATCCAGCCAACCCCAAAGAAGGTCAAGCCTCAGCAAGAACGCCAGCGTTTCAAAGTGCAAGCACTGAGTCAGCTGGACGCCATTGCGAACGAAGGACTGCAAGCAGTTGAAGCAGAGCTGACCACAATGGCCTGGGCCCGCAATCAGCAGATCTGGCTCCGACTGGACCAACCACATGACACCAGGATGCACTGTGAGATTGTGGACAACCATGGGGAACCACTGCTGATGAGCAACCAGGAGCTCTACTCGGTGATGGTCCAGATCAACTGGACCCTGAAGTCCCAGGCTCTGGCGAACATGCAGGTCCAGTGGCGACCCAAAAGTGCAGGCAAGTGGCACCCGTTCCAGTGGGAGGCGATCCTCCACTGTCCGACGGCAGAAGGACACAGAGTGGTGCCCTCCTCGGTGAGCAGAACTGGAGATTGCATGCATGTGTGGCTGGCAGGCCGAGCGGACCTCTTGCGGTTGTTCCAAAGAACGCTCTTCAGGCAGGCGGACCCGGTACCCGGGGACGCTGTGCGGTTCCTCTACACGCTGCTGAACACACCCCCATGCGAAAGAAGATACGCATGACAGGGGGTGACACCAAGGAAAAGAAGAGTGGAGCGCATGGTGCAGATACCCCATCGTCGTGGCTCAGTGGATACACCACACCTCTTCTGTCCCGTGGAGGATGGTTCGAACCCCGGGGGGGATAGAGATGCACCGAACAACCCGAAACCCCCCTTTTTTGGGCGCGAGAGAGAGAGAGAGAGAGAGAGAGAGAGAGAGAGAGAGAGAGAGAAAGAGAGAGAGAGAGGGTAGAGCACAGTGGGAAAGGAACAGAGAGGAGCAACAGGAGAGAGAGAGCAGGGGAGAGCAAGGGATATTGGGAGGGAGAGAGTAGGAGAGAGACCCACAGAGCAAGAGACCGGAGCTAACCGGCGCAAAGGGAGGGTGGTGGGTTCGAGCTGACCAGGGTGGGTTCGAGCTGACCAGGGTAAATGGGACGCCACGGCAGCACGGAACAGTCAAGAAATGAAAAAGCAGGGCGCCGTATAGCCCCTGAGCCACAGGCTCGACACGTCGTCGCGTGTTGAACAGCCGAAGCATGGCTGGGGCTGCGAGAGTGCGGCCCACGTGAGGCAGCTGGAAGTCAGCGGGCAAGAAAAAGCGAACAGCATGCGCATGAATGGTGTCGAGCGGAAAAGGTAGACGCCACACACGGTAAAGCAATGAACTGTTGAGACACCTGACGGCAGGAGCACATGCTGAAGTGTAGAGACGCCTTTGCACCAACACAGGCGCCTTTGCGCCCCTGGGGCACGACAACGACACGTCCTTACGTGCCAGGGAAAGAGTGCAAGCCAGGGGCACGACCTACAGGGCAAGGGTTAGAGTCTAACCGGCACTGCGGGTGGGTGGTGGGTGCGAGCTGACCTCACTGTCCAGAGGAGCAGAGCCAATGCACAGTCAGAAACCACCTGGTGTGGTACAGAACTGGTCTACGCTGCAGTGCAGCAAGCAAGACATTGAACAATTGTGGTTATGACCATGCGCCTGTGACACGGGGGCGTATGCGAACCCAGTTTCCGTTGCCTCATGGCCCGAAGCCCCACCCTCCGATTCGCCATCTGCCGCCTCCGCTGCAGGATCCTCCGGGACAGTCTCCGTGCAGCACTGCCGAGCATGGCGATGCAAATTCAGAACTGACTGAGCACCGATAAGCCAACACAGTGGCTCTCATGGATGCCATCCGCAAGTTGCAGCGTACGACGGAGTCGGACTACGCCTATGAATCCACAGCCGTGCGCGGGTTTGCCAAAGAAACCTGCAAAGGCTACGCAGCAGCAACCGACGGTTGGCGTGCACGGTCCAGCGCTAGCCCGGAGCTTCGGCATGGGAGTCCCTCCAGGACCAGCTGCTCGCCTCTTGTGCGGGCATCGCAATCCGACTTAGGGCCCAGGCGCATTCTCTCAGGGGTCTGTGCACTCGAAAAGTTCGGCCGGATCACACCGCTTGTCGTCTGCATGGACTGGAAACTCATGGAGGCCGTCGACAGCTTCTACGAGTCCGTGTGGGGATCCTCCACTAAGTACTGGGCGAGCATGGGCTGTCTTAGGGCCGTCTGTCGCCTCTGCTCCTCGGCGGCCGAGTGGGAACCCACTGCTCTCAGCGCCATCAGTATGTGCCTGGGCCTGTGGGCCAAAGAGGCGATCACCGTCAGCTTAGAGGATGGCGAGTTCCACTGGCGCTGCGCAAAGGGTCAAGCAGGGCCGTGCTCCGAGACTGCACCTCCGTGGGGCGCCATCTGGGGGTCGTTCCTCTGGTTGCTCTGCGCACGCCATGGGTTCCATCCGGGGCGGCCGGCGTGGCACGAAAGCTGTGCGGCACTCCACGCGCATCTCCAGGAGCTCATTGGTTGTCCGCGGTCCGGCTGCACCCTCCTTCGCTGGCACGCGTGGCGCCGTTACGGGGCAGCACAATTGCGGTGCCTGGGGGCGCCCACGCCGGCCCTCCTGCGCTGGGGAGGATGGGCCACTCCGCAGATGCTCCGCATATACCCGTACCTAGGCGCTCAGTGGTCCTTCCGGCGGGGCGGGCCGCTCGTCCAGCCGCAAGACCTGCACACCCACACCCTTGGCTGGTAGGACGCCCCAGGCACGTCGTTGCAGCTCTAGGCACCGCAGTTGCGCGCAGAAGTCCCGCAAGCGCAATCCTTGCCGGCCGTGCAAGCGCTGTAGGGCGGTAAGAGACCTGACGGGTGCGCTCAGAAAGGGGCGGAAGCTCTTGACAAGCGCCGACACCGCGTCTGATGAAGAGGATGGAGTTCGCCGCAGGATGTAGTCAGCGGCGGAAGTTGAGGTGGGGCAAGTTGCGGGACTTGACAGCGTACGGGCGGGGAGGCGCACCATGGTTCGCGAGGCCTTGCTCGACATGTTCCAGTCGCTCCATCAAATCCAAGGCGAGGCAGCGGCGGGAGAGTTCATGGAGGTGCTGCGCACGGTCGCCGACGAAGGGTTGCTCATCGACGACGACGCCATCTACGACGACCCCACTCCACGCCCACCACGAGCGTCTGCCGCCGATATCCCGGAGTCCGTAGCGGCGGTGGGGCTGGGAGCGGCAGGCGTGTCCACAGCGCCAAGTCGCTCTGGAAGAGATGTGTGCCCAGTGGGCTGCGGGCCATTTACAGCAGGGGCATATGGCGGGCTGGGCCGCCATGTGACCTTCGTGCTTCGCGCAACCTAAAGTTGCATAGCATGTTCCGGTCCATACACGGGGTGACCAAAGGGGTGAAGCCGATGGCCGCGCCGCCGTCAGCCACGGCGTTTCTGCGGCCCAAGTCTAGCTCCAAGTGCAGATGCCTGCTGAACGCAACGGCCATCAACGCCATGGATCTGCGTATGATCCGCCGGCGAAAGTTACCCTGCCTAAGCTGGCTGAAATACGTGAGCTGTTCACCCGTGAAGCGCCAGGGACAAGCTCGATCTGACCAACGCATATTGGAGCATACGGCTACCACGGCACCGGCTTATGTGCAATGGGCGCATAGTCATGCCTTTGTTACGTATGTCCTGCGGCCGGGCCGGTTTGCGGAACGGCACTCGGGGCCTTTTCGGCGATGGGCAGCAGCACAGGGGCTGTTAATGGAAGAGGAATTCCTTCCCTATCTGCAGTTAGGCCCGGTGCCCTTGTCCAGACCTTCTTATTTGCAGGGCTGCCTGAAAGCCTACTCCGTCACGCGACGGTGGGGGGGGGGCGTGCCGCCTCCCCCGGAGCATCGGTTGGGGCATATGCCGGTATGGCATAATGCTCTGTTGCGCAATGACCTGTCGCTAACCTACCACAGTCCATTGTTGGTCAAGCGGGGAGTCTATCGATGGTACGACCTGGTGGAGGGAGGGGGGATTCCAGTGCAGTTTGTGGACATGTTGGCGCCCACGTGGCAGTCAGTTTACCTACGGCGGGTGTCGGAAGTTATTGAGTCGTATCAGCGACCAGTCACGTATACGGGTCCAGAGTTGGGGCGGTGGGCATATACATGGACCTCCAGGAAAATGCTGCTGTACATGCAGCACCAGCGCCGGCATGCAGCCCGGCAGCCACCAGAAGTGTGGCGGGCATTTGAACGGTTGTACCTCCCGAGATGGGACAAAGATTTTGTTAGGCGATGCTTGTGGAAAAAACTTCCACTAGGCACCAGAATGGAGAGGCTGGGGGGAAAATTGTGCCCGCTGGACAATAAAGTAGAGGACCATGAACATGTTTTTAGGCACTGCCTCTTCTGTAACTTTATGTTTGACACGGTCCGCCGGGCGTTTGGGTTGGTGGAGAGCGAGCAGGGGAGGGTGGAACCGAGTCGCCTATTAAGGGACCATCCCCTGCTGTCTCTGACCTCTACCCAGGGGCTAATCTTGTGGGCGGGTTCCAAGGTGCAGTGGGGCCTTCGGTGCCGGGCGAAATACCAACGGGTGGCGCCGGTGCTGGACGAGTTCATTGCGGGCTGGGCGGGGCTCTTGCGGGCTTGGAGGGCAGAAAAGGACATGTCGTGCTCCAGGCGCGATCTCTGCAGGTTTGTAGAAGTTTTGGACGGGTGGTTTGTAAATCCACAAATGCCACGAATTTTTCCAGCACAGCCACAGCAGCCCACGAATGCCAATCCGGTCAAGCAGCGGGATAAGTTAAAGGAGAAGGAAGAGAAGTGGGGCAAGTACAGAGATGCCGAGGTCCAGCGGCTACAAGCTCTGGCGGCAGAAGGATGGACTGTGGCATATTCGGATGGCTCGGCGAAAACAGTGAGGGGGTGGGCACAGGCGGGGTATGGGGTGTGGTACGCACGGGGGTCCTCCCGTAATTGCGCGGCTCATGTGCCAGTGGGGGAACGACAGAGCGTCAGCAGGGGGGAGCTTCGGGGGGTCTTACACGCACTGTTGCATAGATCGCCGGGTGAACGGTTAGTGGTTGTCTTAGACTCAGAGTACGTGTACAAGGGGATCGTGGAGTGGTCGCCGAAATGGCGCCGACATGGGTGGCGCACAGCCGGCAGAGAAGTTGGCCACAGGGATTTGTGGGAAACAATTTTGTGGGAGCGGGAGAGGGCGGGGGAGCAAGTGCAACTCCGCTGGATACCATCCCACCTGGGGGTACAAGGCAATGAGGAGGCGGATTCACTGGCGGAGACAGGCAGGGGCCTACATCCGCATAATGAGGAGTCGTTTCCGAAGAGAGTGAGAGTGGAACCACAGTGGGAAGCATTGGGGCTGGAGGAGATGGCGTCGGGGGGTGAGGCCACAGACAGTGACATGGCGAGCTCAGGAGAGTCAGGCGGGTCATTGTCCTCAGGGTCTGAAGGGGTGTCGCTGAGCGACCTGGAGAGTGACGAATTTTCGACAGACGTGAGTGACAGGGCGCGGGACAGGGCCCTGGGGGTGGAATCAGAGATGGACAGCGAGTCGGTAGACAGCCTGGAAGCGGGGAGTGGGGGCTCAGAGTTTAGTACGGATGTCAGTGACAGCCGGAAGAGACGGAGGCTACAGTCTGTGCATACTTGACCTTGCGACCCTGACCCAAACGCTCAGAGCTCGCATGGACAATCTGTGGCGGCGCCTCCGGCGCCGTATTCATGGACTAACTGTGGCGGCGGCTTCGCCGCCTGATCTGTGACGATGCACTGAATGAGGGGGCATAGGTCTGTCGGTGGGGACCTATCGCTGAACTTTCCACTGTTTATGGCCAAGCACGGGCTTGTCCAAGCACCCCGTGTGCCCGTTGTTTTGATGGCTTTTTCTAACCATGGTTTTCATGGTCAGAAATTCAACACTTGGTGATTGTGTGCTGATTGTAGAGGGAAAGAGGCGCTGGCTCATGTTTGTGATGGTTCCTCTTGCTCACAACAACATTCTGATTGGTACTGCAACCCAATGCTATCTGTTTTGCTGTGGTTTCCAGTCATGAAGGAAGTTGCTATCGCCGGTTTGGGTGTCACATGCATCCGATCTACTGGTGAGCATGCGACTGCCACCATTGGTCCTGTTTCAGATCAAGCGCAAGGTTGGAAAGGGCTTTTAGTCCACACCTGTTGATGGGCAGTAACTACACGAAGACCATGCAGAATTTTGCCTGCACATCGTTTTGTAGTGTCATGTTTGTGAGAATTGTGCGTGGTGTGGGGAACAAGCAGGTTTTCTATGTGTAGTGTCTTTTTGTGTTGCGGTCGCGCGCAAGCACGGGCTTGTCTGAGCACGAAGACCCCGTGTGATTGTTGTTGTTCTGACCTTGACCGTGCTTGGACAAAGGGGGGGGGGGGCATCCATATTCGATGGTAATGCAGTCGCCAGGTGCATACATAGGGATGTCGGTTTTTTTAGGGGGGGGGGTAGGGAGGATGCAGCATACAGTGAAAATGAGCACACGGAAGGTTTGTGGGTGGGCTGCTTTTTCTCATCACCAACGCTGCTGCCGGTGGTTGCTGCTGCTCCGCTGTTGCTATCGTTCAATGTACTCCTGTTTTCACGCCAGACCAGGCAGTTGAAGAATTGCTGTTCTTTGGCTACTGTGGGCCAGTGAAACATGCATTTGGAATGTTTTCGGTGTCAAACCAAAGAGGGGGTGTGTGAGCATAGGACCACAAAGCTGCAAAAGGATGTTGAATCACTTGCTGCTGCAAGGCGTGCAAGTGGCGTCGATTGGCAAGTGACGTCGCAAAGGGAGCCAGCAAAGTATTTGACCCGACACCCTTGGCCATGCCTCCTTTGTGCAAGGTGCAAAGGAATGGCCAACAAGCAAGACTGCGTTGCTCCCTGGAAGCCCTTCGCCCAACCGCAGGGTGGGCCACGACTGCCTGCTTTGGCGGAGGGGGGCGGAAGCGGGGCTGTGTCTGCTCGCGCTGGCTGGTGACCTCCATTGACAACAGTGCCCTGACCCCGAAGGGCTGTACAGGTTGTTTGATGGTTGTCTGATCAATGGAGAAACTTGACTCTTGCAAAATGGTCACAATACACCCCTCCCCTGTGGTCTGTTTGTGGCCCTAACCCTCTGATCGTTGTAGGTGTTTGCTTTAAGCTATTCTGCTCGCCAAGTGTAGTCACTGGGAGCTTGCGTTCCAGGGTACACAGAAGAGTGCATAGGCTCAACCAAAGGGGTCCGGGTCCGAGAACACAAGTTGTGTCACATGACAAGTTCTCACATGACCACTACGAGGCGCATGGGGACGTGGGAAGCGACCCAAGGGGGCGGCATGAGAAGATGGAGCGAAAGGGAAGAAGGCTACGGCCAAGTCTATGACAAAGGCCCAGACCGAGGGCCAGGAATGAGACAAGAGAGACGTGCAGTGATCCTGTTGCTGGTTCGCCACTCAGGGCTTCTGTCAAGATGGGCACCAAAGAAGTTGAGGTCACCATCGACCGTGCGGTGCTGAGTAAGGCAGCTGCCGCCCATGCAGTGGTTACGCTGGGTAAACAAGGTGCGGAGTCCAAGGCGACGGAGAAGTCCGCAACGCCGGCATGGGACCAGACCTTCAACTTCGCAGTCTCAGATGAGAACACTGAGGCCCTGCAGATCACCCTGTACGGGAAGTCCATGCTCTTTGGGTATGTTTGGCTAGCATGTGTGGGACGATGATGGGAACCACTGTGGGGGCTGGTGAGGGCTCTCCGTTGACCCACGGTTGGACGGTTGGAGGGGGTCTGAGGTGCCTGATGACGCTTCATCAACGTTGGGGTGTGACACCTGCTGTTGGCTCTGACCTGGTAGAATCTAGTTCCTAGGTCGTCTTGCATTTGCCCGTTCGCTACAGTGAAAGGCATGTATGGCATGTCACTGAAGATCTCCTATCTTTGACGTTTCCTTCGCACCGCATCTCTGGTGCCTCGCGGTACACGGTCGTGCACACGCATCTGTCTCCCATTGTGGGGGGGGGGGGGGTACAGACGCCCACCCCAACTCCACCCCTCTCTTTGGCAGACAGCGGTGTTTTGCATAGGTCCCAGCACACCCACATACAGCCTCATGGCTTGGCCCATGAGGATGCCAGCTGCAAGCAAGGCCAAGGGGCATGCATGGGAGGTGATACCCTCAGTAGTAGAGGGAGTATTCGCACCGCGCACGCACCGTTCGCACACGGCGTGCGCATCACTCAGGGTAGTTGGACAATCACCCCAGCAAAGGGGTCCACATTGGAAGGTCCTGTAGAGGCTGGAGGGTGTAGCTTACTGACTGGCTATTACTTCGTAAATGCTTCCTACTACTTCCTGGATGGTTCATGGTAATACCTGGTGCCCTCTGGATGCTTTGGAGTACTTCCTCGTGCCTTCTGCAGGCACACCTGACTGTGCTCGGATCTTTGCTGGCAGCAACTCCAGTATGTGCGCACCACACTCACACCGCGTCCGGTACTCCCCCGCTGCATGCATGTCGATTGACGGATAAAATACAGTGCTGTAGGACAGAAGCCAGAGAGGGAGGGGTAAGTGCAGACTCAATCATCCCACTTGTGATGTAGGCATTGAAGAGCTCACGTGTGCAGTGTTTGGGGACGGTTTGACACCGCTGTTGCCCTGCAGTAGACCTGCTCTGTGCTTTGAACGTCTTGTGTGGCCCCCTGCCCATGACTCTGCCCATACCCATAGGTGTTCTGTTCAATGGACAAGGGAAGGCTAACATTAGAGTGCCGGGTCATCCAACTCGACCCACCCCTGGGCATAGGCATGGGCATTCGCGCCCTAACCCTGCCCCATCCGCCCACCCGCCCGCCTGTCCAGTCTGGCCTCTTGTGCTTGAAGCCCTGCTGCCCACTAGTGGTCTGCTGGGCGAGAGCAACACTAAAGAGGGAGCGTTGGCGTGCCGGCCGCGCTGGGTAAAGTTTCAACGGTCACCGTCCCACCTCCAACCGTTTGGGCGCATGTGTCTGTATGGGATTTTCCGACCTCGCCTGGCACAGTGGGATTTGGGCACTTATTTTCGTGCCCAAGAGACCCAGCAATGATGCCAAGAAAGGTTAATGTTGTCATTACACTCCCTCGCCACCACTTCTTCCAACCATGCATAGTTGATTTGTGCTTTTGCAATTGTGAAAAGGGCGCCCCAAGCTCGGTATGACGGGGGTAAAGCGTTGGGATGGATGGCTGGAACATTGATTTGGATGCCGGGTCCGCATTGGGCAAACATTCCCTCAAAGTCCCAAAATTTGTTGTCCCAAAAATTTCTCCTCCCAAAAATTTTTGTCTGAAAAATTTCCGCACTTTTCGGCCGCTTTCGGCGCCCTCTTTTTGCTGCCTATTCGCCCCCGCTGACCATGTGGTCGCTTCAAGAGACATCTCAGACTCTGTACTTCCCATTGACGCTGTTTCATCCGCCACACTGGTTCATCCGCCGAAGTAAGGGAATCCTCATCCATGTCCAACTCCCTACCAACCAGACAACCGGGCATTTGGGGGGGGGGCATGAGCGGGGGATGGCCCTGGGCCGCCGCGTTTGTCGGTGACCATACAACCATCTTGGGGGAGCGTCGCCCATGCCTCTGTGCCAACGCCGCCGCTGCCACGCAGGCACAAAGAGCTGGGCTGGTGCGAGGTCCTGCTCTACGACCTGCCGAAGGACGTTGCAGCCCCCCTCACACTGAAGCTCATCGTGGGGTCGGGGGTCAGTGAGCAGACGCTCGACATCACGTGCAAGGCCATCGGCTTCGGGGTCCCGGGCTCGTCCATGCGGTCATTGGGCGCCGCGCTCAACAGCACGCCGCTGGCCCCGATGCTGCAGGACCTCGTCCCCTACTTGGAGAAGGCCGCGCCCCTGTTTGCGGCCCTGGACGCCCTGTTGGATGTGCTGGCGCCGGTCCTGTTGCAGTTGTGGGCGTGGATCCAGGTGCAGTGATGCGCGCAGCGGAGCGGGGGGGGGGGCGGGCATACACATCTGTATCCCACAGGGGGAGGGGGGTCACTGTGGGGTAATGTCACTCTGCACTCCATGGCCACAGACTTTTTTGCGAAAGGCGCCTGCAGGCCATTCTGCTTGGGTTTGGATGTGATGGGGAGCGCTGGCCAGTGTTGGCGTACCTCCACATGCACCCCCGTCACGTGTGGAGTGCATCCACTGCACCCAAGGGGGGGGGCCATATTTGACCCAGCACCCTTTGCCCCATGCCCTAAGACACCTCCAAAGTCACAGATCTCTGGCAACTCACGAATGGACTCGGTGGAGATTTTGTCCAAGTGTTCAAAATGGTCGACCACCGTTTCTTCTGGGACCTCGGTGGTGTGCTTAACAGGAACAGGTAACCCCCCCCCCCCCCTTTGTGTAAGGTACGCCCTTGTCCAAGCTACAGTAGGCGTAGGGACCGTAATACTTGTGTACGTAATTTAATTACGTACGAAATGTAGTGCGGCCACATAAGACATGAGTTTGTCGTCAGCCTTGCCAATTTCAGCACATGTGGCCCCGTGCTGGTGCACCAGGAATTATTTTTTTTAGTCTGATGCATCCCATAGGTCCTAAATTGCCAATTTTATCTTATGTGGCCTGCGCACATTGTGTGTCGGCAGTTGTATGTGTTGCGCGCCACCCACGCCCTTGTCCAAACTACAGTAGGCCGAGGGACCGTAATAATTGTGTACATTGGCGTAGCTTATACAAGGGGGGGGGGGGGGTACAGTCTTCTCCACTTTCAGCACAGGGACCTCCTTGGTGATCTCTACAGGCAATGGCATGCGTAAGCATGGCACACCGCGGTTTTCACTCGGCCTTCCGTTTTTCTTGAGCTCCAGTAGCACACGGGGATGCATTCGGGCGTAGCAGTTCCCAGTGCATTCCCTGGTATCAGGTTCAGCGCATCCGCACTGCGTGTCATGTTCACTACCGCATCGCCTTGTGGGACAATCGCACCATCGGACAGCTCTGATCCTTGATTCCGAGAGATTTCTCGAGTGCCTTCTGGTGAGCGGGCGTCGCCAGCTCGCCGTAGCCGGAACCCCCCCCCCCCGGCCCCCCCCCAAAAAAAGAAGCAGCATGCGCTAGCACGTCCCCTCTCCAGGTGGCGTGGTACCAGTACAACCTGGAGGCCCTCCTGCCCGCCATACTCGGGCTGGCCATGGTGCTGCTGGGCGGCACGTACATGACCACGATCGCGGCCGTGGAGGCCTACCGCATGTGCGGCTGGGAGCAGACCAAGCACTGCCTGAAGCTCCTCTACGGCGAGCTCCGCCAGGCCCACATCATCGTGTCGCAGCAGGACGAGCCCGACGAGGCGCAGCCCGCGCCGAAGACGGCCAACGTCCACATGCTGGAGCGGGTGCTGAAGGCCATGGACCCCATGGTCCTGGAGGAGGGGCTGGCGGGGCTGTACCGCGGGACCTTCGCGGTGGTGGCGACGCTGCGGACGCGGTTCGCCCACGCCATCACCCTCGGCAACTCGCTGGGGGAGATGGGGAACAAGCAGATGGGCCCGCTCCTCATCCCCGTGGTCAAGAAGGTGTGCCGATGCGTGTGGGTGCGGAGGCCGGTCTCCGTGCCCACGGCCCGGGTGGATCCCTGTGCCGATGCCCGTCGGTGCTTCAGGCTTATGTTTCACCATAGGACAGCCTGAGGTTTGGTGGCAGAATTGCGTTCGCTGACGAAGGTTGTGGCATTACTGACGGCGCCGTCAGTTACCCTCCATCCGCCGTCCGTTGCCCTCCACCCGCCGTCCGTTTCCCTCCAACGGCCGTCGGTCACCCTCCAAACCGCCGTTGGTCACCCTCCAGTCGCCGTCGGTTGCCCTCCATTTGCCGTCGGTTACCCTCCAACCGCCGTCGGTTACCCTCCAACCGCCGTCAGTCACCCTCCAACCGCTGTCGGTTACCCTCCAACCGCCGTCGGTTACCCTCCAACCGCCGTTGGCCACCCTCCAACCGCCGTCCGTTGCCCTCCAACCGCTGTCGGTTACCCTCCAACCGCCGTCGGTTACCCTCCAACCGCCGTTGGCCACCCTCCAACCGCCGTCCGTTGCCCTCCAACCGCCGTCGGTTACCCTCCAACCGCCGTCTGTTGCCATCCAACCGCCGTCGGCCACCCTCCAAACCGCCGTTGGTCACCCTCCATTCGCCGTCGGTTGCCCTCCAGCTGCCGTCGGTTACAGCTGCCCTGCGGTTGCTGATTGGCCGTTGCGCTGTCGCGATGCGCATGGATTGATGCCCTGATGCACATGCGCTCAATCATCACAGGGACAAACTCCCCAGGAACAGATATCACCACCAGACTTGCACACGCGCCTGGGCGAGACGTCATTTCTCTTGAGCCTCCACAAAACCTGCATCGAAACAAGATGCAACAACGGACTGATGTCACAATTTGGTGTGAGGAGCACGAAAAAATGATACCCCTTGCGCACAAAAGCACTAAGGCATCACAGAACGGTCTACCCAGGCTCCCATGACAGTTGCGAAAGGCAATGCAAAGCAATGCCACAAAAGCGATGGGCAGGATTGACGAGTCTACTTTCGCCGCGAAGCGCAACCGCAGTGCCAACAGCGACCCCCCAAACACCCGAACCCAAGCCCCACGCCTGCGCGCCAGGTGCTGCCCGAGGAGCACGAGAAGTGGGCCCCGCTGGTGGTGAAGTACACCATCTCCACGGTCGCCTGCTCGCTGTCGTGGATGCTGCTGCGGCTCTTCACGGCGTTCCACAGCGCCATGTACGGGGCCCACCTGATGGCCAGTGGCGTGGTCACGTACCTGGTCAAGCAGAAGCGGATCACGCCCCAGCGCGCCGCGGCCTTCAACTACACCGTCCTCACGTGGGCGGTCGGGGTCCTGGGGTTCCTGTGGCAGCTGAGCACCGGCTTCCGCCTCCCGTTCCCGCTCAACCTGCTGCTGTTCCCCCTGACCATCGTCGAGTGGTGCCTCATGCTCCTCGTCAACTGGGACAAGAGTTGGATCTAAGCCCCCCCCCCCCCCCGCTCTCCGTTTTGGGCATTCAGGACCGGGTTGACGGACAGCCTCCCAGGGAAGTATTAGAAGGGCCGTACCCCGCAGGAGGAGGGGGGTTCCCCCGCCCCTGGAGCCCTCAGACCAAAGTGACCATCGTGCGAAAACCCCAAATTTACAATCGCAAAAATCTGGTCGGGCTAGTTTGGGTACACAAACTTTTGGGTCCCAGACCCCCCCTCCCTCCCTTCTAATACTTCTGTGGGCCTCTCCGCTTTGGGCCGTCAGGACCGGTTTGACGGACGGCCTCCCTCTTTGTGTTTCTTCAAAGAAACGCGCCTTCGGCTGGCAGTTGGGTGGTGGCCGCCACCGGGAAGTGGGCGACCGCCACCGGGAGTGGGCGACCGCCACCGGGAAGTGGGCCACCGCCGCGGGTAGTGGGCATCCGCCACCGGGACGTGGGTAGTGCCATTTCTGAGGACCACACTTCACACGCCAGCGCACGCCTGGGCGTGTTTCCAATCATCGGTGCCAAGCCCCGGGTGCGGAACCTCGACGTTTGGGGTGTTCAGAGGTGTTCGGCGGCCGCGGCTTTACCCTCGGCGCCGGTCGAATGGAACCTTCGAATCGCGGGACTGGCACAGTGGGGGCAGCAGTGTTGTGCTCTGACCCCTCAACCGCCGGGGTCTCCCACGGGGCGTTGCTGTGTTGATGACCACGTCCGCCCGACCCTGACCTGCTATCTCTTGTACAGTACCCCGGCGCCCTCCACTGCGTGCTCTCCCTCTTGTTTGCCTTTGCCCGGCCCCCCACACGCCGCTGGCAGTGTGCAGGACCGCTCTTGTCCTTACGAGTGCGCGGGCCCCTGAACTTTATTCTCGCGTGATTTCGCGGTACCGCTGTGCCTCTTTTGATTCGACGGAAGGCCTCACTGGCTCTTCATGATTCGACGGCAGCTTCGCTCACTTTTTGTTTGGGTCTGGAGTTGGACGTGGGGCGGGTTTTCAGGAGCCAGACGCCCCGCTTTATCTTGTGTATAACACCGCCGCACTCCCGCGGTTGATTGGCGGCGGGTGGTGAGACGCCGGCACGCAGGGAACTGACTGCGGTTCACGGAGAAGCGACGGCAGTTGCTCGCCGATTCCCACTCCTGCTGTAGCCTCCTGTACGCCTCTTGGCCTTCCAAACCAGCGTTTGGCCGGGTCTCCGAAAACGTGCTGCACGAGTGCTGTGTATCCCCCCCTCCCACCCCTCGGGACTTTGACTCTTCACTGGGCCGCAAGAGCAATGCACATTGATCGTCCGGGCAACGCGTCCTTCTGGTGACCACGGGCTTGCCGTGGGGTCCGCTTCCGGGAGGATGACCGGGCACTTTGCCCGTCTGTGGGCCAGGCCCAGAGGCCAGAGGGATGCGCTTGAAGAGGGGCGGGACGCTGAAGGGCGGGTTTTTCAAAAAGCGATTGCGCGAGCGTTTGCCAGCGGTTGGAGAAGTTGGGGGCCAAGATCTGGCGGTTGTGAAAACGGTTGGTACGCGGTCGGTGGTGCCCGAAAGCGATTGGTATGGAGCGATGCGTGACTTTCCAGGCGGGCGAGGGGCTATGCCACTTTGCGGAAGGTGTGGCCTTCCGCTGCAGCGTGTTAAAGGGGGGTGGGGGGGCGGGGCGGGGCGTTCTCGGCCCAAAGGGCAATTGAACCGCCTGGGACACCGCAGGGGAGACCCGCTGGGGGTCGGTCAAGTCACGGTCCGGAAGATCTGCTGAGCCCACGCTGACAGAACCAGCGGCGCGACAAGAGCCAACGAGCAGACCAAGAGCGCCGGGCGCGATCTCAGTCCGAGAGAAGTACGGGTGACTTCCCCCTTCCCTTCCTCCTTCCCCATACACGCTGCCCGTGGTAAGCGACCGGGATGAACGAAAGCAGGCCACAAAGGATATGGGACTGCGCTGGTCAGGCCCCAGGGTCCATGGTGCTCAACCAGCCTTTGTGGAACCAACCCCTTCCACCACCGTAGTCCACTGAATGAAGATAATCTCATTCGGAGGGGGGGGCGTGAATGTCGTTGATTGCCCACTGGTCTGCTTGGTCACACGCAGGGGGCCGGGGGAGGAAGGGGCGAAAGGTGAAAGGTGTCTATGGTACCGTGCCAATATCACTTGTTTGCAAAGTAATTGATTCCCGACACAAGGTGTTGATGCAAAAGGATATTCATTTTCAGCTGCATGCCGCTTGCAAAAACGAATCTGGAAAAAAATGTTGAATTTTTTTTTGCCCACCCCACCCCTTCTGTCGCAGGGAGCAGGTGCGGCCAGAGCCCAATGCAGACATTGCAACACGATTGATTGATTGATTGATTGATGCCCCGCCACTTCTGATTTGAACATTTTTATTCATATTTCTCATTGGCAGCCCTCTACAGTGCTGTATTGCTTCTTGTTGTATGCTCCTACAGCGCTTTCTGTGCCGTTGTTCCAGCATTTGATTTTGCCATGTACACTATTATCAACGAATTTATAAACTGGTTTTGTGAACAGTGGTTGGGCCATGTTGCAAATTGCATTGGTGCTTCAGCATTTGGACGAATTTACAACTGTTTTGTCGAAAAACTGGTAGACCTGAGCCATCCGATACTGCTGCTTGTTGGTGCTTGTCTGTGCTATGGACTGCAATCCCAGAGTCCAACTGATCCACATTTGTGTGCCTATTTGACAATGGACTGCAATCCCAGAGTCCAAGGTACCCCAGGTCCTTTTCAGTGGCACCAAGATGAATGAAACATAACCCCCACAAAAAAGGGCAAATGCCCCTAACTCATCCCCTCTGGTGAAATCCAACGCCTAACCGCTTGGCCAGGAGTGCCAGCACAAGTAAGGTGGCTAGGAAGAGGATGGCAGCCGTTGGGCGCCCAAACTGTTCTGTACAATTGAAACACCCAGGTGTTGACAAAATACAGGCCAATACTGGTGCAGGCAATGGTATGGTAGACCCTGGTGTATCATAGAGTTGATCTCAATGGAACTGCCGAGCATTGCTGCATATGCATACCAGGACGTGCATGTGTGGAGCGCTTTGTGACGTGCTTGCGCCCCCCCCCCCCCTTGGTGCGAGAAACACCCACTGCATACTGCATCCGCGGTGACTCTCTGAAACAAATGGCAAAATGACTGAGTATGCTGTGCACCACTGATGGGTAACACTTGGTCATCTGGAACCCCCTGGGCCGGTGTTAAATTTCCAACATCAATGGTGGTGAGCACCCTCCAAACTCTGCTGTCTTGGGAAAGACTTTGTGTGGAGCATTGCCGGTGCCGCATGGGAGGGACGCCAAGGGGCAGAAGCAGCAGCTGTGAGCAGCGGAACGCCGTCCCACTCTCATTTAGTAAGAACGATTTTCGTCCCAGTTGTTAGGTAGCCCAACAGGGAGCCCACATCTCACAGCTTTTTGAACCTTTTTTGAAATTTTGAAACTTTTTGAAACTGCCCTCTTCACCCCCAACCCAACAACATGACCAAGGAGGGTCAGCTCCCACTGGAACTGCCATGTTGGAGCTTGCCTGATTGGACCAGTTGTTCCATTTGCGGCGAAGAAATAGCCATTTATTCTTGTTTGAGGCAGCTTCTTGGGAGGGGGGCAGTCATTCGGGGATGTTGGGAGCGGGAACCGGGGGGGAGGGGGGGCTGCTGGTGTACCTGATGCATAGGTGCAAATGAAGCAGTTTAGAAACAGAGGCAAACGAATCCTATGGTGTGATCCTGTATGAGGGAGTGTTTGGTGTGAGGAAAATTGCGATGCGAGAGGTTGGTGTTTGATTGGGGAAGTTGGGGCTCCAGATGTCCCAGCAGACACTTTCCCAATGGGGTGCTGGTCGCCATGTCCCCTCTGCATGGCCAGCCTCATGGGAAATGCGATCCTACCGATGCAGAGAGTGCTATTGCTTCTACGAACCAGTGCACGTTGTGCGTGGCCAGAGGATCCCCAGGGTTTTGGCTGCCAAATACGTTCGTCATGACTTGCCACGCAGGGCTTCGACTTTGTTTGTCGAATCCAGCATTGTGATTTGGATTCCAGCGGCAACTTTGTGGCTTTGGCTGTTGGCCTCCAGCTCCGTCTAAAGATCTCATATTGCTAGGCTTCCGCCCTCTACCCCTGTCGTGGTCTCTTTCTCAGTATCTATCACTGCCTGTGCCCTTGTATCTCTCGATGTCTCTGTGTACGTCCCCATCTGTGTCCTCTGTACCCTCTCTCTATCTCTATCTAAGTCCCAGTCTCAGTTTCCGTCTCTGACCCGTGTCTCTCTCCATCTCTGTCAAGCCCCCATCACTTCGTCTGTCAGTGCCCCCGGTCTCTGCATCGCACAGCCATACTTGAATGTCTGGGAATGCCAGCGGCACACGGGCAATCCCCGCCCGGTGTGCCCCACGTGAAACCCTGTGACCTCCACCAGGGGCTTCTCCAGCGGCCGCCGCCTACGTCTGCCCGCGTCGATGGCCCTTCTGTGGTGGGTGCTGCTGGCGGCCGTGTGGCCGGGGCTGTGCAACCGCCAGCGGGTCGAGGTTTGCCTCACAAACCCAGACACGCCATGCCCCACCCCCACTGAGGTCCAGAACCCCTCGTGCCTCATTGCCCCGATCCGGCCGTGGACCACCTCCTACGCGCGGATCCAGTGCTGCTTCCGGGCCTGCGTGGCGAACTGGGTCGCGGCACGCCAGCTGCGCAACGTCCAGAGGGACTGGGTCGACTGGCTGCGCAGGCCCTTGCACAGTTCTTGGCACTGGCAGCACAGTCTGATGCCAACGGACTCCGTCCTTCTGGGCTACAATGAGTTCCAGAAGTTCGCTGATCTCGGGACTATCTACCCGCAGGTGTGATGGTGCTCGCGCTGTGGTAGGGCATTGCTGTTGCTTTTGGGGGAGCAGCAGCACGCCTGGCACGCACTGGGCATCTTTTTGGGCCCATTCCCCACCCATGACCATTTTCGACACCCTCCCTGCTTTGCCTCACCCCGTATCCACACCAACACAATCCATCTAATTTGTGGCATTTCGCACAATTTTGCATTTGGAGGCAGGCCTGTCCCCTCCTTGGGGACCATGGCACCATGTCCAGCCTCATGTTTGGACTGACAAAAGCAACGCAGCCGCTACGCAAGATGATGGAGAGGAGGAGGTAGAGGTGTGCTTTGTGTTGTCAAAGGGGGAGCGGGACGCACCGTGCGCGCACCGTGCATCTTTTTTATTTAGATAATTTGCCAAACACCATTGTCCTACTTTGTTGTTGCCCTGTGAGGTGCTGTGTTGCTGAGCTGGTGCCCCATTTCACCCTGCATGCCCTCAGGACTGCATTGTATATGCTATTCTGTGGTCTATAGCTCAGCAACACAATGTCATTGTCTTGGGTTTGCGCCGGTACCCCTGTTTTCTACAACTGCAGCAGTGCAAATGAGCGGGTTCCTGCCACTATTCTAGGCCCCTCACAACGCCCTGGTGATTACGTACGCATACAATATGCACTTTGGACTGCAAGAAAGTCATGTGATACCGATTTTCAGGCTGTTTTTTGAAGGCCAATGTTGCTGTGTAGCACCTTTCTGTGTGGGTCCAATTGGGGGAGTGAAAGCTGTGTAGTTGTCCCAAACGGTGCGCACTGTGCGCGCACTGTGCACCCGTCCCCACAAATGTGCTCCACCATCACAGTTTGTGGTGAGTGCAGGGAGCATAATTGTGCTGAATGTTTTGACGCCCACACTTGTGGAGATGCTGCTGTTTGTAGGCACATGATAAGTGACATGCATTCACGTTGGTTTCAGCTATTTCGCCTTATGCAGCCTGCTTTGTAGGGAAGGTTTGCGGTCCACTCTGGTCTACTTGAGAGGCTTCTGTAGGGGAGGGTAAATATGGGGTTAAAGCCGGGATAGTTACAAAAGTATCGTCGGGATAGTTACCAAAGTAGCGCACATAGTGCGCCAGGCAAACTCTCTCCCGTTCAGCCGTTGCTGTTGCGGCTACTGCTACTGCTACTGCTAATGCTAGTGCTACTGCTACTCATACTATAATTCATCGTCGTCATCGTTATTCTTTGTTCGTGAGGGTGGTGGTGGCGCAATTGCTGTTATTCATCGTTGTTGTTGGGGGGGAAGTCGTGCCAGTGTGGCTGCTGCTGCTGCCGCCGCCGCCGCCGCCGCCGCTGCTGCTGGGGGACTACTGGGGGATGGCAAGTGGGAGGTCCAGTCAGCGATGGTGGTGGTAGAGTGGTGGTAGTAGCGGTGCTACTGTTCACGCCGCCCCCGGTGCCGCTTGCTGGACCGTGTGCCCCCGACAGGCCGAGATGCTGCACTTCGCGTCCCCCGGATGCGAGACTCACAGCGGGTTCCTGGTCCTGCAGAAGTACCCCCCGATCTTCTCCTTCGTCGAGTGCGTGCTGCCGTGGCTGCAGCACCAGTTGGCCTTCATTCTGATCCACGACCGCATCTTCCCGGACCCCGACCACTACTACGCGTGGATGGAGCCCCTCCTGCGGCACCCCAACGTCACGCTCTACGCCTCCAACCCGGCGGTCCGCGTCCCCCTCCCAAGGGAAGGCCAGGGGCGCCACAAGCGCGTGCAGCCGATCCCTTTGGGGCTGGGAACGCCGGTATGTGTCCGCAGTCCGTTGCCCCGTCGTTCCTGAAGTGCCTCTCCTGGCGCATCGCCCCCGCCCCCACCCTCGTTCTGACCCCCCCCCCTCCCCCGCAGTAGTACGGACGCCTAGCAGAAGGTTCAAGGGCGAGAGGCCAATAGGCGCCGCCACAGGCTAACAGAGCCAACCACCAAGGCCTTGTGCCAACCCCCCCCCCCCGCCACTCTAGCCACATTCATCCCTCTGATACGTCTTTTGGGGTTGGAGGCCATCTCAGACCCAGAGATCCGGCGGGGGGCATGGGCCCATCGATCATGTTCTGCATTTCTGACGGCTGCTTCTGAGGCCGGCCACGCGCTGCTGTCCTCAGGCCAAGTGGCCCAGCCATTTGAACGGGCGGGAGCTGCATCTGGGGGACCGCCCCATCCCCCTGACGTGCCAGTACATGACGCCGCGCGGCGGGGGGCGCAAGAAGAAGCTCGCCAACATGGAGGAGAACGGCTTTAACTGCTCCGTGAAGTACAGCAAGCGGGACTTCTACATCGAGGTGTTCATGAAGTCCAAGTTCATAGCGTCCCCACACGGTGTGCGATGCGCGCTGCGGCCGCGCGCGGAGTGGCCGGGTGACCGGGCTCTGCGCGGTGCACGTGCACGCCTCCGCCTTTAGCTTTGGCTGTAGCGGTAGCGAAGTGGCAGGCGGGCAGGGGGGCTGTAGGCCGGACTCTACAGCCCCATTTGTTCCAAAAACTGGGGGTTTGTTGGCATTTGGAAGCTCTACATGTCACTTCTCAGCACCACGACCCAAAAATGCAGTTCCGACCTTGTACTGACCACAAGACTTCACAAACACTTTAGTTGCAACCCGACCTTCCTCGGTCTGTATTTGTGTATTGTGCAGGCGCCGGCCGGGATCAACCCATGGGAACTCCCCCATACATCGTTGTTGATTTGTGCAGGAGCGCGGTGATGAGGAGGGGCCAGGAGCAGGCAGGATGACACACAACACACCAGCAAGACTGACCCATTTGTA
This sequence comes from Eutreptiella sp. 'Long Island Sound 2002', assembly GCA_964036045.1. Classification (NCBI taxonomy): domain Eukaryota; phylum Euglenozoa; class Euglenophyceae; order Eutreptiales; family Eutreptiaceae; genus Eutreptiella; species Eutreptiella sp. 'Long Island Sound 2002'. The sequence goes on along the minus strand of OZ038391.1, from coordinate 4,011,466 downwards.
CGGCATATTTTTCGCCAGTGTCCCCTCTTGTCTTCTTTTCCAGTAAAATTTGTTTCGAATGAAGATTTTTTTTCAAATAAAAGATTTTTCATTGGCAAAACATTTTCATCGAAAACAAATTTTCGTTGCAAAATTTTTTGGATTGGATAATTTTTTTTCCATGATCATGGGTGATATCTAAAGGGTGCAACCAGCAGCACTTGCCCGCGATCTACCCCTTGCCGGGATGTCTGTGGCCCGAGTGCTGTGACGTGCGCCCGCATACGATCGGCGCACTACGGTGTGTGCCCGTCTGGGCGTGGCGTGGCGTGCCGTGCGCCTGTGTGGCGCACTGCGTGTCATGGTGTGTGCCTCAAGATGCTGCCTGGCGCGGCGTGTGCATGTGTGTGCCTCTATGCCCCAGGGCTGGACTTCAAGGCAAAGTTGGACGGAGAAGCCCCCCGACCCCCAACGGCACCTCCACCGACTTCACGCCGTCGGATTAATGGTGATGGCCAGGACGGGGGTTCCAGACATGGAAGAGGCTGTGCCGAAACGCTTGGAACGCTGAGTGCAGCCGCCGCCTCTGCACTGCCATCAGATAGTCTGCGCAAGAGGCGTGGTTTGCAAGGGGGAGGGCCAGTGCCCCACTGTCAGGCCCCCTCCTCCTCTTCGCCCGTTCAAGCACCGCCCCGATGGGCAGGGATGTAGTAGAACGGCTGACGACCATCCCGCGACGGGGAAGTCGTAGAGGACGAAAAAATTGATGTAGACACATTTGGAAGCCCTCCCTCTTACCACAGATTTCCTTCAAGTTTAAGGATGCAATTTGCCAAGATGTATGCACAGGAAATAACAGTGACCCTCCAGATGCCACCATCAGCCATCCAGAGCCCACTAGGAAACAACGGCGAGGGACGTTGTACCAAAATTTCCTTCATTTCTGAGGAGGAGCACCAAACTTCCCCCCATAATTTGGGCCCTCCCCAAAACCCCCTCAAATTATTCCCCTTCTTGAGAGGAGGAAGGGGGGTGGGTAACCCCCCGACCGGACCCAACTTTTGTAGTGGGAGAAAGTGAACTTTACTGAAGGCAAAATTGCTTTTGGCCATTTTTTTGTACGAAAAATTTTGGGTCCTGCACCCCCGGACCTCCCGCCCCCCCCTCTCTTCTAGTACATCCCTGCGCACGGGCCCCCTGCCCACACCGCGTTCCTGTCCTCTCGTCGTCACCTGCTGCTTTCTCATGCGCCCCTCCCTCGCGCAACGCTCAGGCCTGGGCTTCAACAACTTCCGTGAATGGGAGGCCCTGACCGCGGGCGCCATCCCGCTGGTGGACGACGTGCCCTCCCTCCGGCCGCTTTGGCGGGGCATGCCCGTGGTCCGCGTGCAGGACTGGGCGCAGATCACGCCGGAGTTCCTGGCGGCCAAAGAGGCCGAGTTCCTGGCGAACCGGGCGACGCTGAACGTCAACAAGGCGTACCTGCCGTACTGGCTGCACCGGCTCTCCCGGGGGCTGCTCGGGCGCGGGCAGCCGCGCAGTTTCAGTGCGCGGTGCAACCCCGGGTTCTGTGAGTCCACGTTCAAGGCCCCGACGACGCGGGAGGGGGGCAGCCCACTGGAGCTGACGGAGGTGCAGGAGGGGGAGAATGAGGGGGAGGGGGAGGGGGAGGGGGAGACGGAGGGGGCTGCCGAGGGTCAAGGGGTTTCCTAAACCGGCACACGATGCAATATACAACGCCCCTGAGTTTGCATGAGGACACAGTGCTGGCTGCCAAGGCGTCCAGGCAGACTGCCACAGTCGTGGCCTTTTGGTTTTCGGAGGGTTGGCACCTTCGCCAGATTTGCTTTGTGAATGCTTCTGTCAAAGACGGCGTTGAAACATCACCCGCGGTGCACGAGAGGGGGGGCAGGAGGGCGGAAGGGGACGCCCTTCATAGCCACTGCAACCCCCCAGTTTTGTGGCACTGCGGAGTCGACACGGTCACCAGTGACCCTTTGCTGCCACACACCGCCCACTCATCCATGGCACTGGGCGCTGGGCACACGACGATGGGGCAATTGCAGAACCGGTTCTTCCGGTGGACACCAGCGACCTCAACGGCCCCAGCCTCCAGTACCCTGTCCCTTGTTCAAGACCGCAGCACCACAAGTCCGGGGCAACGATTCCGGAGAGTCATCGGGACGGCGTCCACCGGCCCTGTGTGCCCAGCGGCACCCGCACTCGCCAACTTACCAAACATTGTGTGGCACGTGTGCGCAACACCGTCCCCGTCCCTCACCCCAACTCCTGCAACACCATCAATGACAACACAACTGATGACCAGACCTGATGAAGCAACGCGCCTCTGAAGATCCGTCTGCATGGCCCACCGTTCCTGGACCCACTTTGCGCACCCGACTCACTCCCAGACTCCCAGACCCCCGACTGTACTCCCGCATCGCAGTGGTCTGACGGCGTGGGATTTCGAGAGGCAGGACCGACGGCAGTTGTGCTGAACCGACGGCAGTTGGCGGTGAACGATGGACGTTGTTGAGGTGCCGGCCGGACGGGGGTCTGCCTGTGCGAGCGTCGGTATAGGCCAGCGTTCCGACATTTGGGGTGCCTCATGAAGCGTGGGTCCCGGTTTTGCCGTGTGGAGGGCCTGGGGATGGCATTTTGCCGCGCTGACAAGACCCACAGCCATATTCTCTGGTGCAACGTGGCGTGGACAACGGTACCAAGGCAAAGGTTGCCACACATGTGACTGCTCATGGCCCCGTCAAAGGCGCTTGCAGGTTCGGGGTGTACCACAACTCGGTCGCCGCGCTGGTCGCGGGCGACGTCGACGCGGTGTACGTTGACCGCATGACGGGCCAGACGTCCCTGGACGGGGACGGGGTCGAGGCGGTGCCCGGGTTCCGGTTTCTGGGCGCGGCCTCCGGGCGGAGCCGGGGGTTCGCGTACGGGTGCCACCCGGAGTACGGCGACGCGGTCGCGGCGCTCAACTGGGGCCCGAGTCGCTGTTCTGCAAATGATGTGGACGAAAAAGTGGACCGTCAACACTGGAGGGCGGGCTGCAGTTTTGTCAGTGAAAGGGGACTGTTTGTCCGGCATTTGTTCACTCCTCACGATTGCAGCTTACTGCCCACGGGACGTCCACTCCCCTGCCTGAAGGAGGAGGGGGTAATGCAACCGCCCCCCCCCCCCCGCCCCGAGTCGGCAAGGGTCCCAACGAGTCGGCGACATTCGGCGAAAGTGCCAAAAACTAAAATTTTGGGTGCAGCACTGATCATGCAAAATGGAATGATAACTACACAGCCAGCACCGCATCATAGGTTTTTTTTTGTGCCAACCTCCAAAATTTTAAATTTTAATCCCGCCCTCCAAGTCGGGTAAAATGTGCCGCTGACTCGCTCGCCGACTCGTTGGCCGCCAGGTTTGCCGACTCGGGGGGGGGGGGGGGGTTGTGTAGTGGGCTGATCGCATCTCAGATGTAGAGACTGCAGATCTGGTGGGCGATGTTGGGGAAGGGGGTGGACCCTTGGGTGTGCACAACCCCCCCGTTGTGTTAGGTTTCAGGGCATGGAGGGGGGAGTTGTTATGATGTCGCTTTTGTTGTCCGTTGCCCGCCTGAGGAAGGGGTGTTGGATGTCTTGGGGGCAGTGATGAGCTTTACAACCCCTTGGATCTCGGACACCCCCTCCTCTCGCTCCAAAGCGCACCATTACGGGTCTGGGTATCCCTACACCCGCCAGTCCACAGGTGCAGCCCACGAGGACATAAGGGGAGGCCGGTACGTGGACCCGGTACAACGACAGACGCTCTTGCAGACCACGTCCCGCCGACAAACACGCAGGCGGTGCAATGTCTCGGCCGCAGAAAGCGTTGGGGCGTTGGGTCACACGTGCAGCAGCGGGAGGGCCGGGGGTTGCACAGCATGCGCCTTTGAGGTGGTCATTCGGGTAGAGGCCTGAGTGTCCCACGGCCCAGGGATCAGGACCTCTCATCCCTTCCACAGTGCTCCACGTTAGCCAGTAACCCATCATTTCCAGGATCCCCCCTTCGTGACCCCCCCCATCCCCCCAAAAAATTTGGGATGAAGGCCTCATGGCAGGGGCGGCTGGAGCCAAGTGCGCAGGGGCGCACCTGCCCTATTTCCGGCGCACAGTTGTGCAATCGCGGGGGGTATCGGCAGGCAGGAATGCATTGGTGGGGTGACCCAGCCTTTCAGTTTATGGGCCCCCAGTTTATTATGACCCAGCTGCTCTCTCCCCTAACCGCAACAGCCAGCTTCGACGGCATTTGTAACCGCCAGTAACTGCCTCCACCCACAATGGCCGCCTCCGCAGCCGCCTGCCGCTTTATCTAACCCCCCTCAGGACCCTGTCACTCTAACGCATCCCTGAACTCGAATCACTTCCCGTCCGCAGCACGCCTGCCTCATGCGGCATCCCCTGGGGCATTCAACGTGCCCATTCCGCTTGGCTGGGAGCGCAGGTGAGGGCTATGGTCACGTTGGGGGGACAAGGACCAGGGCAAGCTCAGGACAGCTGAGTCCCAGTTTGTCCTGTGGGTCGTTTTGTTGCTCACACTATTACGGGGAGGGGATTAAGAATATGCACGGTCGAAGTTCTAAAACCATTCATTGTGTCCAGAGATTTGGGACACAATTAATCGCCAAGTCTCAAGGATTGGTGCATAATTAATCGCAGCAAGTCTCAGCATACGTGAGTGTTTGCTTGTCAGCCACTGGGGATGTTCAGCATTTGGACAAAAGGAAATCAACCCCCAAAATGTGGCTCGTACATAAGGTACGCATTAGCAACCATCCAGCACTGGAGTCGTGAAATCTCTGTTACAGTACAGAACCTGGGATGAGAGAAGGGGTATTTTCTGAATTAGAACACAATTAATGCCCTGTTTTTTTAAAGATTGGGACACATTAAATAGCGGCATATTTTGGGGATTTACATTTTTCCCCGGGCATGTTTTTTTCATCCCCCCCTGTTGTGGTTTTGGGTGGCAGGATCGACGGCGGTTGTGCTTAACCGGCGCCGGTTGGCGGTGAACGACAGTGAACGGTCGTTGAAGTCCCGGCCGCACCGGAGGCAGTCGCGTGCAGCCGATGCGCTTGTCCTGATTGGTGACGATCCGCTGCCTCGCCTACACTAGAAGGGCGATTTTGCAGCCACGGCGCCTGGGCTTATGCCGTGCTCCCTTGGGTCACCCCCGAAGACCCGTCTGGATGGCCCACCGTTCCTGGACCCACTTTGCGCACCCGACTCACTCCCAGACTCCCAGACCCCCGACTGTACTCCCAAATCGCAGTGGTCTGACGGCGTGGGATTTCGAGAGGCAGGACCGACGGCGGTTGTGCTGACCCGACGGCAGTTGGCGGTGAATGATGGACGTTGCAGAGGTGCCGGCCGGACGGGGGTCTGCCTGTGCGAGCGTCGGTATAGGCCAGCGTTCCGACATTTGGGGTGCCTCATGAAGCGTGGGTCCCGGTTTTGCCGTGTGGAGGGCCTGGGGATGGCATTTTGCCGCGCTGACAAGACCCACAGCCATACCGGGGGGCGAATTATTTAGCACAGTACAAAATCGATATGGACAAATTTCGTACTCCTACCTCGTACCAAATATTTCCTTCAATTTTAAGGATGCGATGTGTCAAAAAGCGCCGCAAACTGAACTGGTGGGACCAAGTTATCCCCCCCACCCCCCACCATTTCCAAAAACCTGTCTTTGACTCTGGGTGTGGGTCATAAAACCCACCACAGTGGGGTCTGAACCCAGGCCCACCAATTTTCGGCTTTCTGTGCCTCACCACTGTGGCCGCTCGACCAGCCAGTTTTCGTTCTAGAAAACCATTTTTCGTCGCATAGATCTAGCTGGATGAAGATTTTTTTCAGCTACCAAGGGTTTCCACATGTCTCTGACAGCACAACCGTCCACTAGGATGCAACAACAAGGGGCCTTATACCAAAATTTTCCCTCATTTCTAAGGAGCAGTACCAAAATTTTGCCCCTCCAATTTTGGCCGGCCAAAAAAAAGACCCCCTGAAATAATTCGCCCCCCGGTATTCTGTGGTGCAACGTGGTGTGGATGGGGATGTACGCTGGTGCACATGGGCGTGAACTCTCACCCCAGCCTCTCACACCTGTGCTCAATAAAGGGCAAAGTGCTTGGCTGCAGCTCCAAAGTGCAGTCGGACAGTGCCCCCTATAATAAAGTGGGGTTGGTTGGGTTGCGGGGAGTGTCTGCATCACACGCACCTTTCATTTTTTTGCGGAAAAGGCCCGTGCCTCTGCTTGAAAAGTGCCCCCTGGAGTGGTTTGCCATAGCTACCCCCCCCCCCCTCCCCGCTGTTCTTGACTGTGGAGTGCATTACCTCTGGTTTGCATTTGTCTGTTTTTTAATTAGGTCACACCCCCCGCTGTTCTTTCCACCACCCTCCCAACAGGTCCATGTCCGTGTCCATATCCCCAGTCCTGACTCGGTAGTCCCCTATGGCTTGGGGCTGGGGTGTAATCCCCACACCGCACGTGCACGGTGACCAGTGCATCAAGAAAAACTTGAGGATCACACGTAGGCCTTTCGTCTTTTTTGGAGCTTATAGTGACCCCCTTCATTCCCCGCCTCCCCGTCATGGAAAACCAAGGGATGGTGTGCACATTGCTGTCCAGCACTATTGTTGGTTTCCAAGAAAGACAATGGTCCAAGAGAAACCAAAGCTCATTGGTGTACGAAAATTGCGGGCCATAAATGACAAAGGTTGAGCATCACAGCATCACAAGACACACCACTGGAGAGTCATTATGCTTCATGCATGCCGCGAGCGCCCACCAGGCATTAGTGACCACCCGCTGCCTCAACTGCGCGTCCACGGAGTACAAAGAGGGCGCACCGTGTGCTGCGCGTGCACTTTGCAAGAAGTAGGCCCTGTTCGACAACGGATGAGGTGGCCCCACAGGTCAAGAGTGACCACAGAGCTTCCCATGGTGCTGATCAGGCTCCCCAGTGCCACGTGTTGGGGGAGAGACCCCACGGATCCTTCCTTGGGTGCTTAGAGGTTTAATCGCGGTCAAACACAGGCCCTGGAGTCACGGTCGAACCAGAAATCCGGACGTGGTTCTGGAGGTGGCTGGCTTTCAGGGGGATCATGGGACAGGTAACATGGTGATGGGCGCTGTGCGTGCACTGTGCGAAGACGCCCCCCCAAAGGGGTGTTGCTGCCATGGTGCCAGATGTTGTGTCCTGACGCACTTTGTGCACCTCACGCGCGGCTTTCGGAGCTCATCCCTACATTCACACCTTATGTAGACAAAAGGTGGGTCGTGTATTGCTTGAGTTTAGAACATGGTTTGGGCTGAGGCCCTGCGGCACCAAAATTTTCCGGCGCCTGTGGCGCCAGCCAATTTCTCCATATTGTTTTTTACGATGGTCGGGACCTGGGGGGGTGGGGGGTTGGGGTCAGGGCCTGCACCTGGGCACCCCCCGTGGCTCCAAACCTGTATCTTCGCCCTGACAAGTTTCGGGTTGGCGATGTTGCACTTGCCACTCCAGGCGGATGTTCCCACCCCGGAGACATGGACCCGGCAGCAAGGCCATGGCCTCACTTCTTTGGAGGCCACCTTTGCGCATGTGTGTGTGGAAAATGCAAAACATTTTGGACTTCTTTTGGGCAATGCCTCTGATCATCCAAACTTCCATGCACACATTGCACAGTATGTCACAGTATATATCCAGATGAGAGCACAGTGCAACCATGTTCCCAAGGAGTTGGTGTCACGTAAGTTCAGACAGTTTTTAGAAGTGCTCAGTTTGTGGTCAGTCTCAAGTTGTCTACAGAGCCAGTAGGAGCTCTCACCTTTCAAGGGAAATGGCTGCATGTGGTGGGCTTATTTAAGTGTTGGACCCCCCAACTGAAATGCAGAAACGTCAAACCGGTAAGCTGTTCCTTGCTTGGAGAGACAAAAGGTGGCATTGTGCACAGATGCTCTGGTTTCACCACCTCCTCAGGATTTATGCTTCTTCTAGGGTCCAGGTATTGGAGCACTAAGACTGCAGAAACCACCGGAAACCGGTGCCTACCACTCATGCCTGCTACTGCTGTGCGTGATCTAGGGCCCATGTTGAAAGTCTTACCGATCTTCCTTCTTTGGTTTCCATGCAGGCACAAAATGATACCACAATTGCTTGTGGAAGTATGGAACCTCATTACTGATTTTCTTGACTCAGACTCACTGTGTCAAGTTTGTCAGAGGTTGAGGGCAGTACTTGGGATTGGTCGTTATCTCAAGGTGAAGTGTGGTGCAGACAAGATTGCACAGCGTGTGACGGTGTGCATTGGAAATATACGGTCGTTGCGGCTCAGAGGTCATTTGTTGAAAAGCCCTGGGGCACGGGCCCTTGCAGTGCTGAAGGAGGCTCCGTCATTGCATACAGTAACCCTGGATCTTGAGAACAATGCAGTGAGAGACAGCGGGGCACAGGCCCTTGCAGCGCTCAAGGAGGCCCCGTCATTGCATACATTGGCCCTGAATCTTGAGAACAATGCAGTGGGAGACAGCGGGGCACAAGCCCTTGCAGCGCTTAAGGAGGCCCCGTCATTGCATACGCTGACCCTGAACCTTGAGGGGAATGCAGTGGGAGACAGCGGGGCACAGGCCCTTGCATCGCTTAAGGAGGCCTCTTCATTGCATACGCTGACCCTGAACCTTGTGGATAGTTCAGTGGGAGACATTGGGGCACAGGCCCTTGCAGATCTGAAGGAGGCCCCTTCACTGCTTGTGCTGTCCCTGGATATTGGAAGCAATTCAGTTGGAGACAGCGGGGCACAGGCCCTTGCTGCGCTCAAGGAAGCCCCTTCATTGCATACGCTGACCCTCGATCTTGGGAGCAATTCAGTTGGAGACAGTGGGGCACAGGCCCTTGCTGCGCTCAAGGAGGCCTCTTCATTGCATACGCTGACCCTCAATCTAGAGCGGAATTCAGTTGGAGACAGTGGGGCACAGGCCCTTGCAGCGCTCAAGGAAGCCCCTACATTGCATACGTTGAACCTCGATCTTGGGAGCAATTCCGTTGGAGACAGTGGGGCACAGGCCCTTGCAGCGCTCAAGGAAGCCCCTTCATTGCATACGCTGTCCCTCGATCTTTGGGACAATTCAATTGGAGACAGCGGGGCACAGGCCCTTGCAGCGCTCAAGGAGGCCCCCTCATTGCATACACTGACCCTGAATCTAGAGCAGAATTCATTTGGAGACAGTGAGGCACAGGCCCTTGCAGCGCTCAAGGAGGCCCCCTCATTGCATACACTGACCCTGAATCTAGAGCAGAATTCATTTGGAGACAGTGAGGCACAGGCCCTTGCAGCGTTCAGGAAGCCACTTCATTGCATACACTGACCCTGAATCTTTGGGGCAATTCAATTGGAGACAGTGGGGCACAGGCCCTTGCTGCGCTCAAGGAGGCCTCTTCATTGCATACACTGACCCTCATTCTTTGGAGCAATTTAGTTGGAGACGGTGGGGCACAGGCCCTTACTGCGCTCAAGGAGGCCCCCTCATTGCATACACTGACCCTGAAACTTGGTGGCAATTCAGTGGGAGAGAGTGGGGCACAAGCCCTTGCAGCGCTCAAGGAGGCCTCTTCACTGCATACGCTGACCCTCAATCTTTGGGGCAATTCAGTTGGAGACAGTGGGGCACAAGCCCTTGCAGCGTTCAGGAAGCCCCCTCATTGCATACACTGACCCTCATTCTTTGGAGCAATTTAGTTGGAGAGAGTGGGGCACAGGCCCTTACTGCGCTCAAGGAGGCCCCCTCATTGCATACACTGACCCTGAAACTTGGTGGCAATTCAGTGGGAGAGAGTGGGGCACAAGCCCTTGCAGCGCTCAAGGAGGCCTCTTCATTGCATACGCTGACCCTCTGTCTCTGGAACAATTCAGTTGGAGACAGTGGGGCACAGGCCCTTGCAGCGCTCAAGGAAGCCCCTTCATTGCATACACTGACCCTCTATCTTGAAGGAAATTCAGCGGGAGACAGCGAGTCACAGGCCCTTGCAGCGCTGAAGGAGGCCCCGTCATTGCAGACGCTGACTATCTATCCAGGAAATTCAGTTGGAGCCAGTGCCTTGAGTCAGGAGAATGTGTGATATTACGTCAATCCCCCTTTCCCCCCAAAAGACACCACGTTTATGGACACACAGAGACTACCAAGTGATGCACCTGACCATGCACAGACACAGGGAAATTCCTGAGTCAGCACGCACCCCTATGAGGGTGGGCTTGGCTCTGGGTACTTCGGACACTGGTCCCAAAAATCACTCACTCACATCAAGTACGCAATCTTATGGGGCTATTATCAATAGTGTTTAAGCCACGAGGCGAGTCATGCAGTTCGGACGAGGTGGGGACCGTAGACATTGTTGAGTGTCCACTGACGACCGACATTGGAGCCAGCCCAAGCCTTCGCCAAAGCATCGGGAAAGTCAGGGATCAGGGGCTCGTCGTCAGAGAAACGGTCGACAAAAAGGCTTTCATCTGACTGTGTGATTGCGGGGCTGGAGTTCCCTGGGTATATCAGGTTTGGCAGGATCGGATGTTGTAAGAGAGAGGGATAATGCACACTTGCAAGGATGGCGCTGTGGGTGGCTGGGCCTGAGCATAACCTCAGTCTTTTGCAGAATTCAGTGGGAGGCAATGGGGCACGGCACTTGGGACGGCATTCTCAGGGGCTCCGCCAGGGGGCTAATGGCCCTGGGTTGAGTCCGAGCCCTTGCACAATGTGCGCATAGTGCATGCATGGTGCATGCACAATGCACGCACGGTGTCGAGGGGATCACAGTTGGAAACAGTGAAGTGTTGTGGGCGCTGATAAGCAATTCAACCGGTTTTGGATCCCCCAACCATGCAAAGTTGTTATACTGCCCAAATTTACGGGGACCCTGCTTGTTGGCACGGTGTATGTCTTGCGTTCAACTGACATTGTTGCACTGAGCATTGTATACATTGTGCATTTGGAACCCATTACAATGGCGTCTCACGATGCCTCCAAGTCTCATCTTGTTTGTTGCAAAGAAAGCTTGCTCAAGCTGCTTCTCTTGCCGGAGAACATTTGGCAGTATTTTTGCACTCAGTGTTGGGTGGGCCCCTGTGTCCACGCCAATTTCTGGCATCTTGAGCTGACTCATTGGCACCATGTCACGTCGTTTCTTTGCGATAAATTGTGTTTGGATGTATTTTTTTGTTTTTCCTCTCAGGAGATAATGGCGTTCAACTCTACAGTATGGCCCAAGTGGTGCAGGCAGGCCATGGGCAGGCTGCCACAGAGATCACATGAGCCCAGAAAGGAGAGCCTCTTGCCCCACAGGATGAGTGTTTCTCGACAACTCAACCAGCGATGGACGCACCCCCAGAGGCCACTGCTTTGTGATATACCACCCTTCCTCTGTGCACTGTAGCGAACGTTTAAAGGGGCTGGGAGAACCGGTCACCCATGTGTTTATACTCAAAATCCTCAGTTTTTCTCGGCATTTTCGCTGGGTCCCAAAGAGGGCAGGATTTGTGCAGCCACTTCTGATTTTGTGGCCACATCGATCTTTCCCCGCCATGGGGACAAATGGGGACAAATATCGTTTGTTGCTCATTGAGGATCCCGCCCTTGAAGCTCGGCCCCGGCATGAGGTAGCGGTTGGTGTTTTTGGTCCCAGCCCCCCCCCCCCCCCTTCAAGGGGCCAAAAATTTTAGGGCCCGCACTCACTTTGCCACTCACTTCACCTTTTTGTCAAAACCTCACAATAGAGTGATGGGTTCTCAACAGATGGTTGCTCTGGTGGTAAGTATTTTTCAGAACCAACAATATTACGAGACCATGGGCATCCACCATTGTACTTTTGGCAGGGGGGGGGCTCCCACGAAACAATTTTTTTGGGGGGGGGCGCTCTAGTGTTTGATGAACTGCAGCCTTATTGTCTGAGGGAATGCCATGCACGCAGTGCGCACGCAGTGCGAAGTTTTGGATGTCGGCAAATACTCGAACCCTAGTTTTGGCCCCCTTTCACAAGTTTTTGGTTCCGTACCAGGGTTTTTTTGGCTTCCCAAGCATTTAGGATGTGGCATATTTGAATTGTCAACCATTTCCCCCTAGAAGAGGCCCATCGACAAAGTGTACACCATTGACACGACCCGGATCTCGACGTCGTCATTGTCGACACTGCAGCGAGCCTGGTATCCGCAGAGGCAGTTCTATTCGCCCTGCAGAGTGCTCTTCCCGACAGTTCGATTCGCCCTGCAGAGTACTCTTCCCGACAGTTCGATTCGCCCTGCAGAGTACTCTTCCCGACGGATAGTATGTGCACCAAAACCTTGGTCGACTTCAAGGTGATTCTCGAACCGAGATGCTCAATATCATCGATCGGTATGGCCACGTCCACAACTGCAAAGAAGTCAACGTGGTCATCGTCGCTCGAAGGCGCTCGATCGCCGATACGCGATGGTGGCGAGTCGACACCAGGACCGGACAGTTCTTCTTCGACGATGCTGTTGGTGATAACTACAACCAGAAGTATTGATGGACACCTGGCCAACCCTATGGTATTGACACCTTTCAGTCTTCCCCCTAGTAAACAGGTGACAGGTATTCTTAGGTGAGTATCCTAGCCTCTGCGTGCGCAATATGCACGCAGTGCACACGCAGTGCGCACGCAGTGCAAACACTTAGCCTGATGCCCAGTGGCAGATTCTGCTGCTTTGCGTTGACCAGCCATTAGACCATAGGACGTTAGGTGTAGTGAACAGCTGCGCTTCGTTTGCACTTTTGTTTGCTGCAGCGAAAGGCGCCTATGACATGTCACTGAAGAGCCTTTCTCTTTGACTTTTGCTTTGCACTTCTGCTTTGTGCCTGGCGGTACCGGTCGTGCACACGCATCTGTACCCCATAGGGGAGCATCCTAGCGTCTTCAGAAGGAGGTGGGTCCTACTGAGCTTTCTAGTGAAACTCAGTTTCCCCTGGGAGACACCCGTGGCACGTCTGACCACCGCTGTCGGGAATGATGGCAGAAAAGAAAAGCAAAGCCCTGCCCTGTGCGCACGCGGTGCTCGCGCAGTGCAGATGTTTCCTCTGCCCCTTGGGTTTTGGTTGCCTCCTGCTCCATCGCTTCCCGCCAGCGGCTCACAGCCCCGCGCTGCCTCTCCTCCAGCATCACCCCAGGCATGCATGCGCTTCTGTCATGTCTGCTGCTCCTCTGCGTCCCCCTGGGGGCGGGGGGCCAATATGTGATCACAGACTCCGGCCACCAACTGACGTACACCAACGAAACGGATGCGGTGATGGCGTACGCCCGGCTGGTCACGGTGTGCGATGCGTTGGTGCCCACTGCCCCCCCCCCCACCCTTCGCCGACATGTCCGTTCGCACGCCCCTGAACAGTCCCGCGGTCTCCCTCCGGAGAGTCCCACCCGCAGTCTCGTCTGCTGTGGACACTCCCGTTGTGACTGGGTGTCGAGGGCCACCCTCCCCCGTCCCGTCACCGCATGGCTCAGCCGTCAGGAAGAGCCGAGAGGCTCAGGCCTGCGCTGGAGTGGGAGAGAGGCTGGGGGGGGGGGGGGAGACCCGCTGCAAATGGGGTACTGCCCGTTGGAAAAGGGGTTGGGGCCCGAATGGTGACGCTTACCAAACAAGGAGGGCACTGAGGGGCGGCCAGGAGCGGTTGCAGCGGAAGGGACAGTCGCTCCCGCAGAAAGAGGGCCGTGCTCCGTTCAAGCACAGGCCCAAAGAGGCTCGAGAAACAGGTCACGTTGGTTGTTCTTGGCCAGGGAGGTATCAGAATGGCCGTACACCGCAGGAGAACAGGCCCCCCCCTCCCCCAGACCAAAGTGACCATCGTGGGAAAGAAACGAAATTTACCGTTGGGATAATCATGTCAGGCCATTTTTGGCACACAAACTTTTGGGTCCCAGACCACCCCTTCCTCCTGTCCCTGGCCCTCGCAACACCCAGCAATCTTTACGCACCAGCGGACCATCATTGGTCCCTTCCAGCCGGGGGCACCCCAGCACCAAGGACGGCTTCGCGTGAAGCAGTCGGTGGTGCATTCATGTTGTGACTGTGTCGATCGATTGTGGTGGAGGCTCACTCCACATGGGCACTAGTGATGGTGTGGTTGGTGGATGGGATAGGGCAGGGTGTGCCTGCGTTCTAAGTGTGTGGTAGGTGGGCCCCAACCGGGGCACCGTCCTGCGTTCCCTTCGCTTGGCTGCTCGGGGCAAGTCTGAGGGCGGACAGTGCACCATCGCCATCAGTGCCGCCGCACCGCGAACGCCGTGCGATGGGTCGTGCGATGCGGAGCATTTTGTTGTGTGACGGGTGTATTGTGACAACATGGGGGGGGGGGGGGGGTGAGGGGGTGAGAGCGGGGGCGGGGGGGGGGGGCTCCATGCGTCCGCTGGGTTCAGCCCCGGGTTGGGTCTGTCGCCAGTATCCCCGGTTCAGTGGCGTAGGTTTGGAGACTAGAGCCAGCCCAATTCATCCTACGCCCAGGATGAACGTGGCTGGTCTAGTCTGTGATCTTGCATCTAATCCGTGTGGTGGAGACACGGGGAGTGGGCACCTTTTCCCGGCTAACTGCTGGCATGGGGCCTGCGCCGATCGCCGGCAGCTGCTCCCCCCCCCCCCCCCTCTTTCCCTCATTCGCTTCCAGCCCGAAAAGGCGACCGGAAGGTCGGCAGGACAGGGGCATTGAAGGGGGATTAGGGTGAGGGGCGGGAAGGGGCATGTAACGCTGGAACTGGCCCGGGGCACCCCCAATGTGACCGCCCCAATCTTCCCAGGAGTTGGAGCACAGCAACCGGCAGTTGAAGCAGAAGTTGATGGGCGCGACCATCCGCATTCAGGAGCTAGAGGACCAGCTCTCCACGTGCGGCAACACGTGGACGGGCTGCACGAAGATCGAGATAGAGACCTCGGGATACCAAAGTGAGGTAGCCCTGCAGCTGGAGGACCTCAGCAGGGCCACGGGGCGGGGGGGGTTTGGGGCTGGGTGTATGTCCACCACCAGTCTGACTGATCCTGAAGCGCCTTCACGGGAGGTACTATGGGAGACCTGTCAGGTCGTCTCGGGCTCCCCTGCGATGGACTCGGGGCTACAAGGCCACCGCAGACCCTGCGCGACCCCGGCGCAGTGAAGCCCGACACATGCCCATGCCCATGCACACCTGCATACACAACCATGTTGATGCATGATCCTGACCGGGGGCGGTGGGGCCCTACGCAAAGCAGTCAGCGGAGTATCTGCGCTCACCCGCACGCAGTGGCAGCCACTGCAGGTCCCACAATGTGCCACGGTGTCAGACACACGGGCGGTGGTGCACAGTCCGCAGACATGATGCACGAGGTCGGGGCCGAGCCACTGGACCACAGGATCAGGTCTGCAGGTCTTGAGACTGGTGAGGCTTGTGGGCATTCTGCAAAGTATGGATGTGGTGGTCAACGGCCCCTTCAAGCGCTTCATTTGCCGTTGCTATATGAAATGGAGAGCTGAGCAAATCAGCAATGGGCAAGTTTGGGCAAAGCCAACACGCAAACTTCTAATGAAGTGGGTCAACGAGGCTTGGTGGAGAGGGTGATGACCAGAGGACATCACACTCACCGCAGCCCGTGGGGGCAACGGGGGGGGGGGGGGGGGGCGGGCTGTGTTCCAATCTCTGTGGTGGGCAGTGGTTCGAGGTGACGCTCCCCATGAGCTGGCCAACCCACTGGCGGTGATGGCTGTCTGGGCAGTTGGTTGCTGGGGTTTCGTGCCCGGCATTGTGACCGGACCTTAATGACAGACGACGCCCATCACATGTAACGTATGGTATGTATGGTATCGGTTGATACATTTTGTGCAGTGCAATGCATCACGTGGTTGGCAGGGTATTTGGGCAAAAGGTGCTTGTAAACTGCTGAAATGTGTAGAAAAATTCCTGCTGATTCGTCTCAGCCTTCAATCTTCGCACCGCTGTCCTTTTTCAGCCTACAGTCATTGTGCCTCATGTACACCGGAAAGCCTACGGGCGTGGCTGTCTCCCACTGCATAACTTGGTTTCAGACTCAGCTAATCCTCACTACGTGTCAGATCCGCTACCACGGCCAATATGGGATCATTGTAGCACTGGACAGCTCTGAACCTTGATTCCGAGAGGTTATCTCGAGTACTGTGAACTGAGCAGGCTACGCCAGCTCATCTTAGTCTAAACAAAAAAAAAGAAAGGTGTAGAAAAGTTGATACAATATATTACATGTAGTGTACTGTATCGTTCAATATGTTACGTGTGTTAGTACACGGTATTACAACCCCATCAGGACGGTCTAAGATGATGGACAGCACAACCCCCCCCCCCCCCCTTGCGCAAGCACATCCAGGGCAACAGGGCTGACAGCGGCCACCCACCACCAGGCATCACCCCCGCACACGCACAGTACCCTCAGGTACACCCAGTACTCCTTGGCGCCACTTCCCCTCTTTCTTCCCCTTCGATGGTTCGATGGCCCGACAGTACGGTGCAAAGTTCGCGCGGAGGGCCACTTTGGCTTGGCTCTGTGCAGGGGGCAATGGGAGCAGGGCTGGGTATGCAATGGTGGCAACCCCTGCGCCATGTGAGACCCTGTGAAGTAGGGGGTGTCCACCCCCCCCACCCCCCTGGGGATGTATTAGAATGGCCGTACGCCGTAGGAGGAGGGGGGTCCCCCCCCCCCTGGACCCCCCGCCCCCAGACCAAAGTGACCATCGTGGGCGAAAACAAAATTTACCGTTGGGAAAATCTGGTCAGGCCATTTTTTTGATAATCAAATTTCTGGGTTCCAGACCCCCTCCCCCCCTCCCTCCCTTCTAATACTTCCCTGCCTGCCCCTCCCTCCCACCACTGCTACCCCAGGCGACGCCCACGCCCCGGCCAGACCTCTCAGCACACTGCAACTCTGTCGAGGCTTCAGATGCAGATGCTCCCCCCCCCCTCCCCTTTGCTTGCACCGCCTGCTCAGTGCGCCTCCTCCGCATGCGCCTCCGCTGTCGCAGCCCATCGCCGGGGTGTACCTCCGCATCGGAGACCTCAATGGGCACCCGCACTTCAGTTCGCCACAAGGGACGTCGCACTTGTACTACAACAAGAACCCGTCGGGCACTTACCGCGGGAATTGGGTCGTGGCGGACGCGGTCAACACGGCCCATCGCGCCTTCGCAGAATCGGCGGCGACGTCGCCGGAGCTGGTCACCACCCCGTGGAAGGTGTGTGCAGCGGCGAGGGGGCGCCGCGGTGGGTCTGTCAGCCGTTGTGGTGTGGAGGGATGTGGAGTGTTGCAGAGGGTCGTACGGGTTGTGGATGTGGTGGTGGTGGGGGGGGGGGGGGGGCTGCCTGTTTTTATAACGGTGTTGTGAACTCCCCACTTGAAAGACAGATCCGGTGGCTGCTGCCTGGCGGTGGTCGACGTGCCGCTGCATCACTACCGCTTCCCTTGTCAGTCTCTTCATGTCCCATTCTCTGTGACAGAAAGGTACCTGTGGTCTTGTAGGCCACTGACGAGCCACCTTTTCTTTCTTTGCTTTGTGCGGCCTGCCGCCTGTGCACGCGTGCAATAGCCCAGGGTCCCTTTGGGGGGGGGGAGGGACAGGGCACCTGGGCTGCACAGAAACACAGCGAGGCAGGCTATGGACGGCCTGTGGACAGAGGTGTGTGGACAGCAAAAACAGTCAAACGACCCCGGCAACAACCAGCACATCCTCAATACGCCAACTATTGGGCGCCGCTGACACGCAAACGGCACATCCCGCCACATCCAGCGCAGCCCCGGCACACCAACCACTGGGATCCGCGAACGCGGAAACGACACCAGCAAGAGCACCGGCCGCAGCGGCTAACAGAAAGCAGCGACCGGAAGGGAAGAACGGGTGACCGTCCAGGGCCCCGTAAAGGAGCAACAACCAGACAGAATGTCACACAGGGGGGGTAGCAGTGCATCCCGGGACGCAGGGTGATGTCCCACCTACCCCTCCGCCCCTCTCTGACACTGCACGCGATGTGCCATGCGCACCGTGCGCAAACCGCCTGCCCAGGGGCGGTTGCCATGCCTGTCGCCTGCACGTCACACCGGGCCCTGCGCCCATCCGCAGGTCTGGGTCGACAAGTGGGAGTTGGACCGGACAATGCGGGTGACATGCCGACACTCCAACGACGACGGCCACAAGGCTCTGGTCGTCCACGACGGCTGCACCGATGGCGCGCTGTTCCAGGGCTTCTGCTACCGTTACTTCGAGGAGAAGGTCTGTGCCCGACCCCCCTCCTGTGATGGTGACCCCATCCATGACCCCAGCCAGACCTCAGCCTCAACGCTATCCTTGATCTACGCCTTGCCATTGTTTCGGGCAGGGGCCGCAGCACAGTGGAGGCAGGAGGATGGTGGAGGGCACTGGGCTGGTGAACGGACACAGGGAGAGTTGCCCCTCTGCTCACAATTGCTGGGAGTCGGCTTTTCAACTCGGGGGATGGGGGGCGGGGTGGTTCGGGAAAAGGGCTCAATTGACAGGACCATCAATCAGTTATTACGAGCTCTGGGGCCAGAGACGCCAAAAATTTTTTGGAGCATTGAAACTGGTCAAAAAAAATTTCCTCCGATACATGGCAAATGATGACTTTTCTGAACCCCCTCGACGCGCTGATTCCAAAAATCCAATTTTCATTTTTTTTGCTGAATTTGGGTCCGGGTCACCTCCGCGGCCCGGGGGTCAGTCTCGGTAGGATTTTGGGGGCCTGTCAATTGAGCCCCTTTGGGGTGGGGTCTAGCCAGAGGGCTGTATCGACCCCCCCCCCCCCCCTCACCATGGCTTCTTGCCAAAACCCCCCCCCCTCCCCCAGTTGAAAGCCCACCCACCCCTGCTTCGGCCGTGGTGTTCACTCCACTACCGGCGCCGGCAGCCTTCACATGAAGTCTTTCCTGAGATCGTGAAGGTTGGTGCTCGCCACCACATCTGATGCGGAACCTGGAAGACAGGGCCAGGGGGATGCGGATCACTAAGTGTTACGCATTACCCATCAGCGATGCGCTCATCTCCCGGCCACTGGCCTTGTGGGGGAAAGCAAGGGCGGTTAGGCACTGTGGCCCGCCCGGTCCCCTGTGTGTGGGGCGGGTGGGGGGCGAAGGCCTTGGCCCCGCCTGCAACCCCCGACTGCTATTGGACAGGAAGTCCCCCCCCCCACCCCCCCCCACCCCTTGTCCTGACACGGGCTTGTCCAAACACGGCCACCCCGTGTTTCCGCACTTTTGGGTCTTTTTTGCAACCAGCGTTTTTGCGGTTCCAATACATTCATTCCTGTTGGTATTCCGAACCCTTTTCTTTTTTTCCCCCTGCAGGACAGCCCTGGTGGTAGGACAGCTCTTTGTGCCTGAATACGGGGCTGACTGCCAGACGGCCCCGTGTTGGTTCTCCGTTCAAGAACGTCCTGCCTCTGCATGTGCTCCAGGTGGCGTGGGGCGTGGCGGAGGCCCAATGTGAGGTATGGGGCGGGCACTTGGCCAGCATCCACTCGTCCGAGGAGAACGCCTTCTGCCAGTCTTTATTGACAGGTGTGGACGTGGTGCTGGGGTCAGGCTTTGCGTTGGGTGGACTGCCATGCCGCAGGAGCAGAGCCCCCCCCCCCCCCCAGCCCCATCGTCAACACGCTGTATCGCTGAAGCCAATCCTCAAAGTCATTTATTTGCCGGAGAGGGTGAGGGGGTGAGGGGGTCTGTTTAGATTGCGGGGTGCCATGAGCTTGTGATGGCTTGGAATGGGGAGTGAGGGTGGCAGAATATTCTCCTCTGCCACTCAACATGATGCGTGCCGGCAGGACTGTTTTTAGGTATGAGGGTTGCGGACCCATAACCCTGTCCTCCACCCCGTTTCTGGGGCCTGTTTTGGGCTCGGGTCATGGGTGCCTTTTTGAGGGGCTTGGGAAGTACGCAGGAACCCTCCCTCCCCCTCCCCTTCATTGCACCCGATACTCAGGCAGACTCTCACCCCAAGCGTCCATCACTCAATATCACTCAAAACCATCCCTCCACCGGGCCTTATTCATGAACTTTATCCTCAGCCTACAATAGACCAGTGTGGCTGTGTGTGTGTGCACGCGCACGCGCACTGCACCACGTCGCATACAAGCTGCTCATGAAAAGATGTCTCGGTGCCCTGTCCGTGGGGAAATGACTGGAGAAACACGCATGCTGGTGTGGACGGTTGTACTCATCGTGGGTCCTGCCCAGCATGCAAAATAGCACCGTTCCTCCGGTTGCCTCACCGTTCCTACACCGTTCCCTAAACGTTTTGCACCGTTCCTACGTTGTTCCTCCCGTGCCCTCCATCGCAGACACGTCAGAAAAATGTGCACAAGTTTGAAGCCTTTTAATGAAACGGGTGTCCCAGATATACAACAACTTTTTATAACCATGGTCTGCCACTTGTACCAATGCGGTTGGCACAATTTCTGCACTGTCCCTACACTGTCCCTGAGCTTTTGCCCACCGTTCCTGCACCGCTCGGAACGGTGCTGTTTTGCCTCCTGGTCCTGCCACCCTATCTGACGTGCGGGGGATCTGCGGTGCGTGGAATTCTGATTTTGGGACAGTGGCAGCCCTGGTCCAGGACTGCACTACGGAGGGCTGCCCATTTACTTTACCAACTACCGGCCGGGAGTCGGTAGAGTAAATCCGTATGCCGATTCAGGTTACTGAGATTTCATAAAGTAGATCCGAGCCTATATGTATCTTAGGTGACGGATTCCATAGATCAATCCGTGTGCCGATTTATCTTACTGACGTATCGTAAGATACTTTCCATGCTAGATGTATCTTATGGGCCGATTTGATAAGCTAAAATCAGTGAGATAAATCGGCATACAGATTTATTTTATGAAATCGGCCCACAAGTTACATCTAATCCGCCTGACCACCCAGCCACCCACCTCCTGACCCGCTCACACACCCAAAGAGGGGGTTGGGAAGGCTTGATCCAGTTGAGACCAACCGTACGACACGAACACACACGTGGCAGCAGATGGGTCCACAACAGGGGGGGGGGGGGTGAGCTTGGACCGGCATATCCGTTTGCCCATGAATTGTATTTCTGATGTGCCGTTTGCGTGCGCTACTGCACACCCTCATCGGCGTTGCACTGCCGGCATGCATTGCTTCGCAGGAGATGTTGGCCCCAACTTCTGGTTCGGCCTCACGCACGCGCCCGGGGGCGCAGAATACCGCTGGTCGGACGGCACTCCCTTTGACTATCAATTTTGGGAATCCCCCAAGACGGAGGAAAACGAACAACAGGTGTGTGTGTGCGAGTAAACCCCCCCCCCCCAAATAACATACCCCGGGGTACGGTATTTGCCTGATGCTCAACAGGGCCAGGGGGGTACACTATTTGGGGGGGTACACTATTTGGGTGTTTCGCTGTCACCCTCCCCCTCACCCTCCGTTGCCTTCTCTTTCGTCGTAGGTATGCAGCCATGTCCACATGAATGGCACTGAGCCCCTTAGGTGGGACAGCAGGGTTGTGGTTCATTTTCAGGAAGATGCCTGGATGGATGTGCAGGGCATGGAGACTTTCTTCAAGTGAGCTACTGTGCAGTGGTGTTGAGACCGTATCCTAAATCTGTTTGAGTTTCGTTTGCTTGTATGTGATGAAAAGGGGTACCGTATTTGGCAAGACGCTTATTAAGCCAAGGGGGGTACACTATTTGGGGGGGTACACTATTTGGGGGGGGTACCTTATTTGGGGGGGGGGGGGGTTATGGCCCTGCTGTGTGGGGTTGTGCTGTGTGTGGGTGCGTGTGGCGGTGTGAGGGGGTGTTGTGTGCGGGTGCTGTGCTGGGGTGTGTCGTGTTGTTGTTGTTGTTGTTGTGGGGTGCGTGTGGGGGTGCTGTGTGTGAGGTAGTGTTGTGTGGAAGTGTTGTGCGTAGGGGTGTGGTGTGCTGTATTCTGTCCCACGCAGGCCCGGTGGGGTCCCGTGTAGTACAACCGGTGCCATGTCGTGTTGCCCAACCCAATGGGTGTTGGTGGAGGTCAGCCGCACAGTCACCGAGGGGCGCGCTCTCTCTCTCTCTCTGTGTGTGTGCGTGTGTGTGTGTGCGTCTGCTGACTACATGCCCTGTGCTCTGGGGCATCTGTTCTGGAGTAAGAGTTTTTCTCCTTCGCACTTCTGTTTTGGTCGTACCAAACGGATGTGTGTGTGTGTGTGTGTGTGTAGGAGGGGGCAGGGCTCCTTTTGACAACTCAGTACCACTAGGGGGATGGTGGGGGGGGGGGGGGCTCCCACACCACCCACCCCCTGGAACCCCCCCCCCCCCCATTTAAAAGATTTGGCCAAATTGTCTTCCGGGCTTTCGGCCGATCAAAAATTTTTCTTCAGCGCCTCTAAAAACTCAGCACCAAGCGCGGGGGGGGGGGACAGGGGGGCTGGACACCCTGTACTAAAAGGAGCCCGGGGTCGGGGGGGGGGGGCGCAGCCGTCTGCATGGCTCTGTTTGAGGCCCGGGTCTGCCCTATCGCCCTCCCGTCTGTCTGCAGTTGACGGTGGATGACGAAGTCACGGAGTGGTCCACGGAGCCCGTGGAGGAGAAGAACCCGTATATTTGTAAGAAGCCGCTGCGCTGGAGGCACACGCAGACGGGGTAAGGGACCGCGCCAACCGCAAACTGCCACGCCAATCGCCAACTGCCACGTCAACCGCCAATCGCCAACTGCCACGTCAACCGCCAACCGCCACGCCAACTGCCACGCCAACTGTCAACCGTCAATTGCTTTATGGTGCAACCAAAAACGAAGTCTCTCTCCTTGCGGACAGGCGGTCATAGGCCATCCGCAAAGTCGCGATCATGTTCGAACACGGTCCCCTCGTCGACCCGTGTCCGGGTGCCGAACAACAGCTGTCGGTTGGTCACCAACCGCCACCGTTGGGCGGTCCCACGCCGGATACGCGGCGATTGGCATCTTCGGGGTGTGCGTCTCACCCGTGCGACACACCCTGACACCTCCAACCGCCCATGAGTCACTCTCTCACCGGATCCCCGTGGCCTGCCCCTTCGCTAACCGCGCGGTTGCCCTGTGCCGTGTCCCATGGCCTTACGGTGCGCTCTGGTCCCCCAAAAGGCGTCCGGGTTCGGAATGGAACGCTCTGTTGGGGGCTGGCGTCGGGGTTCCTTTTTCTTGGGAGGTGCCGGTTGAGCGGCATTCGACGTGGGCCACACGCCGCCTTCGGCGGTGAGGACAGGCTTGCGCTTGGACGGGCACCCCCCCCCCCCCCCCCTCCCGTTCGGAGTGCAGTCAGCCCCGCCACCATTCCGTCCACCACCGAACCAAACCACCGACGGCCGTACCGTGACCACCAGCCGCTGGCGGCCAGCGGCCCTGGTCAGCCCTGGCCTTCTGGGGGCGCCCGTGAACGGAGGAGGGGGCGGATGTTGTCCGGACACGCGAGCGCTTCGCCGGTGCGGGTGCTTTCGCTTGTCCTGCCCCCGAGTCGTCGTGCAAGAGCAACGGGGGGGACCAGTCTCAGCCCCGCAGCAAAGTGTTGTATCGCCTGGTCTTGATTGCTGCTGCGGGGGGTGTGCTGCTGTCTGCTGTTGCAGTGTCGCACGGGCTGGGGCCGATCTGCCACCTTCGATCGTCGGGTAATCTGTTTTCTCTGGTCGGGTTCGATCCCACGACACTTGGCATGCGACGAAAGTGCTCCAACTCGTATCACCAGCCTCTCCTTCCAATGTTTGAGGGGAGAGCCCCCGCACAGCGGACCCTGTAGCCCCGATGGGTTGGACTGCACCCGACGCTTGATGACACCTCACCTCTGTTTCTCTGTTTGCATTCAATGGCGGATGGAAGTATCGGTGATAGGAACAGAGCATGTCACGGCATGACGGCGCACCGCAGAGGACAAGGTGGGATGTCCAAGCCCGCCTGGCTCCAGACCATTTCGGGTCCGGGTGCCAAGGCTCCGGCTGCCACATGCGCCCCGAGCAGGATGGCGGCAGCGGTGGGGAAGGCGGCCGGGGAGGGTGGGCAAAACGGCTCGAAGCGATTACTGTCGGTTGCAAGTACCATGGGCGGGGTAAGAGGGGAGCGCTTGGTTCACAGGCTTGGCCACGAAGGGGGGGCACCACGCCCCCCCCAGTGCGTCTCTACGTGTGGGGTCGTGTGGGGTCTCGGTGCCCACGGACGACATTAAACGTGGTTTCAATGCTCCAAATCGCATCGTCATTCTACACGGAACGCTGTATCAGTATTCAGTTGTGGGCCAACCGACTGCCGTCTTTTTGATTCCCGTGGGTTCACAGGCCGTTGGCATGCAAATCGGTTGGTGCACGCCCCACCCCCTCCCACTGGGGCCGTACCCGAGACGTGCACCGAAACGAACTTCTTCGCGCCTCCATGCGGCTGCTCAGCACCATCCTTCACACACCGTCCGTCAGGCTGTTGGCACGCAGCATTTGTGGAAATCATGCGGCCCCACGACGCAGTGTGCTGGGGTGGCTGGTGGACTGCCCCTCAGGGAAGTATTAGAATGGCCGTCCACCGCAGGAGGAGGGGGGGGGGTACCCCCCCCCCCCCCAGACCAAAGTGACCATCGTGGGAAAAAACGAAATTTACCATTCGGAAAATCCGATCGGGCCATTTTTGTAACACACATTTTTGGGTCCCAGACCCCCCCCCCCCTCTTCTAATACTTCCCTGCCCCCCCCCCCCCCCCATCCCCTCCCATTTCAACTCGATGGTAACCACCCGGCATTTATGCACTCCCCCATTCCGCTTCAGGGCACCCACTCTGGGCCCAATCTTTACAAAAAGATGACCTTTGCCAGAATCATCGCACTTGAGTGCGTCCTAACGACGACCCCGCGCTTCAAGGCCGTGTGCCCGAAAAACGTCGATGAAAGTGACGGGCCCGGCCCTGATCTTCGGGCCCACGTTGAAGTGGGGTGTTCATTCCGATAAACCAAACACCACGTCTTTGTGGGGGGGGGGGGGGGGGGCTGCATCCCTCCCCCCCTCCCCTAGAGGGCCAACCGACGTCTCGTGACCGTCGGCTGTTTGCAAATAACCGCCCGCCGCCCATTGGTCAGCCGCCAGCAACTGTCGGTGATGTGGCCTAGCGCCGCGGTTGACTGGTCCGGCGCTGTTGGTCGAGCGTCGTCGCGTGTGTCACCGGTCGGTGAAGCCCGTCGTTTGTAACGGAGCTGGTGCTACGTCACGCACGGTCCTGTCCAACGGCCACATGTGCTGCGTCGCGCTGTGCGAAACGTCGGCTATTTTCGACCCGTTGTCCCCGATGGCCCAGGCGACCACAATGATTACCCCCCACCCCCCCCCGTGTCCAAGGAACACTCCTGTTCGGACCGTATTTTTTTGACTTTATTGTTTGCTGGACACGCGGGGGAGGGAGAGGGAACTGTGTTTACAGACACAGGACTGCTCAGATTCTTACTCAGTCCCAAAAGTCATATAATGAGTTAAAACCAAACTATGTTTCCCACTAAAGATGGCGGATTGCTGTCTGAATCTGCTGGTTTCGCCCTGGGGACGTAGCCCCCCCGCTGGCGGTTGGTTGTCAGGGTGGTGGTCACGGGAAACCTAACTGACTATTGGGCGCTGTGCCCGCGCTGTGCAGCACCGCCCCCCAGCGCCTCCGAGACGGCGGGAGGTGGATGTGGACTGGTCTCGACCACCCCCTGACAAGCTCCTGCTCATCCGGCACCGCCACTGTCCCCTGGACGCTGGACCCCAAATTATAAATCTATTCAGCAGACATCACGGAGGCCCCTTCCTGAGCCCCCCGATGATTGACTGCGACGCGATTCTGAGTTATGACGCCCGTCCGCCGCAAACGCCGGCACTAAACGCAGTGACCCGTCGGTCGACCACCGTTTTGCCTGACTGCCGTTGCTGTGGTCAAGAATGGCAGACGAGACATGTTGTGTGTCCCAGTGCCTTGCACGTGGGGCAGGCCCATTGGCGCAGAGAAGACCGCGGCAGCGAGAGCACAGGGACATGAGCGAAGTGAACCGAACGTCGTCGCCATGGGTGACCATGGGAGGCTGCACTGCCGTGGTGCAATGACTGGGGGGGTTACACGGGTACCGGGCACCCCCCCCCCCCCCGTGTCTAACGAATGCCTTATTCAACGAATACTTCCGTCTGGACCGTAATTTTTTTGGACCGAATTAATTAGATACCGGGTTTATGTACTGAATTACTTAGGTACCGGTCCCACGAAACTCCGGTTCGGACCGTATTTTCTGAGGACTTCATTGTTCGCTGGACACAGTGGGGGGGATGGGGTACGAAGGTGCTCTGTGGGAGCACCTGACGCGGCGTGTGGCGCGGAGATTTAGCCATCTGGTCCGACCAAGTATCCGTAGATTGACCGGTGGCTCGGCCCAAACATTGTGGTTACCCTCCCACTCAGCTTTGACCTGTTCCGGGACCACCCTGCCTGTCCCCGATGAACAACTGGTGCTTGATTCTGAGTGCCAGTCAAGTCTGTGGCAATGGAGCTTTGCTCCGCTCGCCCAGGCTCAGGCTGGTCCCAGACAAATATGCGGGACAATGCCTCCTGCTCCCCACATTCTGTGGCTTCTTGCCCTGACCGTGACCTGCTCGTTTCACCAAAAGAGCGCCTGGCCGTGGCCTGTTCCATTCCTTGGCAGTAAAGACTCCTTGACGTTTTGCTGAAGAATGGACCTTTGTGGCCCATCTCGCCAATAGGAGTGACTTTTTCCCCCGTGCCCTGCCAGGGATGCAAGATTGGATCTGTGCACCCCCCCTTCCCGTTTGTCTGAGATTCAAACTGCGGCGCAATTGTCATGGGCTACGTGGGTCCACTAGTGACTGGGTGCCGCCATCATTGCTCACATCCCACAAGACAAAGGGGCGTCATCTGAGGCTGTGCCGGCTGGACTCTGTCCATGTTGCAAACGGGCACCAACTGCCATTGCAATTTGTATGCTGCCAAGCACTTAAGAATTGCTTAAGCTTCATTAAAGCTAGGTAAGCTAGGTGACCACCCTGGTTAGTGGCTAGACGTGTATCAAGCCCTTGGTTGTCCATCAAGGACCTATCACCATCCATTGCCTTCTCAGACCAAGCCGCCATATAATATGCATCAGCTGTCCAACCGTAGCGTATTAATGTTCTCACCTATACTACACCATGAACCCCAAATGAGACAGGTTCTAGGCTATGCGTAAAGTGAAAATTACCAAAGGCCAAAATTAGCCAACAGAGCCCATTTTTTGGTGAATTTTTTTTGGGTAATTCTTTGGTATCGTAGCAAAGGGGAGGTCACCTTTCCCTGCCACGATGCAACACAATGCAACGAACCAACTGATGTGAGTTGCACCATTCAAGGTCCACTTAAAGGGTGGGACAAATGGCTGCAGTGTGATCCAACCAACAGCCACCACAAACAATAGAGGCAACACTATTTGCAGTCAGTGACTCACAACTGGGCTCGGTTCTCAGTTTGGTGATGGCATCTTGAACTTCAACACACTCAGCCTCAGACAGAATCCTTTCGTGACCTCGTTTTTGGGTGTGAAAATAATCACCATTTTTTTCCAAATACTTCAGCCACCCATTAACGGTGTGGTACCCTAACTTGTGCTCTAATCACCCTTTTGATGTCGTTTTATAGCCCCAGCAATGCTATGTTGCTTTGCCCAGTCAGTAACTGTTTTGATGTACTCATCACTCCAATTATACTTATAAACCAGGTCTCGCCCGGTACGCATCCACCACAAAGCCGGAACAACATGCACATCCATGACAAAAATGGACCATGCAAGAAAGAGGGGTCTGCAGTGGAAAAAAGTGATCAAGACCTTGGGACCCAGGAAGTGGGGTACAACCACAATTACAAAAAAAAACCTTAATTTTTGCTCAATTTTTTTTGGGTAATATTTTTTCGGGGTATTATTTGCCTTGGGTAATTTTTTCAGGCTGTATCAGGGGCGCATCGACTGCCGAGTTTCGGACATAGGGCTAGTTTTGCCAAAGTGGGGGTTTTTTTCTGAGGGCTGATTTTTGGTTTTTTTTGGCAATTTGCCACTTTTCAACCCCCCCCCCCCCTTTTTCAAACACCCCAAGTTACCAACCCCAGGGAAGAGTGGAACCGGTCGGTTGTTGTTGCCTAGGTAGTTCCCCAGTTCTTATTTGCATAATTACCATTGTGTTGCAGCCTCATGAAAAATCATTGTGAATTGCGCTTTGCTATTGTTGGGGACATTCGTTGTCATCTAACATTTTGCAGCCATGGGGCTCAGACACCATCTATGATTGGCTGCCCTTTGGGTGTGCCTGTGTCTACAACCTTGTTGGCGGTATGCGCAGCTTCCGGGCAGCTTCCACTCATACAATACTCCTTGTTTCGTGGCCTTTTAGTGGGAAGTGCTGCTGCAGGCTTGTGGGTTGCAAGAAAGGAAAGTTGCACCATTGCCATGAACGATCTTGCAGCTGCCGTTGTCTCGTCGGACCCACAACATGATGTGGTCCCAAGGGTTGCGCACACTATGTGACCACATTACGGCAGCCACCACTGTTGACACACACGTTATCCATGTGGTGCAGTATGGTTCTACGTGCGTAGCCCTTGGCTACTATGGCGGTAAATTCTTCTACAGCGACGTCGAGGGATCTACCCGTCTTCCTTCGTTTGGGCTCTTCTACTTTCAGTACAACAACTTGGAAGGGTGGTGAACCATGGTCTCTTTGCAGAGGCCAAATTACGCAAAGCATATTGCAAGTGTGCGACCGAGGGCTGTGAACTATGCCATTTCTGGCTTCACATGCTCTCATTGTCGCAGCCCACAACAGGGGCTGTGGGCAACTTGAGGCACCCATATTTTCTTGGGTGAGGGCCTAGAGTGGAGGGACCCGTTCCTCAAGTGGACCCCTTAAACCACTGCGTCCTTGCTAATGTAAAATCATTGCACCGTGTTACCTTTGTCCACATTTTCTGCGAAATTTTTCTCAAGCATAAGAAACCCCCCCTGTTTTCCAAGGGCCCAATTTTAAGGTGCATTCCCCCCCCCCCTTTTTTTCAGACCCCCTGAAAATTGATGAAACAGCCCCCATGTCCGCAATTTGAGAATCGATGCGCCCTTGGGCTGTATTAGCACAAGTCAGCATCTGTACTTCTTTCTACGGTACAAGACCACCCAAGACAAAAACCAACTTCTTTCCGGGGTATTGCCTGTAGGGGTGTTAGTGCCTCATGCAGGAGCTTGCGGGTTGGTGCCACTTCAATCTTTTTTGTCCCTCTCTGTAGCATGTCAAACCAGAATTCCTAGCACAGTGGGATTCCACAAACGTGGGTGCTGCTGTATGCTGTGCATGCCACACATCTGGTCACATATCTAACAGAGCCACGTGAGGAGGTGTTGGGCTCCTTTGCTTCAATAAACAATCCGCCATGTTGCAACTGCTACATCCCAACGGTAGAACAAGTCTCTCTGGTTGCTGTGCTACTACTGGTGCCATCTTTAAGTGGGTTTGGTCCCCAAAACGGAGGGAGTTCTGCTAGGCAAAACAGACGGGGCAAAATCACCTCGAAGAGAGGTTGTTAGATCAAGTGCGGGCGCGGGCGTCGTATACCCCCCCTTTTTGGGGCCATTCGCGTAGCATACCCCAAGGCATGATATTTGATGTCCAACCCCTTGTAAAATCATTATTTTGCCCAATAAGACGATCCCCAAATGGATTTTTTGATTCCGAGACCTCTATCCCCTAAAACTGGATATCACTTTTTGGGGGGTGGGGGTGGGGGTGGGGGTGGGGGTGGGGGTGGGGGGGGGTCAAAAGTTTGTGCTCAGAAGGATTTGAACGAGGGTCAAATTGGGCAGAGTTGACAGGTCGGCTGGCACCGACGGCTATCGGGTGACCGGGGTTCGAACCGCTGACCTGCATGTTGGCGATTGGCTGCATTACCATTGGACCGTCGCTTGTTCTGTCGGATGTTTCTTTCCTCGCTGTTGATAGCCGAGTCTGCCACTGAAAAAATCCCACACGGTGTGTTTCTGTCTGCCCTGCCTGCTTGCCCGACTGACTGTCCGACTGACTGCTTGCCTGACTAACTGGCTGATTGGCTGACTGTCAGCCTCTCTTCGAGGCGCACTGCCGAAGGCGATAGAACTTTAGAACCCAATGCTCCCTGCTAGCCCTCTCCAAGGCCATCCAACTCCTTGGTTCGGGGTTCTGCTTTGGAGCCCAGTGAGTCATTTAGACTTGATTTCTTCACCCCCCTGTGCAATGCTTCGAGGGCGGACATTTTGATTTGCTTGGAGCATCACAAGGAGAGGTGTTTCGACTTTTGGGGCTGATGGTGGATGGGTGTGCCCTACCCTTGAGCTACCTTAACCTGCCCATGAAACATTCGATAGCCACAGACGAGTGGCGAAGCCAAGGCAACATTTGGTACCAGTTGAGGTCAAACTGATTGAGTCTGGCATGAGGTTGGGGTCATGCTGGTTTTTCGAAACCTGACATCATGGCCCGTGCAATGACCACCTTGCACAGCGACCACCTCCTGGTTACACGGCGCTTTTTGCAGTACTACTTTTTCACAGAATTGTGCTTTTATGGCTCTGGGACAAGGGGGGGGGGCTGTTTGAACACCCCCCCCCCCCCTCCTTCTCTAGATCCCCCAAAAGTTTTCGAACCCGTCTTTCTCCAATCGGAGATTTTGGGGGAAAAGGCTGGCACTAAAGGTGACGAATTTTCTTTTGGCCTCCTGAGGGGGTAATTTTTTTTTTTTACACTGTGTGTCCATACTCAAAATACTCAGAATTTGTGGAGAATTCAAAAATGGGAGAAAAGCACAAAAGAATTTTGAACCCCAGCCTGACCTCCGGGTCGGACCTTGGCTGATGGGAGCCTGAGCTGATGGACAAATTTTTTCTGAATTTTTTTTGTCCCAGTTGTGTATGTTCAAAATGATCAGCGCGTCATGGGGATCATTTTGAGGTACGTATGTTGGGGTCCCCCCTCCCGCCCCTTGGGGACCCTGGCGGCTGACCGGCCCACCCTCCTACCCCCCCTCCTCCAGACCCCCAAAAGTTTTTGCACCCGGTTGGGGTCCTGGATTCGAGCAGGCTGCCTCCCTTGCTGTGGGACGACGGTTATGAGTCATGGTGGCTTTTGGACACAAATTCAGGCATGCAGGATGAATTTTGGTGCACGTCAGATACAATTGGGGCATGCGGGATGAAATTTGATGTGGATGCCATAGCCAATGTTGTCTGTGACGGCATTCTGATTCGGAGATGGGTTCTGATTTTGGTTCCAGTAGTGACTCTGGATGGGAGCCGGCCAGTTTGTTTAGCTCCAATGCCAATTCTAGGCCTACGGTAAGAGTCTGATGCAAATCCTGCTGATAATGAACAATATGTGGACATTGTTTGGGCATAGGCAGCCAGAAGTATGTGGGCTTTGCGCACGTTTTCAATGGCAAGTTGCACCTGCACGCAGGCCATTTCCTGGTGTGTGATTGTGCTTCTCGAGGGGAGAAAAAAATTGCGAGTCTGGGATATGTGCGCAAACGTACCCCCCCCCCCCCTCTTGTCGTTCCCCACCCCTTGTCGTTCCCCACGGGGTGTGGGGGACCGTCACTTGGTCAACCCAAAATCACCTCGAAGAGAGGTTGTTAGATCAAGCGCAGGCGCGGGCGTCATATACCCCCCTTTTTTGGGGTCATTCGCGTAGCATACCCCAAGGCATGATATTGGATGTCCAACCCCTTGTAAAATCATTATTTTGCCCAATAAGAGCATCCCCCAATGGATTTCTTGATTTTGAGGCCTCTACCCCCTAAAACTGGATATCACTTTTTTGGGGGGGGGTGGGTGGGGGGGGGGGTGGGGGGGGGGTCAAAAGTTTTTGCTTAATAGGCTACAAGCAGTGGGGACGCACAGTGCTGCTAACACCGCCAGCGGTCCAATGGTAATGCAGCCGATATCGGACATGCAGGCGTTGGTTCGAATCCTGCTCCGCTGAGTTCTAGCGCCGCCGCCGGCGGCGGCGCCAAAGTGGGCAGACTGGGGCTCGAACCGCCGACTACACGGATGCCGGTCGGCTGAGTTACCACTCAGCTGCAACCTGGATTGTGGCATTTGGCCTCCCTGCTGCTTGGGGCCGCATCTGCCACTGACAAAAAACCCAAACTGTGTGTATCTGTCTGACTGCCTCCTTGCTAGCTCAGGGACTGATTGGCTGACTGTCAACCTCTCTTCGAGGTGCACTGCCGAAGGCAATAGAATTTTTCGTTGCGGCTCATTGTGTTGTTGTGTGGGTGACTGTGTTGTGGGGCACTGCCACTTGTATCCCTTGCACTCATGGCGGGACATTTTGCTTATTTTCGCTGAAATGGAACTTGACAGCACAACCATGTTTCCCCCTGGGACAAATGTGACGGATGATGATAGTGACCTGAATTCTGACACGGAGGGTGTGTGGGTGAAGAGTGCCCGTGGTGTATGGGGTATGGGACACAGTTTTGGGAACAAGTTGTATTTTACAAGGGACATTCCCGAAGGGAAATGGGTTCCCAAAAATCTGCTTGCGCTTGCCAAGCCTCCTACCAAGAAGGCAAAACCACCACCCAAGAGTGCTGCCCAAAGCATTCCAGTGGAAAGTGGAGAGCATGTGCAAGAGTTCAAGGTGAAATGGAGCAGGACCAAGAAATTTTACACCGAGCCAGTCAAGGAGTAGGTCTCTGTACATTGGCAGCTCTTTGAACGTATCTTATGCTGAATTCTTTCGTTTTATGCTGCAATTTCTGTGCCTGCAAATGTGCGTGTACGGTGGTAGTGTGGTCCTGCAGGGGGGGGTGGGGGACCGTCACTTGGTGACCGTCCCCCAGGGGGTGGTGGGGGACCGTCTTCCCTGGGGGAGAATGACAGGGGGGGGGGTAGTGTGCTGGGCAAACGCTGCCCCCCTGACTGGCCGGTGCGCTGTTGGGGTCCAAGCGTTCTGCAGTTCAGCAGTGTTTTGGGGGGTGGGTGGGTAAGGAGTACCATTATCACATCCCCACCGCTTGTCTGGCAGGTGCTCTTCTTTCCGCTTCAAAGACCGGTACACAGACAATGAAGGACCTTGCGACGAAGAGTGGCAGCCACCAGCTCCCGTCCCTCAATGATTCCCGGACCCGCAAGCGCCAGCCCGCCAGGCCCCTGGCCGCCGCCGCCGCCGCGCCGGACTTCTCCCTGCCGCCCGTTGCGTCGCCCGTGCGCGCGAGCGCGGCAAGCCGCGAGGAGCCCCGCATGACCCCCCGCGCCCACACGCACGCCGCGGCCATCGCCGCGGCCCACAGCTCCGTCTACCCCAGCTCCCCGCAGTCCCCGGCGCGCCCCTCCCCGCGCTCGTGGCAGGCGGCCCCCGGTCGACCCGTGCGCGTCAGTGACACGATCGCGTCCCCGAGGTCCAGCTTCTACCACCAGCAGGAGCAGCGCAAGGCCCTCGCGGCGCCGGCAGTGCCGGCCCCTCCGGCCGCCGCGGCGCCGACAACGCCCGCCCCCCCGGCCCGCCCCGCCGAGCCGGCCCTCCGCACCAACAGCTTCCGGCGCGCGGTGCCCCAGCCCGAGCGGCCGTCCGCCGCGTTCGCGCCGGCGCCGCCGGTCGCGGAGGCCCCGTCCCCCGGCCCCAAGTTCCAGCGGCCGAGCCCCCCGTCCGCCGGGGCGCAGCCCCGCACCCCCGTCAAGCCCTCCCGTCCCTCCCGCACCGGGGAGCAGGTCGCGCGCGCGGCTCCCGCTGAGGCCGGTGCCGCCGTGGACCCCAAGGCTGTTGCCGCCCTCGGTGCGGCAATCGAGGAGGCGCGGCTGGTTTTTTTGGGGGCCACAATCATGCACCAGCGCCAGGCTGCAAGTCTGTTCCAGGTATGCCGACCCCTAGTGTAGTGTGCCCAAGCATCCGCACTAGCCGCCCTGGCGGTGAGTGTGGGTGTGTGGCAAAAAATTCCCATTTTCCCGGGGAGCTGATTTTTGTGAAGGGAATTGTGGGGAAGGGCTTCAACCTCCGGAAAAATGGGAAGTATGGGACGGTCAAAAATGAGTATTTCGTCCCAATTTTCTCCCATTTTTCTCAACCACATCCCGCCGCAACCCTCCAAAACCCACATCCCGTGTGCAATGCGGCTATTGCCCCATTTCCCACATCTATTTGAACCCGCCCTCTTCACCCCCAACCCACCGGGTGGACAGCTGATCCACCAAGCGTGGAGGATTCCCTCCTCAAAAGGCGAACACGTACGTGCACCGGGAAGTCCCCACTGGCATACTCACCCCCCCCCCCCCCCCGCCACGCAAGGCACGCCCCAGTCGAAGGCGCCAGCCGGGGAAGCCGGCTCAGCCGGACACAGAGTCCCCCCCAAGCCCTGGTTAGTGGGGGGGGGCATCAGGTGGGGGGTGTCTCCCGCAGCCCAGATGGGCTGTTTGCGCAACCCACACCCACACCCACACCCACACCCACACCCACACCCACTCACCCACACCCACTCACCCACACCCACCCACCCACACACACCCACCCACACCCACCCACCCCACACCCACCCACACCCACCCACACCCACTCACCCCAGGCCCACCCACACCCACCCACCCACACCCACCGGTCAGGAGCCAGGCTTGGCTAGGAACAGGGAGCACAAATTGGAGCATAGCATTCACCAACTGCCCTGGGGTGGGGTGCAGGGAATACCTTGTGCACCATCTCTCCACAGACGCCTTCAAGCTCCTGAATCCGCAGGTTGGCCTGGCTCAACATCTACGAGCACAAGGATTTGGTAGATTTGCGCAGAAGACGCGATTGGACGGACAAGGGAGGCCCCTGTTGTCCCGCCCCACATCAAAGCAACCTCCCCACAAGAGTCCGGGAAGCAAAGAATGCAAAGGCAGAACACAGCGCCATGGGAGGGGATGAGCCCAGGACCCCGGACGGGTTGGGACATATTGCACTCATGGGCCGTTGCATGCTTCGTTCTTTGAATCTCCAAAAAGCCCCCTTTGTGTGTGCGCCTTTGCGGCCCACGCCCGTCACTGCCCGTGTACACAGCCCTTTGCTTAACCGGACTCCTGTGGGCGAACTTGAGAAACGCTATTTTGCACGCCTAATAGATCCCAAGCGAACCCCCCCCCCCCCCAGACACCTTGTGGAACGGTGGCAAGCCAACCGAATGGGTGAGTCCGCCAGAGCAAGCAACCCCCCCCCCCCACCCGAAAGTAAGACCGGGGGTCTTACTTTCTGGTCCCGGGTCCCAAGGGGGGTCTTACTTTCGGGTCACTCCACTTTGCTGCCACGTTACCTTTCCCGACACAGAAAAATCCTGAGCCCATGCCTTTAGATGACCTGCAGTTGGAGGAAAATGACACCATCGGCGAGGTAGTCATCTGAGGGGGTCTTACTTTTGGGGGGGTGTTACTTTTGGGGAGGGGTCTTACTTTGGGGGGGGGGGGGGGCGGGGGTTAACAGGAGCGGGAGCCCATCAGGGGCAGACCAACCGTGAGGGGGAAAAGGACATATGGTGGACAGCCCGGACAGCGCGTTGAGGAACAGGGCACCTGGGCCTCACAGAAACACAGCGAGGCAGGCTATGGACGGCCTGTGGACAGAGGTGTGTGGACAGCAAAAACAGTCAAACAACCCTGGCTGGCAACAACCAGCACATCCTCAATACGCCAATTATTGGGCGCCGCTGACGCGCAAACGTCACACCATGCCACATTCAGCACAGCCCCAACACATCAACCACTGGGCTCCGCGAACGCGGAAACGACACCAGCAGGAGCACCGGCCGCAGCGGCCGACAGAAAGCAGCAACCCGACGCAACACGCGAAGGGAAGAACGGGTGACTGTCCAGGGCCCCGTAAAGGAGCAACAACCAGACGGAATGTCACACAGGGGGTTGTCGGCGTCCAAACCGAGGGATCGGCCCCCTCGTGACGCGCCACAGGCATACTCAAAGATGTGCCCCTCCCTCTTACACCCGGATTCTCAGATCCGGTTCGACATTTCCGGCTGCCAGACATACAGGGAGGCGGTCCTTGGCGACCTTGGCGGGTGGGTGCTCCAGAACGGTCACAATGTGGTACAGCCGATGTCCAGTCACACTGGGAAGCCTCTGGGTGTGGCTCGTTCACACCGCATCACCTGGTTTCAGACCCAGGTAATCCTCGGGACGTGTCAGATCCGCTACCGCAGACATTTGTGGGGTCATCGTAGCACTCTGAACCTTGATTCCGAGAAGTCATCTCGGGTATCGTAAAGTGAGCAGGCTACGCCCGCTGAGTCCTTCTTCAGCCAATGGAAAGAGACGCCCAAACAGACATTGTGGCTGAACTCAGCGATTGCTCACTGATGATGCCCCCCCCTCAACCAACAAGCGGGTCATACGGATGACATGGCACTGTGCGTTCAGAAGGGTACAGCCCAGGGGAAGGGAAGACCACAACCCAGTGATTGCACTGAGGGTCGGTGGACTGAAGGCCAAACGCGTGGACAGTAGGCGGTGGAGGCCGCGGCCAGCAGGCGCGGCGGGGGCCTAACACGGACATTGCAACCTGACCTTATTGCAAGAGCCCGCCGCCACAAACTGTATTCCAACCGCTTTTCCAACCGCCACGAACCGCTCTTGGAACCCCCCCGCAGCCCCCACTCAAGCGCATCCCTGGGGGGTCCATACCGCGAACGTGCTGTCCCAGGTCGCTGCCACCACCGTGCGGCTCACCCAGCACCTGCAGGAGGTGAAGCTGACCTCCTTCGGGGCGACTCTGCTGCATCGCGCCGAAGCCCAGAGGCTCTACGACGCCTCAGTGAAGGCGGTGGGCGAGGCCGATGCCAAGGCTCGATGCGCCGAGCAGCTCGCGGAGATGAAGCTGACGATGGTGGGGGCTACGCTGATGCACCGCAGCGCAGTGCAGAAGCTGTACATGGCCTCGAAGGACAAGGTGGCCCTGCCAGTGAAGGACAAAGTGACCTTGCCAGCCTTGCCGGCCTTGCAGGGGCTGCTCGGCATCAGCTCTACGGCCGCAATTCCGGCCCTTTCGGCCCTCGCCAGGGCCGCGCAGCAGGTACCCCCCCCCCCCCTTTGCAAACTCCCACCCCTTGCAATCCCCCCCCCCCCCGGGAGACCGTCACTTCCATGTTTTTCTAGTTAAGTGGTTTAGTTTAGTTAGCCAAACCAGCCCCGCACACCATTGCCTCCTCCTCATCGGCCAGTGCAACACACCCCGTGCCTGTCATGGAAACTGAGCATGTGCAACAGTTCAAAGTGTGTTATTCTCGTACCCAGAAGTTCTTTACCGTTCTTTTGGATCCTCAATAACATTTGTGTTGGATGAAGCACATTGGCATCAACGCGAAAGTCGCTTCACACGTGTTCTCTTTGCTTGCATCAGTGGAGGGTACCACAGTTTGCCTTGAAATACCCTTGCAATCCCCCCCCCCCCCCCGGGAGACCGTCGCACGCTAACCCGGGAGTTTGCAAGGGGGGCGGGGGGTAGTAGAGGGTTGCAGAAGGTGGGTGGAAGTCCATCAGCGGGCGCGAGGCCTGAGTCGCACAGGGTTGTGCAGGGTGGTGGGGGCATGACGGGGTGGCATGACAGGCAGAGCGGTCGCTACCAACACAGGCAGTTTGGTTTTCAACGTCGCATCGTTATCAGCGGTTTGTTGTGAGTGCTATTGTTATTGTCATTCTAATTGCTACGGTGAATGATGTTGGTATTATTGTTCTGTGATCTTCGTTGTTGTGATTGTGATTCTTCTTGTTGTGGAGGCTGTTCTGGTTATTATTGTGGCCACTGTGAGTGGAATTGTGCTATTTTTAATTGTTATTGTGATCATCACTGACACATTTTGTTATTGTTATTATTCTTGTTGTTATTTATTGACACGGCTGTTGTTGCTGTTATTGTAATCATTCACGCTCAGCGTTGATCGCGCGAGCGAAACTTGGTATGGCAGGGGTCTCAGCGAAGCCATGGGAGGGGGAAGAGCTGACCCCCACAGCCCAAGAAACACTCGACAGCCGTGTCAGAGCGGTGAACTCAAGGCAACATCCGGTGCTGCCCTGGTTTGCGCTGCGGGGGCGGCAAGGCAACGTACATTGTGATTGCAGAACACTTGAGATGCATTGAACTGAGTGGGCCTGGCATGAGGTCAGGATCGTGCTGGTCATTTCAAAACCTGACGTCATGGCCACGCACTTTCCCTCAGGCCCCACCGCGCGCGCAGTCCGGCGCCGAGTGGCTGAAGTCGCTGCCCGCGAAGTTGAAGGGCAGTCAGCCGGGCGCCGCCAAGGCCGCCTGCGACTTCATGAAGCTGGGCCAGCGCTACCGCCAGTCCGCCCTGGCCCTGGCCACGGGGTACATGCGGCAGCACAGCGCCCTGTTCCTGGAGAGCAAGTTGGCCCTGGAGCGGCAGCCGGTGACGTCGCTGGCGCAGCTGTGCAGCAGCTTGAGCGCTGCTCAGGCGCTGCCGCCGACCGTGCGGTACAGCGGTGTGTCCCGGGTGTACCGTGGCCCTACACCAGCGAAGTGTTAGAAGGGCCGTACACCATCGGAGGAGAGGGGGTAAGACCAACGTGACCATCGTGGGAGAAGACGAAATTTACCCTTGGGCAAATCTGGTCGGGCCATTTTGGTACACAAACTGTTGGGTCCCAGCCCCCCCCCCCCCTCTTCTAATACCTCCCTGGTCTACCCCCAGGCATGCGTTTGAAGAGCCACCCCCTGCCCCCCCTTTGGGATGACAGTTTGTTCCGCTCCAACCGCATCTGTCCGCTCCCAAACCCAAGCGCCAGCCCCCCCCCCCCCCCCAACCGCGGTGCACACCCGCTGGTACCCTCAAGTGGGGGTAAACAACTGTTGACCACCACCCTCAAGTGGAACAACAGCCCATCAGCAGGCAAGGGTTCCTCGGCCGGGCTGCACGATGGGCGTGGTTATGGCGAACCTCCCTCAGAAAGCACCCGAAGTGCACACAGCATTCCGAACGGAAACCATTTGAGCTGATACTTGTGTTGCCTTCCCAATGGTATTTTGCATCTGTTGCCCTTTCAAAACACCTCCATCCGGATATGTTATATTGTTCGACAACAATGCGATTAGGAAGCATGCTTTGATTGCCTATATTGCTTTTGTGCGGAGGTGTTGACATCTTGCAGGGAAGATGTGTTGAACCAAGGGTGAATGAAGCATGAGGACGGGAGGTGCTGGTGCCTTGCCTCTACCAAGGGTTCGTGCACGTAAGAGTCAGATCACCCCCTTTGGACAAGATGATGTGAGCCCCCACATCGAATGAATGGCATGGCTCAAGCACACAAAGGCTTGTATGAGCTAGGATGCTTTCCATTGGGAAGGCAACACAAGTATCAGCGAGGATGGTTTCCGATGTGTACGTGCACAACCAGCCCTGTAGATAGCATTTCCATTAAGATTTTGGCCAAGTCAAGTGGCATTAAAGCAACATGATCATTGATTGCTCCCATTTGGGTCACTGCCAAACATCACCTACTACAGCGAGCTCATCACCACCCCGTTCACATCCGAGTGCCAAATGTGCAGACAATGACCTTGCAGGAATGGGAAACCCCTATTCTTGAGCTAGGTCATTTACTTAATGGGCACGCCGAAAATCCAAAGTAGAAATTGCCACTCCTGGTTGCAACATTCCGCAAATTTGGTGGAAATGCAAGGGCTGCTACGCCAATGTTTCCGCTAGGGTGAGCAACACACAGATGAGCTGTGAATAGTGAAGCGGCAGATAACTGCTCCCAGATGGTTACACAGTCAACGGATCAACACTCCAGAGGCCCCGTCACCACTTTTCGTCATGTCTACTTTCCGGTCACACACAAACTTATTCTGCGCCGTGATGTGTGCGCTGTGTCATGCGTGACCTCGTGACGTGACTTCGTCCCCCGCTTTATTGCCCTTGTTCCCTCTCCAGAGCCGGGGGCACGGCAGCTGTTTGCAGCCGCGAAGGTGTACAAGCGGGAGACGCTGAGGCTGGTGGCGCAGTTTGAGGAGGCGAAGGTCGGCCTGCTCAAGGCGTCCGCGGCCCAGACCCCCGCGGCCCCGGCGCAGGCCGACTGGGTGGCCTGCCTGCTCGATGCCGCTAAGGGGGACGTCGCCGGGCTGACGCTGCTGAAGCGGGCGGACGCGGCCGCCCCGGCCGGGGCCGCCACCGACGCCAAGGCCGCGCCCGGGCTCGCGGCTCTCTTCACGACCGGGGCCGGCGGCTACAATATGAAGGCGCTGTACCTGGCGGCTCAGGCCAACGGGTACAACGAGCAGCTTTACCACGCCGTCCAGCGGGGCCTGCCGATGGCCGAGGCGCTGACCGCCACGGTCCTGGAGCGCCCGGGGGCCGCGCGCGCGGCCACCCAGGCCCTGCAGCTGAGCAAGGCCTACCGCGAGGCGGCCCTCGCCCTGGCCACGGGGCACATGCGGCAGCAGAGGGAGCTCTTCGAGGACTCGGCCCAGGCGATCAAGGGAGGGCCGTGGGCTTAGGCGTGGGGCAGCCTGGCGTCTGACGACGCGGGAACGCCCCTGGGCAAAGGGCTGCCCGCAGCCGATCCCGGATGGAGGGCGCGGTCCCGGGTTTTCGGGCGGTCGGTGGGTGGCGGTTATTCGGTTGGCGTTCGATGTGGGCGGTTCCGACCGAGTCCCCCCATCGGGCGCGGGGTGACCGCGAGCCGCGAACCCCGGGGACCTCCGCACTCCTCCTGCCCCAACTGCCCTCTCGGCCCTCTTGCTGGTTCGCTGACGGGAAAGCCGTAGGTCAAGGGTGGCGTTGGGGCTGGGGTCATGGAAGCGTGAATTGTCTCGAAGCGTGTGCGCGTGCAAACGCCCCGCTGTGACGCCCCCTGACATGGTACCCGCTGATGGGGCGACGACGAAACCTTGGCCCCCGCCGAGGCTGGTGGCCGACGGCAAAGGCCGCCGCGGATTCGAAGGGCAGACCGCGATTTTCATGGGGAGCGCGCGGCGCACGCGGCCTCCCTGCGGTTCTGGTGGAGGCCTCTACCATCGAGGGCTCCGACGCTCCGAGGGCTCCGCGCCCGGCGCTGCGGAGAGTCCGGCGGTTCTTCTGGTTGATTCCCCACCCCCGACTCGTAGCCCACCGACGGCCGTGTGCCCGCCCCGGCTCGGGCGGTTGGTCGCCGACCGACTGCTCATGGCCGGGGAGCGCGTGGCCGTGCGTGGGGCTTTGTACATCGAAACACGGGGTCTGTGGGGGGCCTGTCGCCGTCTGTACAGGCCCCACGCAGGCCTCGACCTGTTTGTCCTGTTCAGCCCGGGAGTCCGCGTGTGTCACACTCTCAGCCCCTGGGCCCTCCCGGTCGCCGATTCCCCCTCGTCCGAGGGCAGAAGGTGCATCCTGGTTTCTCGGTTGGGGGGGGGGGGGACCCAACGCAGCACGCGAAGGGAAGAACGGGGGACTGTCCAGGGCCCCGTAAAGAAACAGCAACCCGACGGAATGTCACACAGGGGGGGGAGGGCTGGACACGGAAGCGCTTTGGAGATGCGCTGTGTCGGGCCTCGCACTTGCTGCGCCTGGGCTGACGCACGCGCGCACACATCAGCACAAAAGCCGAGCGCACGCACGCACGCCTGCACACACCGGGAGTAGTGTCCTGGTCCAGGGCAGCCTTCTGCAGGGCACCCCCGCAACAGAGAGCACACGGTTGCGCAGCAATTTCGAAGATCCGAGTGCCCCTCGCAGTTTGTTCTGGACTAGCATCGGCTGCCTTGGCGCGCGCGCGCACCCACACCCACCCACCCACACGCACGCACACACACGCACGCGCGCAGACACAGGTCGTGGGTTCGAGCCCCACGGCCACGGTGCCAGGAGGCTACCGGTACCCACCCCAAGCGTTACAACTACGTCCTTGAGGGACAAGTGCTGAATCGGGGAGGTCATCTGGGGCCGCCCGGGCCCGGCCTTGCATCGAAAGGGATATGCGTCCCGGCACCCATGCACTCACGCACACCTGCGCATCGCCACGCTCTCACATTGCCAGTGGGCACACGCGACAACGCGCCCAATGAGGAGTCCCGTACTCCCGCCCACCGGGCCTCTCGTCGCGTTTGTACCACCAAATCACGGCGTAATAATTGCAGTTGTCAGGGTCCAGGTGCACCACCTCAGCCCCGCGGCGCCGCACACCACCGCTCAAGGCCGACTGTGGTCACTCACCCTGTCGACGACCTAATCCCTATGCCAGACCTGTTTCCAGTCACCAAGTGTTGCACACAGATTTTGCCACCCGCGTCCGCCGCCTTAGAAGAAGCCGAAGAAGCCGCCCCATCGCGAGCATATGCATTTGACGCTGGTTCCCAGTCGGCCCTTGATGCAGATGGGGTGGGCATTGCCCAATGGCACGTGGTGCAGGGGTTCTAGCAAGACCCCGGACGCTAGCGGCACATGCGGCTGCTCCATTTGGTTGGCTGGATCGTTGGCCCTCGTATTACCCCGTGCCCCCTCTGTACCTTCCTCCCCCAGAACCGGGAAATCCCACCCTCTGGGGGATAACCCGTCTGACTACATGTTTGCCCCGTTGTCCCCCGGCGCCTGCAGCACCCCGTCCCCCGTGCATGATTCCCTGTTCCGGGGGGTGTCAGTGGTCCGGAGGGTGTCAGTCTCGGGCCTTCCTTAGCCCCACAATCCCTGCCGTCCTGTTGCATGTGTATGTGAGTCTCGTTCTCTTCACCCCCCATGTGCGTTGTGGGATCCACAACAGGTGCTGCTGGGGTTCTTTGCCGCCTCATCCTTCGGAGTTCCAGTGCTCTGCATTAGTGCATGTTCCATGGAGGCCCACCTCAACAACCAGGCACACCCAGCCCCTGTCACCTCCAATGTGGGCGGGCGCGGTCTGTGCAATGCAGGAACACCAGTATTCCGTGCCAATTGTATGTCGCCCAGAATGGCTGGACAGCTCGGCATCCACTCGGACTGGCAACATGGTGATGGCTTCAGCTATCAGTCATTGTCGGATCCAAGAACCCACTCTGGGATTTCCCAAGAGGTATCAGGAACCTGCCTGGGGTTGCCTGAGCGTTGTGAAGGTGGCGCCGCCCATGGCTCTGGGACCGCGTGTGATCCAAGGAAGAACCCATGCACATGTTCACGTGTGTAGCGTGCCTCTCCAAGGGTGGAGCCATGAAGGGTTGTTGTTAGACTAAGGTGCCCTACGAAAATCACCGATTTTGGTCTGGCTGCCCTTAGAACACTTCTGGGAAATCCCTGAGAGCGCACAATGACACCCCGTACACAAAAACTTAGAAACAATAACCGTGAAGAGTTGGGGTCGGGACAATGCACGAAAGTAACTCTTTCGTGGAGGAGACTGCGGTGCTTGGGGCAAGGGGCTGAAATCCTTGCCCCACCCCCAACTTCTTCAGTTCAGGGCTGGTACAGTTTCTCAAGATGGTTCAGGTGGGCAGTGCAGGCCCATCGCTCCTGGGTTGCCGTGTACAGTTTTATATACCACCGCCGTCGGGATCTAACACCACCAGCACAATGATGACGGTCTTGATGCAGAGTTGGGAAGAAGTGAGGTCTATGCACGGTCAATGGTGTCATTCCTGCAAAACAAGGCCACATCTCGCTGGGATGAGCTGAGCAGTAGAGGGAGCTTACCGCGCGGCGTGCGCGTTGCGATGTGCGGTGCATGCGGTGTGCTCATTTTTGGGCGTTGCCTTTGGTGCTTGGCACTGTGGGTTCCCAGTAGACCTGCTTCACGAAGTGCGCGGCGTGCAAGCCCTTGTGATGCTTAGATGGCCGGCATATCTGTTATTTTGGGAGCCACACACCGCAACATGATTGCAGACAATGGCGGTTCTGAATGCTTTTTGTAGGGAATAGCGATGTCTTTGTGGCAAGGCAGCTTTTATTTGCGATGCTGGTGTTTTGTGAGCAGTGCACCTGATAGAGTAGAGCGTAGCCTCCGCAAAGTGCATTTAGGGAACCATGATCACTTTGAGCGACCATTGCGACCATCACTGTGTGTCCAAGTGGATCATGTTGCCAATGGGTGTTGAAACCTCGTTGAATTCTTTGAGAGTTGGGCTTTTACATTTCGGGGTGTATATGAAGTATAGATGGAATGTTGGTGTGTCGGGTTGCACCAGGCATCCTTTCGGGCCTAAACGCCCCCAACCAGCACTATCCTGCACACTGTTGTGGGGACAAAGCTGTTTTACGAACAACAATGACAGTACATTTGTTGTGCAATTTGAAATGGCAGAGCTGGTGTTGTGTTGTGTATTCTGCAACGATGGATTGGGGCTGATTTGGTAAGAAGGATGGCAAGTTTGTGGTGTGCTTTGGGGCCTCTCTGGGAGAGGGTAAGCTTGGGATTAAGGTCTACGACACTTGACCACAAGCAGCGCGACGGGCATGCACCTAGCAAACCCTCTCCATAGTGCAATGTAGAGCATTGCTTGGTGTTGGGGAGGGATGCCATGCAACCCTCCAGTTTAGGACGGCATCCTCTGCGCGTGTGTGGTTGTCAGTGATGTATTTCATATGGAACCAGTGGCGTTGTGGGGAGAAAGCTTGGACCTGTGTGTCGACCCACTGGTATCCATGAGCTTGATGCTTTGCTCCTGCCCCAATTCTTCACAGGCCCTGCTGTCCCATACTTTTGGTGTGGAAATTTTTCCCAAGGAGGAGCAAGGTCTACAGGCCAACCATTTTTGTCTGTCTGTAGTGCCTGTCACATCCCCATTTCATCTGGCTGCAACCCCCCCCCCCCCCCGAGCCCCCTGCCCCACTCGCCTTTTCTGTTCTGTCCGTCCCTTGCCTGTCAACCCCTTGACCCCTTTACTGCAGTTTGTCTGGCCTGGTCTGTTTGCCGGTGCGCTGCACCTGCGTTCTGTCTCGCAAGTCTGTATTGTCT
Organism: Eutreptiella sp. 'Long Island Sound 2002'; assembly: GCA_964036045.1. Taxonomy (NCBI): domain Eukaryota; phylum Euglenozoa; class Euglenophyceae; order Eutreptiales; family Eutreptiaceae; genus Eutreptiella; species Eutreptiella sp. 'Long Island Sound 2002'. The sequence goes on along the minus strand of OZ038391.1, from coordinate 3,966,546 downwards.
CCATCATCCAGATCACCCGCTGCCTGGGCTGCAGTCAGGCAAACGTTATTGGGCGGCACAAATCCACTCACTTCAAGCGGACCAAACATTTCAGACCGGTCTTTGTGTCATTAATGAGATATTGCCATGTGCCAGCAAGTGAAAATGAAGCGATTCCACCGCTGTACCCCCACTTGTCCCTGGTGCTTCTCACTGAATACACCCTTACAAACCCCTCCTTCATCAGCACATTCAATTTTGTAGTACAATGATCCCTAGTTGAACAACTCCGGAGTGAACAGTGTCAAGCGTGTGTCAGCACACGAGAAGCTGAGCAGAGCGCACCCAACCCAGTGCAGCCTTGACTATGAACTACCAAGGGCACGCCCAACTCCTCGACTCAAAATACCCAAGTTGAAGAGCCAGCTGACGTTGGACACTCGCTCTACACTGCACACTGCACGGGGCAAAACGCTTTGGGGTTTCATGTGCCAACTCTGAGAGACACCCTCCAGTGTGCACACACATGTTTTCATGGAGACACCAGGTGGTTGATGCACTGCTGCGCTGCTGCTCCTCCTTGTGCACCCAGACTACAGATTGTTGGCGTGGCAGGGGTATGCAGTGGGGCGTGTGTGGGAACGGTGCTGCTGTTTGTCTTAATCTTGTATGTTACCCCCACAGCAAGCCCAGCTCGATGCTCTTTTGTGCACAGAGGCACACTGTGCTCCTGCAGCGCAGCTTTCTCCTGTAATTTTGGATACTACTACTGCCTGGGACTGTGTGCAGTACAAGCGCTGTATGCAGCATGTGTGCAGTATGTGGTGGCGATACGATTCAGCATGTTACCAGCATTCAGATCAGTTGTTTCCAGTGATTGCATGATTTCCGTGTTATCTGGGAGCACGTTTACTGCCCAGGGTGAAGGTAGAAAAAAGGCCACTTCTGTGCAAAAACAGGAGCATCCACATTGCTGCACAATTGCATGGACTGAGGAATGCAGATGTGAAGGCTATGTACCTGTCTTGCAGTTGAATGTCTTCGTCGCCCAGGTTCAGAGGTTATCCCGTGTTGTTGTCGATTTCTCTTACCCTTAGCACTGAGCGGGCACGTGATGCCTACACAAAGCTGGAAGCGGACGAAACATGAGTGCGAAAGAGAAAAATCTCACCCCAGAGCAGATGCTCTAGAGTACAGGGGACACAGACACACACACAGGACTCTGCACTCATGGTTTCGCTGATGTCTTGCAGGACGTGTAGGAATGTTGAACCTGGCAGTTTAAGCTTTGATTGAAATATTTGGGCTTGACACGCACAGGGGGAGCGCTGGTGCACCGGCAAGTTTGTCGGCACGGGGGGCTCGCTGGGACCGAACCCTTTACGCTGACCCCCCCCCCCCCCTCCCGACGGGAATTTGGCCCGAAAGTGCCGGACCATGGGAGCCGAAGGCACCCTGAGGAAAATTTGCTTGATCTGCGAGAGGGTGAAAAAATTGGTCTCACCTCATGTGTCTCTACTCAAAATACTCAGTTTTTTCAGGAGAACCCAATAATGGATGAAAACCAAATTGGACCAAATATCAATACCACCCCTGTGCAGAAGTCTCTCAGAGATGGCCCATACCCTAGTGGGTAAAGTAGTGTCTCTGCAATTGCAAGGTCATGGGTTTAATCCCCAGTGGGGGTAATCTACAGGACCCTAGGCAGGGTCAAGGACACAGTGGAAAAATTTTAGGTTTTTTTGTTGTTTTTTTTGTGCTTTGAAAGGGGACCCCCGAGAATGCACCGGTGATGTAGCATTTCCGCCCTCTTTTGGGCCCCCGAGAAGGTAGGGGTGAGGCGGCCAATTCTGATTTTGTCCCCCTTTGTTTGGGGACCCCTGAGAATGCAGGGGTGATGTAGCATTTCCGCCCTCTTTTGGGCCCCCGAGAAGGCAGGGGTGAGGCGGCCAATTCACCCCTTTTACCAACACCTGTGCCAACCGCTCCTCCTCCTCCCCCATCACCCATGTTTTGGGACCCTGAGGAGGAGCACCCCACTTTTTGTTTTGGGAAATGTGTAGTGCGCGTGGTGCAAACAGCCCCTCCCCCCCTTGCTCCTCCAACGGGTTTTGGAAGATACATCAACTCAACACACATGGTCCAGCGTGGGTGGGGCACCACTAGCAATAGTGGCCGGGAATTGACTCGGGGGTGCTATGGGGGCGCCTCAAGCGCAGTGCGCGCGCAGTGCAACTATTTGGGCGTCTGGCCGTACTAGAGACCCATACTTTGAGATACTAGGGGCCCCTAGGGGCATCATGGTGACCCGCAGCGGAGGTTTTGAGTTCTGATTTTGTCCCCCTTTGTTGGGGACCCCCGAGAATGCAGGGGTGATGTAGCAACCCGATGAACCTCGAACATTCACCGAGGAGGAGGTGGCAAAAATGAACAAACAAACGGAAGACAAGATCCTGGAGATGTTGCTCCATGTGCATGAGAAAAGCACCGGAGCTCACCCTTTCACCCGCAAAAAGATGGTGTTGAGTGGTGGATTAAGCGTTGTGGTGGAACTCGGTCCCCAAGGACGCAACTCACTTATATGGGTATTGATGCCCACTCTGCCGAGGAGTTTTGGCTAAAGTATGGGCATGATGATTTACTTCCACGCGAACATTTGTTCCGCCTCAAGCACACTCCACCTCAAAGGTGTGCTCATCTCCTCTCTGGAGCAACGGGGTGCTCTGAGGAGGCTTGGTGGGCAAGTGTGCATTGTGTTCGCTCTTATTTGTATGGTGTTGTCGCTGAAATTCGATGGGCGGAAAGATTGTCGGAGTGGAACCACGTCCCACACTTGTCACCTAGTTCTAAGGGCGTTTCCAAGGGGTGTGCTTGGGGGCTCTTCGGGGGGAACATAGTCTAAAAGTAGCGCGCAGTGCACGCGCAATGCAAAGACTCCCCCTGTGCCCTTCAACAAAAGTACCACCTACCATGCCCCCCCCCCCCCTGCCTCACAACAGCAAGCAAGCAAGCAAGCAAGCAAGCACCCAAAGGCTCGCCACTCTTTTTCACTTTTCCTTAAACACTGGATCACGGTCCTGTGCTCACTTGCCCAAGCCTAGTGCTACACTTTCATCTCACCACAGCAAGTTCGCCTTTTCATTGCTGGTATCGAATCGCTCCAACAGGGAACACTACAACACCCATCTCTTATCACCCCCCCCCCCCCCAGTCTTGTTCCATGCAAACCCCTCTGGGTTGTCAAATGACCTTATCACACACAAACGGGATCTTGTCCCTGGCCCTGGGGAACATAGACGGCGTGCCTTAGTTGGTCGTGCACTCTTCTTCAATCCATCGGGGGGGGTTCGGATCCACCGAACGATCCGCCACCCCAGAGACTATTTACAATTTTTTGGGAACACAGACCCCATTTTACCAAGTCACACATGAGTAGTAAGGTGCGAGCATACCTGAAAGTGCACGGGGGCTTTGGGGTTAGGGACTCTCAATCCACGCTTTGTTGTGTGGCCCCTTGAGTTGGGGTTAGGGACTCGCAATCCATGGTTGGTTGCGTAACCCCTTGAATTGGGGTTAGGGACTCTCAATCCATGCTTTGTTGCGTGGCCCCTTGAGTTGGGGTTAGGGACTCGCAATCCACGCTTTGTTGCGTGGCCCCTTGAGTTGGGGTTAGGGACTCTCAATCCATGCTTTGTTGTGTGGCCCCTTGAGTTGGGGTTAGGGGCTAACAATCCACGCTTTGTTGCGTGGCACCTTGAGTTGGGGTTAGGGACTCTCAATCCATGCTTTGTTGCGTGGCCCCTTGAGTTGGGGTTAGGGACTCTCAATCCACGCTTTGTTGTGTGGCCCCTTGAGTTGGGGTTAGGGACCCGCAATCCACGCTTTGTCGCGTGGCCCCTTGAGTTGGGGTTAGGGACTCTCAATCAGGCTTTGTTGCGTGGCCCCTTGATTTGGGGTTAGGACCTCTCAATCCACGCTTTGTTGTGTGGCCCCTTGAGTTGGGGTTAGGGACTCGCAATCCATGGTTGGTTGCGTGGCCCCTTGAATTGGGGTTAGGGACTCTCAATCCATCCTTTGTTGTGTGGCCCCTTGAGTTGGGGTTAGGGGCTAACAATCCACGCTTTGTTGCGTGGCCCCTTGAGTTGGGGTTAGGGACTCTCAATCCACGCTTTGTTGCGTGGCCCCTTGAGTTGGGGTTAGGGAACCGCAATCCACGCTTTGTTGCGTGGCCCCTTGCGTTGTGGTTAGGGACTCGCAATCCACGCTTTGTTGCGTGGCCCCTTGAGTTGGGGTTAGGGATTCTCAATCCACGCTTTGTTGCGTGGCCCCTTGAGTTGGGGTTAGGGACTCGCAATCCACGCTTTGTTGCGTGGCCCCTTGAGTTGGGGTTAGGGACTCCCAATCCATGCTCCGTTGCGTGGCCCCTTGAGTTGGGGTTAGGGGCTAACAATCCGTGCTTTGTTGCGTGGCCCCTTGAGTTGGGGTTAGGGACTTACAATCCACGCTTTGTTGTGTGGCCCCTTGAGTTGGGGTTAGGGACTCTCGATCCACGCTTTGTTGCGTGGCCCCTTGAGTTGGGGTTAGGGAGTCGCAATCCACGCTTTGTTGTGTGGCCCCTTGAGTTGGGGTTAGGGACTCTCAATCCACGCTTTGTTGTGTGGCCCCTTGAGTTGGGGTTAGGGGCTAACAATCCACGCTTTGTTGCGTGGCCCCTTGAGTTGGGGTTAGGGACTCGCAATCCACGCTTTGTTGTGTGACCCCTTGAGTTGGGGTTAGGGACTCTCAATCCACGCTTTGTTGTGTGGCCCCTTGAGTTGGGGTTAGGGGCTAACAATCCACGCTTTGTTGCGTGGCCCCTTGAGTTGGGGTTAGGGACTCTCAATCCATGCTTTGTTGCGTGGCCCCTTGAGTTGGGGTTAGGGCCTAACAATCCGCGCTTTGTTGCGTGGCCCCTTGAGTTGCTGTTAGGGACTTACAATGCACGCTTTGTTGCGTGGCCCCTTGAGTTGAGGTTAGGGACTCGCAATCCACGCTTTGTTGCGTGGCCCCTTGAGTTGGGGTTAGGGACTCTCAATCCACGCTTTGTTGTGTGGCCCCTTGAGTTGGGGTTAGGGACTCTCAATCCACGCTTTGTTGCGTGGCCCCTTGAGTTGGGGTTAGGGACTCGCAATCCACGCTTTGTTGTGTGGCCCCTTGAGTTGGGGTTAGGGGCTCGCAATCCGCGCTTTGTTGTGTGGCCCCTTGAATTGGGGTTAGGGACTCTCAATCCACGCTTTGTTGTGTGGCCCCTTGAGTTGGGGTTAGGGGCTAACAATCCACGCTTTGTTGCGTGGCCCCTTGAGTTGGGGTTAGGGACTGTCAATCCATGCTTTGTTGCGTGGCCCCTTGAGTTGGGGTTAGGGCCTAACAATCCGCGCTTTGTTGCGTGGCCCCTTGAGTTGCTGTTAGGGACTTACAATCCACGCTTTGTTGCGTGGCCCCTTGAGTTGAGGTTAGGGACTCGCAATCCACGCTTTGTTGCGTGGCCCCTTGAGTTGGGGTTAGGGACTCACAATCCACGCTTTGTTGCGTGGCGCCTTGAGTTGGGGTTAGGGACTCTCAATCCACGCTTTGTTGTGTGGCCCCTTGAATTGTGGTTAGGGACTCGCAATCCATGGTTGCTTGCGTGGCCCCTTGATTTGGGGTTAGGGACTCTCAATCCATGCTTTGTTGCGTGGCCCCATTAGTTGGGGTTAGGGGCTAACAATCCACGCTTTGTTGCGTGGCCCCTTGAGTTGGGGTTAGGGACTTACAATCCACGCTTTGTTGCGTGGCCCCTTGAGTTGGGGTTAGGGACTCGCAATCCACGCTTTGTTGCGTGGCCCCTTGAGTTGGGGTTAGGGGCTAAGAATCCGCGCTTTGTTGCGTAGCCCCTTGAGTTGGGGTTAGGGACTCACAATCCACGCTTTGTTGCGTGGCCCCTTGAGTTGGGGTTAGGGACTCTCAATCCACGCTTTGTTGCGTGGCCCCTTGAGTTGGGGTTAGGGACTCTTAATCCACGCTTTGTTGTGTGGCCCCTTGAGTTGGGGTTAGGGGCTAACAATCCACGCTTTGTTGCATGGCCCCTTGAGTTGGGGTTAGGGACTCACAATCCACGCTTTGTTGCGTGGCCCCTTGATTTGGGGTTAGGGACTCTCAATCCATGCTCCGTTGCGTGGCCCCTTGAGTTGGGGTTAGGGACTCACAATCCACGCTTTGTTGCGTGGCCCCTTGAGTTGGGGTTAGGGACTTACACTCCACGCTTTGTTGCGTGGCCCCTTGAGTTGGGGTCAGGCACTCACAATCCACGCTTTGTTGCGTGGCCCCTTGAGTTGGGGTTAGGGACTCGCAATCCACGCTTTGTTGCGTGGCCCCTTGAGTTGGGATTAGGGACTCGCAATCCACGCTTTGTTGCGCGGCCCCTTGAGTTGGGGTTAGGGACAGTCAATCCACGCTTTGTTGCGTGGCCCCTTGGGTTGGGGTTAGGGACTCTCAATCCACGCTTTGTTGTGTGGCCCCTTGAGTTGGGGTTAGGGACTCGCAATCCACGCTTTGTTGTGTGGCCCCTTGAGTTGGGGTTAGGGACTCTCAATCCCCGCTTTGTTGTGTGGCCCCTTGAGTTGGGGTTAGGGGCTAACATTCCACGCTTTGTTGCGTGGCACCTTGAGTTGGGGTTAGCGACTTACAATCCACGCTTTGTTGCGTGGCCCCTTGAGTTGAGGTTAGGGACTCGCAATCCACGCTTTGTTGCGTGGCCCCTTGAGTTGGGTTAGGGACTCGCAATCCACGCTTTGTTGTGTGGCCCCTTGAGTTGGGGTTAGGGCCTCTCAATCCCCGCTTTGTTGTGTGGCCCCTTGAGTTGGGGTTAGCGGCTAACAATCCACGCTTTGTTGCGTGGCACCTTGAGTTGGGGTTAGCGACTTACAATCCACGCTTTGTTGCGTGGCCCCTTGATTTGGGGTTAGGGACTCTCAATCCACGCTTTGTTGTGTGGCCCCTTGAGTTGGGGTTAGGGACTCGCAATCCATGGTTGGTTGCGTGGCCCCTTGAGTTGGGGTTAGGGGCTAACAATCCGCGCTTTTTTGCGTGGCCCCTTGAGTTGGGGTTAGGGACTTACAATCCACGCTTTGTTGCGTGGCCCCTTGAGTTGGGGTTAGGGACTCTCAATCCACGCTTTGTTGCGTGGCCCCTTGAGTTGGGGTTAGGGACTCTCAATCCACGCTTTGTTGCGTGGCCCCTTGATTTGGGGTTAGGGACTCTCAATCCACGCTTTGTTGTGTGGCCCCTTGAGTTGGGGTTAGGGACTCGCAATCCATGCTTTGTTGCGTGGCCCCGTGAGTTGGGGTTAGGGACTCACAATCCACGCTTTGTTGCGTGGCCCCTTGAGTTGGGGTTAGGGGCTAACAATCCACGCTTTGTTGCGTGGCCCCTTGATTTGGGGTTAGGGACTCTCAATCCACGCTTTGTTGTGTGGCCCTTTGAGTTGGGGTTAGGGACTCGCAATCCATGGTTGGTTGCGTGGCCCCTTGAATAGGGGTTAGGGGCTAACAATCCGCGCTTTGTTGCGTGGCCCCTTGAGTTGGGGTTAGGGACTTACAATCCACGCTTTGTTGCGTGGCCCCTTGAGTTGGGGTTAGGGACTCTCAATCCACGCTTTGTCGCTGGCCCCTTGAGTTGGGGTTAGGGACTCGCAATCCACGCTTTGTTGTGTGGCCCCTTGAGTTGGGGTGAGGGACTCGCAATCCATGCTTTGTTGCGTGGCCCCTTGAGTTGGGGTTAGGGACTCACAATCCACGCTTTGTTGCGTGGCCCCTTGAGTTGGGGTTAGGGCTCTCAATCCACGCTTTGTTGCGTGGCCCCTTGAGTTGGGGTTAGGGACTCTCAATCCATGCTTTGTTGCGTGGCCCCTTGAGTTGGGGTTAGGGACTCTCAATCCACGCTTTGTTGCGTGGCCCCTTGATTTGGGGTTAGGGACTCTCAATCCATGCTTTGTTGCGTGGCCCCTTGAGTTGGGGTTAGGGACTCTCAATCCATGCTTTGTTGCGTGGCCCCTTGAGTTGGGGTTAGGGACTCTCAATCCACGCTTTGTTGCGTGGCCCCTTGAGTTGGGGTTAGGGACTCGCAATCCACGCTTTGTTGCGTGGCCCCTTGAGTTGGGGTCAGGGACTTACAATCCACGCTTTGTTGCGTGACCCCTTGAGTTGGGGTTAGGGATTCTCAATCCACGCTTTGTTGTGTGGCCCCTTGATTTGGGGTTAGGGGCTAACAATCCACGCTTTGTTGCGTGGCCCCTTGAGTTGGGGTTAGGGACTCTCAATCCACGCTTTGTTGCGTGGCCCCTTGATTTGGGGTTAGGGACTCTCAATCCATGCTTTGTTGCGTGGCCCCTTGAGTTGGGGTTAGGGACTCTCAATCCATGCTTTGTTGCGTGGCCCCTTGAGTTGGGGTTAGGGACTCTCAATCCACGCTTTGTTGCGTGGCCCCTTGAGTTGGGGTTAGGGACTCGCAATCCACGCTTTGTTGCGTGGCCCCTTGAGTTGGGGTCAGGGACTTACAATCCACGCTTTGTTGCGTGACCCCTTGAGTTGGGGTTAGGGACTCTCAATCCATCCTTTGTTGTGTGGCCCCTTGAGTTGGGGTTAGGGGCTAACAATCCACGCTTTGTTGCGTGGCCCCTTGAGTTGGGGTTAGGGACTCTCAATCCACGCTTTGTTGCGTGGCCCCTTGAGTTGGGGTTAGGGAACCGCAATCCACGCTTTGTTGCGTGGCCCCTTGCGTTGTGGTTAGGGACTCGCAATCCACGCTTTGTTGCGTGGCCCCTTGAGTTGGGGTTAGGGATTCTCAATCCACGCTTTGTTGCGTGGCCCCTTGAGTTGGGGTTAGGGACTCGCAATCCACGCTTTGTTGCGTGGCCCCTTGAGTTGGGGTTAGGGACTCCCAATCCATGCTCCGTTGCGTGGCCCCTTGAGTTGGGGTTAGGGGCTAATAATCCGTGCTTTGTTGCGTGGCCCCTTGAGTTGGGGTTAGGGACTTACAATCCACGCTTTGTTGTGTGGCCCCTTGAGTTGGGGTTAGGGACTCTCGATCCACGCTTTGTTGCGTGGCCCCTTGAGTTGGGGTTAGGGAGTCGCAATCCACGCTTTGTTGTGTGGCCCCTTGAGTTGGGGTTAGGGACTCTCAATCCACGCTTTGTTGTGTGGCCCCTTGAGTTGGGGTTAGGGGCTAACAATCCACGCTTTGTTGCGTGGCCCCTTGAGTTGGGGTTAGGGACTCGCAATCCACGCTTTGTTGTGTGACCCCTTGAGTTGGGGTTAGGGACTCTCAATCCACGCTTTGTTGTGTGGCCCCTTGAGTTGGGGTTAGGGGCTAACAATCCACGCTTTGTTGCGTGGCCCCTTGAGTTGGGGTTAGGGACTCTCAATCCATGCTTTGTTGCGTGGCCCCTTGAGTTGGGGTTAGGGCCTAACAATCCGCGCTTTGTTGCGTGGCCCCTTGAGTTGCTGTTAGGGACTTACAATCCACGCTTTGTTGCGTGGCCCCTTGAGTTGAGGTTAGGGACTCGCAATCCACGCTTTGTTGCGTGGCCCCTTGAGTTGGGGTTAGGGACTCTCAATCCACGCTTTGTTGTGTGGCCCCTTGAGTTGGGGTTAGGGACTCTCAATCCACGCTTTGTTGCGTGGCCCCTTGAGTTGGGGTTAGGGACTCGCAATCCACGCTTTGTTGTGTGGCCCCTTGAGTTGGGGTTAGGGGCTCGCAATCCGCGCTTTGTTGTGTGGCCCCTTGAATTGGGGTTAGGGACTCTCAATCCACGCTTTGTTGTGTGGCCCCTTGAGTTGGGGTTAGGGGCTAACAATCCACGCTTTGTTGCGTGGCCCCTTGAGTTGGGGTTAGGGACTCTCAATCCATGCTTTGTTGCGTGGCCCCTTGAGTTGGGGTTAGGGCCTAACAATCCGCGCTTTGTTGCGTGGCCCCTTGAGTTGCTGTTAGGGACTTACAATCCACGCTTTGTTGCGTGGCCCCTTGAGTTGAGGTTAGGGACTCTCAATCCATGCTTTGTTGCGTGGCCCCTTGAGTTGGGGTTAGGGACTTACAATCCACGCTTTGTTGCGTGGCCCCTTGAGTTGAGGTTAGGGACTCTCAATCCACGCTTTGTTGCGTGGCCCCTTGAGTTGGGGTTAGGGACTCTCAATCCATGCTTTGTTGCGTGGCCCCTTGAGTTGGGGTTAGGGACTCTCAATCCACGCTTTGTTGCGTGGCCCCTTGAGTTGGGGTTAGGGACTCGCAATCCACGCTTTGTTGTGTGGCCCCTTGAGTTGGGGTTAGGGGCTCGCAATCCGCGCTTTGTTGTGTGGCCCCTTGAATTGGGGTTAGGGACTCTCAATCCACGCTTTGTTGTGTGGCCCCTTGAGTTGGGGTTAGGGGCTAACAATCCACGCTTTGTTGCGTGGCCCCTTGAGTTGGGGTTAGGGACTCTCAATCCACGCTTTGTTGTGTGGCCCCTTGAGTTGGGGTTAGGGACTCTCAATCCACGCTTTGTTGCGTGGCCCCTTGAGTTGGGGTTAGGGACTCGCAATCCACGCTTTGTTGTGTGGCCCCTTGAGTTGGGGTTAGGGGCTCGCAATCCGCGCTTTGTTGTGTGGCCCCTTGAATTGGGGTTAGGGACTCTCAATCCACGCTTTGTTGTGTGGCCCCTTGAGTTGGGGTTAGGGGCTAACAATCCACGCTTTGTTGCGTGGCCCCTTGAGTTGGGGTTAGGGACTCTCAATCCATGCTTTGTTGCGTGGCCCCTTGAGTTGGGGTTAGGGCCTAACAATCCGCGCTTTGTTGCGTGGCCCCTTGAGTTGCTGTTAGGGACTTACAATCCACGCTTTGTTGCGTGGCCCCTTGAGTTGAGGTTAGGGACTCTCAATCCATGCTTTGTTGCGTGGCCCCTTGAGTTGGGGTTAGGGACTTACAATCCACGCTTTGTTGCGTGGCCCCTTGAGTTGAGGTTAGGGACTCTCAATCCACGCTTTGTTGCGTGGCCCCTTGAGTTGGGGTTAGGGACTCTCAATCCATGCTTTGTTGCGTGGCCCCTTGAGTTGGGGTTAGGGACTCTCAATCCACGCTTTGTTGCGTGGCCCCTTGAGTTGGGGTTAGGGACCCGCAATCCACGCTTTGTTGCGTGGCCCCTTGAGTTGAGGTTAGGGACTCTCAATCCACGCTTTGTTGCGTGGCCCCTTGAGTTGGGGTTAGGGACTCTCAATCCATGCTTTGTTGCGTGGCCCCTTGAGTTGGGGTTAGGGACTCTCAATCCACGCTTTGTTGCGTGGCCCCTTGAGTTGGGGTTAGGGACTCGCAATCCACGCTTTGTTGCGTGGCCCCTTGAGTTGGGGTCAGGGACTTACAATCCACGCTTTGTTGCGTGACCCCTTGAGTTGGGGTTAGGGACTCTCAATCCATCCTTTGTTGTGTGGCCCCTTGATTTGGGGTTAGGGGCTAACAATCCACGCTTTGTTGCGTGGCCCCTTGAGTTGGGGTTAGGGACTCTCAATCCACGCTTTGTTGCGTGGCCCCTTGAGTTGGGGTTAGGGAACCGCAATCCACGCTTTGTTGCGTGGCCCCTTGCGTTGTGGTTAGGGACTCGCAATCCACGCTTTGTTGCGTGGCCCCTTGAGTTGGGGTTAGGGATTCTCAATCCACGCTTTGTTGCGTGGCCCCTTGAGTTGGGGTTAGGGACTCGCAATCCACGCTTTGTTGCGTGGCCCCTTGAGTTGGGGTTAGGGACTCCCAATCCATGCTCCGTTGCGTGGCCCCTTGAGTTGGGGTTAGGGGCTAACAATCCGTGCTTTGTTGCGTGGCCCCTTGAGTTGGGGTTAGGGACTTACAATCCACGCTTTGTTGTGTGGCCCCTTGAGTTGGGGTTAGGGACTCTCGATCCACGCTTTGTTGCGTGGCCCCTTGAGTTGGGGTTAGGGAGTCGCAATCCACGCTTTGTTGTGTGGCCCCTTGAGTTGGGGTTAGGGACTCTCAATCCACGCTTTGTTGTGTGGCCCCTTGAGTTGGGGTTAGGGGCTAACAATCCACGCTTTGTTGCGTGGCCCCTTGAGTTGGGGTTAGGGACTCGCAATCCACGCTTTGTTGTGTGACCCCTTGAGTTGGGGTTAGGGACTCTCAATCCACGCTTTGTTGTGTGGCCCCTTGAGTTGGGGTTAGGGGCTAACAATCCACGCTTTGTTGCGTGGCCCCTTGAGTTGGGGTTAGGGACTCTCAATCCATGCTTTGTTGCGTGGCCCCTTGAGTTGGGGTTAGGGCCTAACAATCCGCGCTTTGTTGCGTGGCCCCTTGAGTTGCTGTTAGGGACTTACAATCCACGCTTTGTTGCGTGGCCCCTTGAGTTGAGGTTAGGGACTCGCAATCCACGCTTTGTTGCGTGGCCCCTTGAGTTGGGGTTAGGGACTCTCAATCCACGCTTTGTTGTGTGGCCCCTTGAGTTGGGGTTAGGGACTCTCAATCCACGCTTTGTTGCGTGGCCCCTTGAGTTGGGGTTAGGGACTCGCAATCCACGCTTTGTTGTGTGGCCCCTTGAGTTGGGGTTAGGGGCTCGCAATCCGCGCTTTGTTGTGTGGCCCCTTGAATTGGGGTTAGGGACTCTCAATCCACGCTTTGTTGTGTGGCCCCTTGAGTTGGGGTTAGGGGCTAACAATCCACGCTTTGTTGCGTGGCCCCTTGAGTTGGGGTTAGGGACTCTCAATCCATGCTTTGTTGCGTGGCCCCTTGAGTTGGGGTTAGGGCCTAACAATCCGCGCTTTGTTGCGTGGCCCCTTGAGTTGCTGTTAGGGACTTACAATCCACGCTTTGTTGCGTGGCCCCTTGAGTTGAGGTTAGGGACTCGCAATCCACGCTTTGTTGCGTGGCCCCTTGAGTTGGGGTTAGGGACTCACAATCCACGCTTTGTTGCGTGGCGCCTTGAGTTGGGGTTAGGGACTCTCAATCCACGCTTTGTTGTGTGGCCCCTTGAATTGTGGTTAGGGACTCGCAATCCATGGTTGCTTGCGTGGCCCCTTGATTTGGGGTTAGGGACTCTCAATCCATGCTTTGTTGCGTGGCCCCATCAGTTGGGGTTAGGGGCTAACAATCCACGCTTTGTTGCGTGGCCCCTTGAGTTGGGGTTAGGGACTTACAATCCACGCTTTGTTGCGTGGCCCCTTGAGTTGGGGTTAGGGACTCGCAATCCACGCTTTGTTGCGTGGCCCCTTGAGTTGGGGTTAGGGGCTAAGAATCCGCGCTTTGTTGCGTAGCCCCTTGAGTTGGGGTTAGGGACTCACAATCCACGCTTTGTTGCGTGGCCCCTTGAGTTGGGGTTAGGGACACTGCAACAATTCAGGACTGCCATTCAGATTAGACAGTCGCGATCAGCTGCAGATGCTCGTGAGATCGCGTGTTCCATTACAGTGGCGCTTAGCTGCAGAGGTTGCGTCTTTAATCAGACTTGGAGCTGAAAGGGCCAGACAATTCTTGATGTGTTGATGTCAGTGTTCCAATCAAACTGTAGGTTCCAATGGCAGTTGCGGATCGGTCAGAAAGTTATATAGGAGAGTCGATTCTACGTGTCCGTTGATGCCGATTGATCATACCTCAATGGTAAAGCATTGTAGGCTTGATGTTAAGATTGGTCTGCCATTGACGAGTATATGCAATCCCAATCTTGTTTTGTTATCTTGTGTTTATTTTGTGTTGCCATCCTTTAGCACGGATATATGATGGATCTATTAGAGTTTCAGTCTTCCGGACTTTGAAACTATTCAAGAACTTCGAGATTCCTTTTGGTATTGTGCCTTGCCTCTCTCCTTGTGGGCCAATTGAGGATCATCGTGGTGAAAATCAAGCTTTGGGGAATATTGCGAAATATTTTGGGTTTCGAGTTCGTGGGATTGAAAACTCTAATCTCCTTCGTGTATCCACACCCAATCGGATAATTTCACCACCAAAATGGACTTGGATCTCATCAACGATATGGAAGAGGTTGTTGAACAACAATTGGGTTCTCACGTTGAGCATTTATCAAACAAAAAACCAAGTGTTAAGAAGGTTATCTCGCACTTTGAGGCCATGAGTGATTCCGGCGAGACTTCAAGTGCTAATTCTATGGGTCGTCGAAAACAAATGGCCACCAAGTCTTCCGCCGGCTCTAAAGATGCATCAAAGTTGAGGAGCTCCTCAAAATCCCCATCGGATTCATTTTCGGACTTTTTGCATCAAATTGGTCCCAATGTATTGTCGACAAGTAATTCACCACGTGACAAGGTGAAAATTGTGAAACGGCGACGACGTGAGAGTCGAGGACCGACAACCTTCACGCCCATTGAACAAGCCGTGCAAGTTGTGCTTAAACAAGACCTCGATGATTGCAAACATCGCACGGAACAAGTTGAATTTCGACTAGCCCGCCTTGAAGAGAACGTGACCAAGGGTGGCGACAAAATTGAGTCGTCCGGTAATGCTTTTGAAGACAATGTGAGACGAGTTGTCACACATGAAATGCAAGGAGACCTCATGAGAGACATGGTGAGGAATGCCCTTGATGATGAACGACGCCAACGTGAGTGTGATGAATTTGATGAGACGTTGTCCTCACGGTTGAAACAACAACATAGCAAGCAGGCGGACGACAAATTGTGGGATAACATTCGTCGTTTGCTTTCCAAAGAATTGTTGCATGACGGTGATATAGTGGGACAGCTAAGGGGCATCATTCAAGCCGAACAACTTCATGGGTTGGATGAGATAGCCATCATTGACAAGGTGAAGAACATTGCTCGTGAGGAACATGCAAATGGGTTACAACGAGGTGTTGTGGACACCCATATTCGGTGTCTCGTGTCTCAATCACTTGCCCAAGGAGCCGGTGCTTCGACACGTGATCAACATGGAATTGACCACTTAACCATATTGGAACAAGTGAAGCGCATTGTCCGTGAGGAAAATGCGCTGTTGATCAAACAACAATCTTTTGGTGAACGAGTTATGTGCCTCACTTCAACCATGGCGTCACGATTGGACGCACTTGAAAATGAGATGTTGAGGCGCACGGAGCTTGATGCACGACTTTCAGCCATTGATGCATCATTGATCGCGCGGAATAATGAGTTGGTGTCACTTAGTGCCAGAATGTCTACACTTGATGCACAAATTCGTTCCATGAGTCTTCCGGGTGGGGGACAGCATGTGCATGAGTCCAAAATGACTGTGGTTGAGTCTTCCTTGAACTCCCAGCTTGAGAGTGTGAGAAAACAATTGGAGACACACACCATAGACTTCCAAGCCTTTAGCCAAATGGTCAAGGAGAAAATACCTAAACATGTTTCTCAAGATGAGTTTCAAAGAACACTCACATCTACCAATACAACATTGGAGGCACTTCAAGCTAAATTTCGCATGCATGATCAATTACCACAATCTTTGGACCTCTTGGAAAACAAATGTCGTGCTACTGAGGTCCAGGTGTCCCAATTACAGAGCCACCTTGCATCTAGTGGTGAGTTGGCTACGACGGTTGAGCGGTTGCAATCACGGGTGAAGAGGTTAGAAGCAGCACCATTGGCCGGAGTTTCTGGTCCGCCTTTGCCTTCTTCAATTGATAATATTCCAGCGGGTGTTTTGCCTCGCTTAGATGAGATCGAAGGACAAATGAACGCGTTGCAGAAGCATACTGACGGGTCACTTTTCAACATTCGGGAAGAAATTCGAAAAGAACATGCCCTTTTGGCGAATCAAATTCATGAGATTCCAGGCAGGTATGTTTCCTCCAGCATGTATGCTTCATTGGTGTCCGACATGGACCAATTCAAGGGTGAAGTGATACGAAAAAAAGAACATGAAGTGCTACAAGGCACTCTTGCATCCTTGAGGGCTGACCTTGCGGGTGGTGTGGTGCCTGCTTCTGATTTCAAGAAGTTACAGCTTGAGGTAACAAGGATTGTGGATGATGTTATACAAAAAGGTGTGTTCCAACAGTATCAACATCAGGTTCAAGCGACACTGGCCTCTTGTGTGACTGAATCCCGGTTGGTAGAATGGGGCTCTTCATTCCAACACACAATGGAGACAGCCTTGGTGTCTAAGTTACAACCAGCACAAGCTGGGGAGCCGGGTAGCAATGAGCCTACCGGTCAGGTTATTCAAGCGCAGGTACAACAGGCCACCAAGGCTGCATTTGAGGCACAAGCCAATGCGGCGGCATCCAAGGTTAATGTAGAACAAGCCATTCGCTCTAGCACGGAGGCACAGGCCAGTGCAACTCACGCTGGCCGCATTTATAAGCAGGTCATGGAGGTCCAAACTCACGTGGATGAGGCCAGGGAGGCAGTGGTGCTCAGTGAAGAGCAAGCACGGGAGCATGCACGTAGTGCTTCATCTGCCTCTGCCACTGCAGCACAGGTGTTGTCCACAGCACGTGAGGTAGAAGGAAGTGTGGTGCAACATGCCCACAATGCCATACAGTCTGCCAAGGCTGCAGCCAATGACGCTTGCACTGCATCCCAGTTAGTGACACAGGTGCAGGAGCAGTGCGAGGGTCTGAGCCAGCAAGTGGAGGCCCTTTGTGGTAGTGAGTCAGATAGTGATATGCCCCCACTGGTGAGTAGTGCAGAAGACAGCGATGATGATCAGCGCCCTAATTCACAGCAGGGTCCCGCTGGTCAGGCCTTGAAGCGCCGCTTGCGCAAGTGGCTGCAGTCAACTGCAGTGGTTGCCACTGAAGCTAACACTCAGGCTACGGCAGCGAGCCAGTTGGCTAGTGAGGCAGCTACTAAGGCACAGGAGGCACATAATAGGGCGGAACAAGGGGCTGCTACGGCTCAAGAGGCCCTGAACTGTGCCAAAGATGCCCATGGCCACATCCATGACATGGGCCAGCGGTTGTCCGATATGTCACAGGACTTTCAATCAACGAAGGATCAGTCAGACAGGGCGTCGCAACAGTGCGCACGGGTATGTGATAGGGTGGACAAGCTGCGAGGAGATTTGGAAGTGGTGGAGGTGGCCATGTCTTTCGGTTCACCCAAGACTACTTCCTGCCCACCCACAGTCCATGATCCCTATTCTGCGCCCCAAACAGATGTTAACCACTCCACACCCTCATCTGAGGCACATGGGCCTGGCAGTTTGATGGGTCGTGGTACGATGCCCACTGGACAACCTTCAAGCTCCATACCTGCAACGTTGAGTGGGGTGCCTCTGGGTGGTACAGTGCCCCCCCTGAACAATTCACTGGGCCTGGCTGGTGCAGGGCGACAACAAGTGCAGCAGCTGCAGGGCATGAATCCACTCAACAGTGGTGTACAGCCCGGTTGCCCCTCTGGTCCCTCCCAGCCAAGTTCGCAATTTTTTCAGGGCACACCGCAATCAGTTCCTCCCAATCCTACATCTCCTTCCTTATTTTCTTCGCAATTGTATGCTCAGCACACCCACCCTCACGTTTCTCCAACTCCATCTGTGCCTCCCATCCCCCCACACTTGTTGAGTACTAAACCTCCTGTTGGGTCCACTCAGGGCTTCCAAACGCTTCACGGACGAACACCGTGGGAGCCGTTGCCGCTGAGCGGGGCAATGCAGCCCCTTATAGAGCCGGTGCCACACCAGGGTGCTGCCAAGATGTCGGGCACAGCGTTGGGCTATGGTCATACTCCTATCGTGAGTGTTGGACAGCCCCAAGGTATCTTTTCTCAGACCTACAACCCTGACTGCCCGGAGTATGGCACACGCATGACGCTCTGGGATCGGGGTTTGGACTCCCCCGACCAAGCGCACATGTCGCATCAGGCATGGGGTCAGATCTCGTGGGCTTTCGACTCAGATGGGTTTTTCAATGCGGATAAGGCGCTTTACCCCCCCCCTGATGTGCGGGATGTGCGGCCAACAGGAATTGTGGCTGGGTTTGCTTTTCTGGAAGTACGCCCCCCCGAAAAACTTTTGGAAATGATCCGCAGCGGATCTGTCACTCTTGGGGGCACAGGTAAAACTGATGGACATCTGTTTAGGAGGGACGGCCACCCCATTCTGGACCCCAAGATGCAATCACGGGTTCAGGACATGTCGCAGGCACCTTCCTTCCGCCAAGGCGATGACTGGGACCGTTTTGAGTTCCTCGTGGTTGATTGGTTTCAGGTTAAGGGTAGGTATCTTCCTGAGGATGAACAGGTGAAGGCATTGATAGCCACACATCCACAGGAAGATGAGGTACGTTGGCTGGAGTTGGCATGCAGCCAACGCTTGGGTTTTTTTGAATTATTACGTCACATGGCCCATGATGGCCGCCGGGGGGCGGACCAGAGTCGCGCCCTGTCTGAGTTTGAAGCCATGGTGTTACCCACCACAGCTCTTAACCCTTCTTCATTGGCCAGATGGTTTGCGGAGTGGCTCAAGAAGGGACGGAAGGTCCTTGGTGGTTACACCACTCATATGGCACAGGAGAGGCTAATGAGGATTTTCCATCAACATGCCAAACTGGAGGTCACTCCGGGTTTTAAGCACGCAGTGTCCAAGGTCCGCCTCAGACAGACCCAGGCACGCCTCAGGTTCACATATATTGAGCTTTATTTGTTCATTATGCCCTTCCTGATGACTGAGGAAGAGACAGGCTGGGATGAGGAGCACTATAGCGGCTCTACCCACCTCCGGGCCTTCTCTCAGTCTCCAGGACGTTCCCACAGTCGGTCTGGCCGGGATCCTGAGCGCACTTCTGTGCGGGGAGTTGACAGACCCAGGGACAGATCCAGGGACAGGGGCCGTGACAGGTCCCGAGAGAGAGCTGCAGGTGAATCTGGTCAGCGATATGATGGACGGTCATTCCCTTTCAGGGGTGACGGCAGATCTACAGACCAGAAGCGCTCTGGGAGCCGTGATGGCGATCGCCGGCGTTCATTGACACCGGGGCGAAACCCTGAACCCCCATCGCGCAGGAGTGTGTCCCCGGGGCGACCAAGGGAACCTGAGCGTCCGCTGCGACCTCATGATGACAACAATGTGAGGGGTCGCAGCCGGGAGCGGTCAGAGTCCAGACCGCGCACGCAGTCACGCTCCCGTGGTTGTTTTGAATGCGGGGGCGACCACATGAAGGCTGACTGCCCTAAACTAAAAGCCGATGTGGGCAGCCGCACCCGCAGTAAGGACAGAGCGCAAACTGAGGGATGTTTTGAGTGTGGAGGGCCACACATGAAGGCGGATTGCCCTAAACTGAAGGCTCAGGGTGACCGTCGGTCGGCCAGCCGAGATCGACGCGGGAATTCACCCCACCCTGGGCGCCGCGGGCGGTCCGCTGAGAGAAAACAAGGTTAGGGCACCACCAGGGGATCCCGGCTGGCATACCAGAAGCGTCCCAAGGGGCAATCTAAACAACTCTTTCGACGCTTTGCCAGTCGACTGCAAACCCCCAGTTCCCTGATGGTATTGCCTGTCGCGCCCGGTCACAAGCAGGTGTCGGCGGGGTCGTGGGCGACAAAATGCCCCCTTCAGTGGGCCGAGGCGACCCGAGCTCTTTTGCACTTTTCAGATAACATGGTTTGTGAAGTCCGGGCGCAACAAAAATTCAAAAATCGACGCCCACCCCCCAAGGAATTGGTGGTCCCTGTTCGCATGTCTCTTGAGGGCGGTGGGCAGGGGCTTCCAACAGAATGGGAGGCCCTCATTGACAGTGGGGCTCAACTTTTAGGGGCCGTTGGACGGGAGTTGGTCCCCCCTGAATGTGCTGTGTCTTCCCCATTCCCTGTTACTGTGACGGGGGCAGACCAGTCCGTCATCAAAGGTGGCGGACAGGGGGTTTGGATGAACCTCTCAGTCCCTGTTTGGGGTAAGTATGGGTCAAAGATCTTTCAGTTTGTGCATATATTTGTGTACATCCTGGACATTGGGCCCAAGTTTATCCTTGGGTACCCATTTTTGGAGCAATTTCAGCTTGCTATTATCCCAGGCATTCCACTGTTGGTGCCTGTGGAGTCTATTCGGCTGAGACCATGGGGCAAATACATTGCTGGTCCCCATCAGCCTTGTCCCAAGTGCCATTGGTGTGTAGAGGGACAGGGATGTCCTGCTCATTGCCAGGAATGTAGGTTTTTGACAGTGTGCCGTATACACACACAAGTGACAGGACCTACAGCTCAGGGCCTTTCCCCCCCGAGAAATACGTTGGGACAGGATGTCCGCCCCATATTGATTCATGGTAAGAGACATCATTGCTCTATTGGGGTGGAGTCCTGTGGGTCCAGGGTGCAGGGAGTGCGGCGTAGGGTGCGTTGGGGTGGCACAGCGCGTTATGCTTATTCCCTTCTTCCTCAATTTCAGGATGGCTCAAGCTCAGAGAGCGACGAGGATGATGAGGTGCCTCAGCGATTAAAACGTCCTTCTCAGGTTTTTTCTGTTGCTTGCCCTTCCCCACCACCATCCCCTCCTTCCTCCCCTCATTGTATGGTGAAAGATGTACATACATCAATGAATTGGACCACTGCTGCTGCATGTGGGCTGCAGAGGTTTGATGCGGCGGAAGAACGCCATGTGGCTGGCCGGTGTGGGGTGCATGACCCTTATTCATTTGGCCAGGGGGTTACATTTGATATGTTATTAGAGGCCAAGACGGCCATGACTGTTATGGTGACCCCCGAGCCACAGCAGCGCATCAGAATTCAATGCCGGCCAGCGCAATGGGCTGATGGTGTGCCAGATAGGCAGCCTGCGCTTGGAGGCCAGCAGCACCAACAACAAGGGTGGACGGCTGTACCGAGGGCTCTGCGAACCACCGCATCGGTGAGACAGCCGGTGGTGCATGCGAGCCTTGAAGCGCCCACGTTTGGTCACACCAATTATTGGGCGCCATTACAGGGCAAACAGGACAGTGGGGTTGCAGAAGGGCGGGTTGAGGCGACAGCGCTGCCCCGTAAGGACCCCCCCCCTCCCACATGTTCTGCAGAAAACGTCAGCCCCACACCCACTCCCTTAAGGGTGGAGGTGGCCCAGATACAGCCATCTTCAGCCCCTGCTTGTTATTGCAGTGATTCTGCAATTTGTCATCTTTGTTTTGGTGAAGACACACCCCTCCCTCGCACTCTAAATATCCTTTCGACAGTGGTTCAGCCTGAGCGGGCTGTACCCCCCCTCCATCCCTGCTCCTACCCCCCTTTGCCATATGTATCATCGGTAAAGGCTACAGCGTCCCCAGAGAACACGGGTCCTACCCCAGTTGGGTCAGGGGATCTGAGAATCTGGAAACGGGACGCCATTAAGGAGGTTTATTTGCTCCGTATTGAGGAGCGACGAGCATGGGACGCCATGGTGGCGTCATTTCAACATATACTGACACCTCGCGATGCTCTGAGGGGTGCTCAGATGATCATCAGGGAGGAGCAGCAGGCTATTAGTGGACTGCTGGACTCCTTCCAGCGTATCCTTCCCTCCCTCCCCCCCCCTTCTCAAGACGTTGAAATTGATTATGTGCATTTATGGCGTCGCTGGCGCCAGATTGAAGCTAATATGACCAAATATTGGCAGCGGAGTGCTGCCAAGGTGAAGGAATTATATTGGACATCGGGACTACAATGCTTACAAGGGGTTCTGACGCCTCACATTGCTCCCTCGGTCCAGATTCCATTTGTATACATATTGTATCGGGGTTTTGTAGAGTTCATGGTGAGTCGTGTGTTGATGTTATTCATACTGCTGGGAGCATTGACAGGGTCTACCCTGCGCTCTTTGAGACTAAGGGAGTTGTCCATGGTCTCAGACCCCCCCAATGAGAGCCTCAATATGAGGATGATTCCGGTCCAGAAGTCGCGCCCTTGTGGGCTAGCGCCGAAAACCTGTTCTGGGTTGTTCGATAGGTTCAGCAGTGCGGCAGAAAGCATGCTGAATCAGGAGCTGGGTCTGTGGTGCTCTGGCGTGCCTGCAGACCCTGTTGTTTTTTCTGTTGCTGCGTCTAGGTCTTGCAAGGCCACTGACATTGATTCCCGGAACCCAGATGGATGGGACAACTTGTCCGAGGGTGGTTCTGAGGTGTGCTCCTCAGATGCTGACACTGATAGTGACACTGGACATACATCAGTGTTACGTCAGCATGCCCCCGCGTATGCACCAGACTATTTCATGGGAGGATGGGGATACTCGCGTGAGGAACAGCAGAAGTTTTTTTCTGCGCCCCCCCCTGTTGAGCATATCTCAACATGTAGTCTGTCATCCATTCGTTTGGAGGATTCCACTCCGGTGAAGTCGCTTTCAGCAATGCAGGCAAAGAAAAACGCTCAAAAACGTCGTCCTGACAACCGAAATCAAGGGGTACAGCAGCGGGTGCGTCGTAAATATCGTAAATTTGGTCATACGTGGCTAGATGTAGTCCGACGTGGTGATTTATGTTTAAAGCCCAGTGTTCGGCAACGAGTGCAAGCCTGGGCCAAGGCTAATGAGTTGAATATTTCTGTAGATTGTTTTGCTAAGTCTTCCTCCCTCTCCCTTGCTCCTCGGTGGTTTGGGAATAGACAGGGTGGGGCGTTGGCCCAGAACTGGCAGGAAGAATGCCTGTGGGTCGCCCCGCCACCACATTTATATCGGCGGTGTGTGGAGAAGATCTGTGGTGAGGGTTGCCATGGATTTATGTTACTCCCCACCCGTAAGCAGCACCACTGGTGGTGGGCAATGGGAGAATTTGTTGTGGATTGGGTGGACATTGGTTCGGGAAGGGACATATTTGAGTCTGTAGATGGGTTCCCCATCCAGATGCCTGACGGGGAATCCTACAGGCTGGTATATTTTGATGCTGAAGCTGCCCAGCCTGAGGATGATGATGAGGAACAAGGGCACAGGACATCTCCCCCGAGACATGACAGAGGTGATACGCCCCCAGACCCCTCTGAGGATCCACAGGAAGTCCCTGATAATCCCCTGAAGGACAGGAGTTTACCTTTGCCTACCCATGAGGAGGCTAAAGGACGAGGGGTGCAAGGTTTTACTGAGTGTATTGGGCGGCATTTGCCGAAATTTTCGTCAGGCAGGAGTGTTCAATCTGTTATTTTGAGCGACCAGGAGTACCCTGATTGCCAAGGGTACAGGGACCTCATCCTGGACCGCTTCAAGCAATCTGTTTTTACTACAAAAAATTATGATGATGTGACCCCTGAACAGTTGGACGCCAGAGGTAAAGGGTTTGGGGAAGTGCAGTTGGAGTTGATTCAGGATCCCACCCCAAAATCCTGTAAGGCGGTCAGGTCAGTTGGTCTCAGGGAACAGTTGTTGAAAGAAAAAATTGATGATTTCAGGAAAAGAGGGTTAATTGCACGGTGTGATGACAAAACGGAATGGTGCAGCCGGGCCTTTTTGGTTCCCAAGCCGGGCGGGAAATGGAGGCTTGTCATTGACTATCGATGGCTCAATAGTCAATTGAAAGGCCAAAATTTTCCCATTCCGGTAATTGAGGACCAGCTGGCCAAGCAAAGGGGGAAATTTGTTTTCACATTGGTGGACCTTGAGGATGGGTTCCACCAGATGAGGCTGGCTGAGGAGTCACAGCACCTCACAGCCTTCATCACCCCCTTTGGGGTTTTCAAGTGGAGGGTGCTGCCCATGGGGGTGAAAGTTGGCCCCCAGGTTTTTCAGAGAATGGTGGCCCATGTGTTGCGTCAATGTTCCGACTCCGGGCCATACATTGATGATGTTTTGTCATCCACAGGGTTACCCCCCCCTCCCCCTGAGTCTGGTAAAGGTGAAATGGAGGACAGCTTTGCATATCAGGACAGTTCTGGGTCTGGGCGGGTCACCACATTGCCTCTGGAGCCTGCAGCTCGAAAGGCATGTCTGGACCATCATTTTGGTGTAGTATGGCAGTGTTTTGAGGCATTTGAGAGGGCTGGCCTGACAGTCAAACCCTCTAAGTGCCATATGTTCATGCAGCAAGTTAGGTATGTAGGTCATGTGCTGTGTGGGGGTCAAAGATTCCCCGACCCTTCCAAAACTGAGGCAATCGCCAAGTGGAGGGCCGAGGATATCAAGACACCCAAGGCCCTCAAAGGGTTCTTGGGTATCTTGAATTGGTATAGTATATATATAAAAAATTTTGCCAAGTATGCCGCCCCTTTGATGGATTCATTAAAGGGGAAGTATCAGTATGAACCCCCAGACCCCCAGACTAAAGGGCAACTCGATGGGAATGGGAAGCCCATCAAGAAAAAGAAAATCCGGCTGTCCCCCAAGCAAATGGAGATCAAGTGGACTCCAGAAATGCTTGCCGGGTTTGACGCCTTAAAGGCTGCAGTGACTCAGGAGCTGGCCCTCTACCTACCTGGGGATGGTAGATGGAGGATTTATACTGATGCTAGCGATTATGCCATAGGGGGTGAACTACAGCAGGAACAAGCCGATGGGAGCTGGCGCCCCGTGGCCTATTTTTCAAGAAAACTGCAGGGCAGTAGGGAAAAAGGGAAAGTACTGGGCCAAATGGGCTGGACAGTACGGGAAAAAGAGACCTATGCCTTGGTTTGTTGCCTGCTCAAATTTCAGAGCTGGATAGGTTTTTCAGAAGTGGAGGTGCTTACTGACCACAGTAGCATCATCCAGTGGTACAAAGAGGACTTATGCACCCTCTCAGGACCCTTAGGGCGCCGTGGGAGGTGGCATGAGTTCCTCAGCCGTTTTAATTTAGTAATTCGCTACTGCCCTGGGGAGATAAACACCACTGCAGATGCGATGTCCAGATGGGCTTACCCTGCTGGGGTAGCCCAGGACTCAAATTTTCATGGCTCAGACCAGGATCTGCAGGGGTGGACAGGGAAAGAGCTTGAGGAGTGTGCGGAACGCCAGCGGGTTTTACGGGAAAAGTATCCTGATGCTTTTGGCAGTGTTTCTGCCATTACTTGTGATCCTGTGTGTCCCCTGATACAGATGCCAGCACAGGACTGCGCCCTACAGTTGCTGCAGCAAGCGTATCAGGGAACGGTGGGGGAGGAGATGAGTCAGGATGCCTCATACATGTTGCCTGATGGTGAGTTGACTGAAAATTTTGAGGAGTTTTATTTCAGCACTCTGTCCTGTTATGGAATTCAACCAGATTTCCTCCCTCCAACTCTCTCTGACCCTGACACTGTGTCTCAGTCCATTCCTCTGGACCCCACTTTCCTTGCCTTGTCTTCCAGGTCTCAACGGAGGGCTGTACACAGAATTCAGGCCAAGAGGGTTAAAGCTGGAGCCAAGAAGTGCAGTGTCAGGTCTGCGTTTAGGCAATTGAGTTGGCATGTGCCTGGGGTTGAATCTTTAGGGTTAAATGGCATGCAGACTGTCAAGCTGCCGCCAGAAATTCATATTTTACATGAGGATTGGACCGCACACTACCGGACAGATCATATATATCAGCCATATATGTCTGAGCTGGAGAGCACACAATATGCGCCATATGGGGGCGATCCCAGTAAGTATTTGACATATTATCATGGTAAAATACGGCATAATGGTAAAATATGTGTTCCCACTTCAATTTTGAGCCAGCTCATACGTGCACTGCATACCTATGCTCATCCAGGCATCGATAAAACGTGTCAGTTGTTTCACAGAAAGTTTTGTATATTGGATGAGTCATATACAGCCACAAAGATCAAGGAACACGTGCAACAGGTGGTGCACCATTGCCAGGTGTGTCAGACGGCAAAGCCCCGTAAGGGAGCACAGCCAGATACACACGAGGGATACCCAATCCCCGACGAAATTTTTCAATCAATTTCTGTTGATTTCCTTGATCTTACCAGTGATCCTGTGACCAGGCATGGTAAAATTTTCGATTATGTGCTAGTAGTGGTTTGTCGGTTGTCTGGATATGTAATTGCCATACCCTGCAGTAAGCATATTACTGCAGCGGAGTTGGCTGAAATTTTTGTTGAGCGGGTTTTTACACACTGGGGACTGCCCAGTGTCATCTTTTCCGACCATGACCACTTGGTCAACTCAAAGTTTTTCACCCACTGCTGTATGCTCTCAGGGGTAGATGAGCATACATCCCCCATCTACACCCCCAAATCCAATGGACGTGCGGAAAACGCCGTTCAATTGGTATTAAACAGTTTGCGACAACTTTTGGAGCAGAAATGCAGCCGGGATTGGCTACAGTTGCTCCCTTTGGCGGTCTGGGGTCTGAATGACCTCCCAGGCCCCATTCAGGGATACTCCCCCCACAGGATTGTGTTTGGCCGTGATCCTGTGGGTTTTGGGGACTGCCCCCCCACCATCCCTGAGGATGGCCGTCGGGATGCGACAGATTTTTTTCAACAATTGCTGCAGGATCGTCGCCTGGTACAGCAGAAACTGACGGCCATCCACAAAAGGGAAACGGAGAAGTTCCTGAGGAACCACCCACGCCAGGTGTTTAGCCCTGGTGACAGGGTATGGATTAGGGTGAACAGGCAGGGGATGGACAAACAGTCCACGAAGCTGGACAGGGTGTGGAAAGGTCCAGCAGAAATTTTGGCACGTGTGGGTGTTGGCAGGTACCGGGTTGCTACGGAAAAGGGTGAAAAGGTGTTACACACCAGGGATCTGAAACCCTGTCTGGACCCCCTGTCATTGCCTGGTAAGCCCCCCCTGCATTATTACACCGATGTGGAGGGTGTCATCGAAGACAAGGCCACATATGAGGTGGAAAAGATTTTAAAGCACCGCAAACGCAAACTGAAAGGGGGCAAGGAGATACTTGAGTGGAGGGTAAAATATAAGGGACATGCACAGCCGGAATGGCAACCTGCCTCGGCTTTCATGCATGACATTACAGATCAGTGGGTCCAATATAACAAGGACAGGAATATTAAAATCACATTGCAGGATGTCAGGCCAGATATTTATGAGTTGCGACTGGTTGTTGACACGGCATGCCCAAAATGACATTGTGAGCTTGTGTCACTGTGATATTCTGACATTGTGTCCCCATGTTACTGTTTTTTAGGACCCGCAGCTCCTTGGGAGCTTGGCGGCCCTGACCCCCCACCCCTGGAATCACATTTTTTTGCCAAATTGCATACCAGCATGGCTATTTTGCTCAGCATGGTTCAGTCTTAGACTGCATGTGGCGACATGACTGGTGGCAACGGTGAGAGAAGCGTTCCATACGCCGTAGTGACATGTAGGAGACCCGGTTGCCATATTATGCAAGTCAGCACCACACCACGCTGGGCATAGCCACGCTGGACAAAGTCATGCTAAATATTGGCGGTGATTCAGGCAGGATGAACCCCCTGTTGTCTATATTCTTGTCTCTGTTGTTGGATTCCGGGGTCGTGGGGCAGATTTGCTGCGTTGCAGTGTAATGCGGGCCCTGTCTGGGCTGGGTCAATCTGTCTGGGCTGTCTGGGCTGGGTCGATCTGCCTGGACTGTCTGGGCTCATCCATCAGTTTTTTTTTTTATCATGGATCGTGGCCGTGACTGTGGCAGGGGCTGTGGTTGGATGAAGGGAGCCATATATTTTTTTCTCGACGGCTCTCAGCCCCCCCCCCCCCCCTGTGCTGTCAGCCCCCCCCCCCTGTGCGGTCAGCCCGCCCCCCCCCCCCCCCTGCATATACATGTTCTCCTTTTGCAGATATGGGATATGAAAGCACGCTACGCTGAACTTTACAGAAGTGGCATGCAGGATGAGGCCACAGGTCATGGGTTGAGGTGCAGGATGACAGGGAATCGCATTGCAGTACAGACTGTCGATTTTTTTCCCTTCTGTTGACAGTGGATCGCAGCGTTGGGATGCAGGATGACAGGGAATCACATTGCAGTACAGATTGTCGATTTTTTTTCCTTCTGTTGACGGTGGATTGCAGCAGCGCTGTAACTGTCAGCCCAGGATGTGAAGCCAGGCCTGGGCTGTCACATATGTCATTGCTGGGGTTCTGACACCCCCTTCCTCCTCTCAAATGATAGAGCAGCATTGCCCGTTTCCTGTTTCATGTATCAGGCTGTTCCAGTAGGGTTTGGTAGCACAATTGTGCAGAAATTCCCCTGTTTCCTCCCATTCCCCCCCAGTTCAGTGAGGTGTGTCGGTGAGCAGTACACATGGGAAACTGGCACTAAAAGGCTATGGCCGGTGTGGATAGTGGCAGCCTCACGTCGCGCTCACCTGTGATCGGGCATGGGAAGAGCTAAAACAATAAAGACCTACCCACCGGAAAGCCGTTTGTCAGTAGGATTTCAGGATTTTCCTACCCTTCACCCCATCCGGTCGCTATTTTTCACAGGGAAAACCCCGCCTTGTTGGGGCTCACAGCCCATCATACCCAGTACAGGCCAGCCAGTGTCACCCCCACTATATGGGATCGGTCACCACCAGTGTGGGTGGCGGATACAGTTGCATTTTCCTCCCTTTCTCTCTCCCGTCCTTTCGTGCCTTGTTTTCCCTTCCATTTGTGTATATTGCTTCTGTTTGCATTTTTTTTCCCCTTCGCCATCTCAGGTGTTCAAGTCAGAATTCAGAAGTGTAATCCAGGGCTGCTTAAGGACTGCTTTTTGCAGATGGCACTCCTTGATTGTCATTCGGGTGTCAGCCAGCACTCTAGGCTCATGTCTCCTTCGCCTGGTGCTTGGCTTGTGCGGGGAGTGCAACAATTCAGGACTGCCATTCAGATTAGACAGTCGCGATCAGCTGCAGATGCTCGTGAGATCGCGTGTTCCATTACAGTGGCGCTTAGCTGCAGAGGTTGCGTCTTTAATCAGACTTGGAGCTGAAAGGGCCAGACAATTCTTGATGTGTTGATGTCAGTGTTCCAATCAAACTGTAGGTTCCAATGGCAGTTGCGGATCGGTCAGAAAGTTATATAGGAGAGTCGATTCTACGTGTCCGTTGATGCCGATTGATCATACCTCAATGGTAAAGCATTGTAGGCTTGATGTTAAGATTGGTCTGCCATTGACGAGTATATGCAATCCCAATCTTGTTTTGTTATCTTGTGTTTATTTTGTGTTGCCATCCTTTAGCACGGATATATGATGGATCTATTAGAGTTTCAGTCTTCCGGACTTTGAAACTATTCAAGAACTTCGAGATTCCTTTTGGTATTGTGCCTTGCCTCTCTCCTTGTGGGCCAATTGAGGATCATCGTGGTGAAAATCAAGCTTTGGGGAATATTGCGAAATATTTTGGGTTTCGAGTTCGTGGGATTGATCAATCCACGCTTTGTTGCGTGGCCCCTTGAGTTGGGGTTAGGGACTCTTAATCCACGCTTTGTTGTGTGGCCCCTTGAGTTGGGGTTAGGGGCTAACAATCCACGCTTTGTTGCATGGCCCCTTGAGTTGGGGTTAGGGACTCACAATCCACGCTTTGTTGCGTGGCCCCTTGATTTGGGGTTAGGGACTCTCAATCCATGCTCCGTTGCGTGGCCCCTTGAGTTGGGGTTAGGGACTCACAATCCACGCTTTGTTGCGTGGCCCCTTGAGTTGGGGTTAGGGACTTACACTCCACGCTTTGTTGCGTGGCCCCTTGAGTTGGGGTTAGGCACTCACAATCCACGCTTTGTTGCGTGGCCCCTTGAGTTGGGGTTAGGGACTCGCAATCCACGCTTTGTTGCGTGGCCCCTTGAGTTGGGATTAGGGACTCGCAATCCACGCTTTGTTGCGCGGCCCCTTGAGTTGGGGTTAGGGACAGTCAATCCACGCTTTGTTGCGTGGCCCCTTGGGTTGGGGTTAGGGACTCTCAATCCACGCTTTGTTGTGTGGCCCCTTGAGTTGGGGTTAGGGACTCGCAATCCACGCTTTGTTGTGTGGCCCCTTGAGTTGGGGTTAGGGACTCTCAATCCCCGCTTTGTTGTGTGGCCCCTTGAGTTGGGGTTAGGGGCTAACATTCCACGCTTTGTTGCGTGGCACCTTGAGTTGGGGTTAGCGACTTACAATCCACGCTTTGTTGCGTGGCCCCTTGAGTTGAGGTTAGGGACTCGCAATCCACGCTTTGTTGCGTGGCCTCTTGAGTTGGGTTAGGGACAGTCAATCCACGCTTTGTTGTGTGGCCCCTTGAGTTGGGGTTAGGGCCTCTCAATCCCCGCTTTGTTGTGTGGCCCCTTGAGTTGGGGTTAGCGGCTAACAATCCACGCTTTGTTGCGTGGCACCTTGAGTTGGGGTTAGCGACTTACAATCCACGCTTTGTTGCGTGGCCCCTTGATTTGGGGTTAGGGACTCTCAATCCACGCTTTGTTGTGTGGCCCCTTGAGTTGGGGTTAGGGACTCGCAATCCATGGTTGGTTGCGTGGCCCCTTGAGTTGGGGTTAGGGGCTAACAATCCGCGCTTTTTTGCGTGGCCCCTTGAGTTGGGGTTAGGGACTTACAATCCACGCTTTGTTGCGTGGCCCCTTGAGTTGGGGTTAGGGACTCTCAATCCACGCTTTGTTGCGTGGCCCCTTGAGTTGGGGTTAGGGACTCTCAATCCACGCTTTGTTGCGTGGCCCCTTGATTTGGGGTTAGGGACTCTCAATCCACGCTTTGTTGTGTGGCCCCTTGAGTTGGGGTTAGGGACTCGCAATCCATGCTTTGTTGCGTGGCCCCGTGAGTTGGGGTTAGGGACTCACAATCCACGCTTTGTTGCGTGGCCCCTTGAGTTGGGGTTAGGGGCTAACAATCCACGCTTTGTTGCGTGGCCCCTTGATTTGGGGTTAGGGACTCTCAATCCACGCTTTGTTGTGTGGCCCTTTGAGTTGGGGTTAGGGACTCGCAATCCATGGTTGGTTGCGTGGCCCCTTGAATAGGGGTTAGGGGCTAACAATCCGCGCTTTGTTGCGTGGCCCCTTGAGTTGGGGTTAGGGACTTACAATCCACGCTTTGTTGCGTGGCCCCTTGAGTTGGGGTTAGGGACTCTCAATCCACGCTTTGTCGCTGGCCCCTTGAGTTGGGGTTAGGGACTCGCAATCCACGCTTTGTTGTGTGGCCCCTTGAGTTGGGGTTAGGGACTCGCAATCCATGCTTTGTTGCGTGGCCCCTTGAGTTGGGGTTAGGGACTCACAATCCACGCTTTGTTGCGTGGCCCCTTGAGTTGGGGTTAGGGCTCTCAATCCACGCTTTGTTGCGTGGCCCCTTGAGTTGGGGTTAGGGACTCTCAATCCATGCTTTGTTGCGTGGCCCCTTGAGTTGGGGTTAGGGACTCTCAATCCACGCTTTGTTGCGTGGCCCCTTGATTTGGGGTTAGGGACTCTCAATCCATGCTTTGTTGCGTGGCCCCTTGAGTTGGGGTTAGGGACTCTCAATCCATGCTTTGTTGCGTGGCCCCTTGAGTTGGGGTTAGGGACTCTCAATCCACGCTTTGTTGCGTGGCCCCTTGAGTTGGAGTTAGGGACTCGCAATCCACGCTTTGTTGCGTGGCCCCTTGAGTTGGGGTCAGGGACTTACAATCCACGCTTTGTTGCGTGACCCCTTGAGTTGGGGTTAGGGACCCGCAATCCACGCTTTGTCGCGTGGCCCCTTGAGTTGGGGTTAGGGACTCGCAATCCACGCTTTGTTGCGTGGCCCCTTGAGTTGGCGTTAGGGACTCTCAATCCACGCTTTCTTGCGTGGCCCGTCGATTTGGGGTTAGGGACTCTCAATCCACGCTTTGTTGTGTGGCCCCTTGAGTTGGGGTTAGGGGCTAACAATCCACGCTTTGTTGCTTGGCCCCTTGAATTGGGGTTAGGGACTCTCAATCCATGCTTTGTTGCGTCGCCCCTTGAGTTGGGGTTAGGGACTCACAATCCACGCTTTGTTGCGTGGCGCCTTGAGTTGGGGTTAGGGACTCGCAATCCACGCTTTGTTGCGTGGCCCCTTGAGTTGGGGTTAGGGACTCTCAATCCACGCTTTGTTGCGTGGCCCCTTGAGTTGGGGTTAGGGACCCGCAATCCACGCTTTGTTGTGTGGCCCCTTGAGTTGGGGTTAGGGACTCGCAATCCACGCTTTGTTGCGTGGCCCCTTGATTTGGGGTTAGGGACTCTCAATCCACGCTTTGTTGCCTGCCCCATGACTTGGGATTAGGGGCTAACAATCCACGCTTTGTTGCGTGGCCCCTTGAGTTGGGGTTAGGGACTTACAATCCACGCTTTGTTGCGTGGCCCCTTGAGTTGGGGTTAGGGACTCGCAATCCACGCTTTGTTGCGTGGCCCCTTGAGTTGGGGTTAGGGGCTAACAATCCGCGCTTTGTTGCGTGGCCCCTTGAGTTGGGGTTAGGGACTCTCAATCCACGCTTTGTTGCGTGGCCCCTTGAGTTGGGGTTAGGGACTCACAGTCCACACTTTGTTGCGTGGCCCCTTGAGTTGGGGTTGGGGACTCTCAATCCACGCTTTGTTGCGTGGCCCCTTGAGTTGGGGTTAGGGACTCTCAATCCACGCTTTGTTGCGTGGCCCCTTGAGTTGGGGTTGGGGCCCTCAATCCACGCTTTGTTGTGTGGCCCCTTGAGTTGGGGTTAGGGGCTAACAATCCGCGCTTTGTTGCGTGGCCCCTTGAGTTGGGGTTAGGGACTCTCAATCCATGCTTTGTTGTGTGGCCCCTTGAGTTGGGGTTAGGGGCTAACAATCCGCGCTTTGTTGCGTGGCCCCTTGAGTTGGGGTTAGGGACTTACAATCCACGCTTTGTTGTGTGGCCCCTTGAGTTGGGGTTAGGGACTCTCAATCCACGCTTCGTTGTGTGGCCCCTTGAGTTGGGGTTAGGGGCTAACAATCCACGCTTTGTTGCGTGGCCCCTTGAGTTGGGGTTAGGGACTCTCAATCCACGCTTTGTTGTGTGGCCCCTTGAGTTGAGGTCAGGGACTTACAATCCACGCTTTGTTGCGTGACCCCTTGAGTTGGGGTTAGGGACCCGCAATCCACGCTTTGTCGCGTGGCCCCTTGAGTTGGGGTTAGGGACTCTCAATCCACGCTTTGTTGTGTGGCCCCTTGAGTTGGGGTTAGGGACTCGCAATCCACGCTTTGTTGCGTGGCCCCTTGAGTTGGGGTTAGGGAACCGCAATCCACGCTTTGTTGTGTGGCCCCTTGAGTTGGGGTTAGGGACTCTCAATCTATGGTTGGTTGCGTGGCCCCTTGAGTTGGGGTTAGGGACTCTCAATCTTTGGTTGGTTGCGTGGCCCCTTGAGTTGGGGTTAGGGACTCTCAATCCACGCTTTGTTGTGTGGCCCCTTGAGTTGGGGTTAGGGACTCTCAATCCACGCTTTGTTGTGTGGCCCCTTGAGTTGGGGTTAGGGACTCTCAATCCACGCTTTGTTGCGTGGCCCCTTGAGTTGGGGTTAGGGACTCACAATCCACGCTTTGTTGTGTGGCCCCTTGAGTTGGGGTTAGGGACTCGCAATCCACGCTTTGTTGCGTGGCCCCTTGAGTTGGGGTTAGGGAACCGCAATCCACGCTTTGTTGTGTGGCCCCTTGAGTTGGGGTTAGGGACTCTCAATCTATGGTTGGTTGCGTGGCCCCTTGAGTTGGGGTTAGGGACTCTCAATCCATGCTTTGTTGCGTGGCCCCTTGAGTTGGGGTTAGGGACTCTCAATCCATGCTTTGTTGTGTGGCCCCTTGAGTTGGGGTTAGGGACTCTCAATCCACGCTTTGTTGTGTGGCCCCTTGAGTTGGGGTTAGGGACTCTCAATCCACGCTTTGTTGCGTGGCCCCTTGAGTTGGGGTTAGGGACTCACAATCCACGCTTTGTTGTGTGGCCCCTTGAGTTGGGGTTAGGGACTCTCAATCCACGCTTTGTTGTGTGGCCCCTTGAGTTGGGGTTAGGGACTCTCAATCCACGCTTTGTTGCGTGGCCCCTTGAGTTGGGGTTAGGGACTCACAATCCACGCTTTGTTGTGTGGCCCCTTGAGTTGGGGTTAGGGACTCGCAATCCACGCTTTGTTGCGTGGCCCCTTGAGTTGGGGTTAGGGAACTGCACTCCACGCTTTGTTGTGTGGCCCCTTGAGTTGGGGTTAGGGACTCTCAATCTATGGTTGGTTGCGTGGCCCCTTGAGTTGGGGTTAGGGACTCTCAATCCATGCTTTGTTGCGTGGCCCCTTGAGTTGGGGTTAGGGACTCTCAATCCATGCTTTGTTGTGTGGCCCCTTGAGTTGTGGTTAGGGACTCTCAATCCACGCTTTGTTGTGTGGCCCCTTGAGTTGGGGTTAGGGACTCTCAATCCACGCTTTGTTGCGTGGCCCCTTGAGTTGGGGTTAGGGACCCGCAATCCACGCTTTGTCGCGTGGCCCCTTGAGTTGGGGTTAGGGACTCTCAATCAGGCTTTGTTGTGTGGCCCCTTGAGCTAGGATTAGGGACTCTCAATCCACGCTTTGTTGTGTGGCCCCTTCAGTTGGGGTTAGGGACTCGCAATCCATGGTTGGTTGCGTGGCCCCTTGAATTGGGGTTAGGGACTCTCAATCCATGCTTTGTTGTGTGGCCCCTTGAGTTGGGGTTAGGGGCTAACAATCCGCGCTTTGTTGCGTGGCCCCTTGAGTTGGGGTTAGGGACTCGCAATCCACGCTTTGTTGTGTGGCCCCTTGAGTTGGGGTTAGGGAACCGCAATCCACGCTTTGTCGCGTGGCCCCTTGAGTTGGGGTTAGGGACTCTCAATCCACGCTTTGTTGTGTGGCCCCTTGAGTTGGGGTTAGGGACTCACAATCCACGCTTTGTTGTGTGGCCCCTTGAGTTGGGGTTAGGGACTCGCAATCCACGCTTTGTTGCGTGGCCCCTTGAGTTGGGGTTAGGGAACCGCAATCCACGCTTTGTTGTGTGGCCCCTTGAGTTGGGGTTAGGGACTCTCAATCTATGGTTGGTTGCGTGGCCCCTTGAGTTGGGGTTAGGGACTCTCAATCTTTGGTTGGTTGCGTGGCCCCTTGAGTTGGGGTTAGGGACTCTCAATCCACGCTTTGTTGTGTGGCCCCTTGAGTTGGGGTTAGGGACTCTCAATCCACGCTTTGTTGTGTGGCCCCTTGAGTTGGGGTTAGGGACTCTCAATCCACGCTTTGTTGCGTGGCCCCTTGAGTTGGGGTTAGGGACTCACAATCCACGCTTTGTTGCGTGGCCCCTTGAGTTGGGGTTAGGGACCCGTCATCCACGCTTTGTCGCGTGGCCCCTTGAGTTGGGGTTAGGGACTCTCAATCAGGCTTTGTTGTGTGGCCCCTTGAGCTAGGGTTAGGGACTCTCAATCCACGCTTTGTTGTGTGGCCCCTTCAGTTGGGGTTAGGGACTCGCAATCCATGGTTGGTTGCGTGGCCCCTTGAATTGGGGTTAGGGACTCTCAATCCATGCTTTGTTGTGTGGCCCCTTGAGTTGGGGTTAGGGGCTAACAATCCACGCTTTGTTGCGTGGCCCCTTGAGTTGGGGTTAGGGACTCGCAATCCACGCTTTGTTGCGTGGCCCCTTGAGTTGGGGTTAGGGAACCGCAATCCACGCTTTGTTGCGTGGCCCCTTGCGTTGTGGTTAGGGACTCGCAATCCACGCTTTGTTGCGTGGCCCCTTGAGTTGGGGTTAGGGACTCTCAATCCATGCTCCGTTGCGTGGCCCCTTGAGTTGGGGTTAGGGGCTAACAATCCGCGCTTTGTTGCGTGGCCCCTTGAGTTGGGGTTAGGGACTTACAATCCACGCTTTGTTGTGTGGCCCCTTGAGTTGGGGTTAGGGACTCTCAATCCACGCTTTGTTGCGTGGCCCCTTGAGTTGGGGTTGGGGACTCGCAATCCACGCTTTGTTGTGTGGCCCCTTGAGTTGGGGTTAGGGACTCGCAATCCACGCTTTGTTGTGTGGCCCCTTGAGTTGGGGTTAGGGGCTAACAATCCACGCTTTGTTGCGTGGCACCTCGAGTTGGGGTTAGGGACTCTCAATCCATGCTTTGTTGCGTGGCCCCTTGAGTTGGGGACAGGGGCTAACAATCCGCGCTTTGTTGCGTGGCCCCTTGAGTTGGGGTTAGGGACTTACAATCCACGCTTTGTTGCGTGGCCCCTTGAGTTGAGGTTAGGGACTCGCAATCCACGCTTTGTTGCGTGGCCCCTTGAGTTGGGGTTAGGGAACCGCAATCCACGCTTTGTTGCGTGGCCCCTTGCGTTGTGGTTAGGGACTCGCAATCCACGCTTTGTTGCGTGGCCCCTTGAGTTGGGGTTAGGGACTCTCAATCCATGCTCCGTTGCGTGGCCCCTTGAGTTGGGGTTAGGGGCTAACAATCCGCGCTTTGTTGCGTGGCCCCTTGAGTTGGGGTTAGGGACTTACAATCCACGCTTTGTTGTGTGGCCCCTTGAGTTGGGGTTAGGGACTCTCAATCCACGCTTTGTTGCGTGGCCCCTTGAGTTGGGGTTAGGGACTCGCAATCCACGCTTTGTTGTGTGGCCCCTTGAGTTGGGGTTAGGGATTCTCAATCCACGCTTTGTTGTGTGGCCCCTTGAGTTGGGGTTAGGGGCTAACAATCCACGCTTTGTTGCGTGGCCCCTTGAGTTGGGGTTAGGGACTCTCAATCCATGCTTTGTTGCGTGGCCCCTTGAGTTGGGGTTAGGGGCTAACAATCCGCGCTTTGTTGCGTGGCCCCTTGAGTTGGGGTTAGGGACTTACAATCCACGCTTTGTTGCGTGGCCCCTTGAGTTGGGGTTAGGGACAGTCAATCCACGCTTTGTTGCGTGGCCCCTTGAGTTGGGGTTAGGGACAGTCAATCCACGCTTTGTTGCGTGGCCCCTTGAGTTGGGGTTAGGGACTCTCAATCCACGCTTTGTTGTGTGGCCCCTTGAGTTGGGGTTAGGGGCTAACAATCCACGCTTTGTTGCGTGGCACCTTGAGTTGGGGTTAGGGACTCTCAATCCATGCTTTGTTGCGTGGCCCCTTGTGTTGGGGTTAGGGGCTAACAATCCGCGCTTTGTTGCGTGGCCCCTTGAGTTGGGGTTAGGGACTCGCAATCCACGCTTTGTTGCGTGGCCCCTTGAGTTGGGGTTAGGGACTCACAATCCACGCTTTGTTGTGTGGCCCCTTGAGTTGGGGTTAGGGACTCGCAATCCACGCTTTGTTGCGTGGCCCCTTGAGTTGGGGTTAGGGACTTACAATCCACGCTTTGTTGCGTGGCCCCTTGAGTTGAGGTTAGGGACTCGCAATCCACGCTTTGTTGCGTGGCCCCTTGAGTTGGGGTTAGGGACTCGCAATCCACGCTTTGTTGCGTGGCCCCTTGAGTTGGCGTTAGGGACTCTCAATTCACGCTTTGTTGTGTGGCCCCTTGAGTTGGGGTTAGGGGCTAACAATCCACGCTTTGTTGCGTGGCACCTCGAGTTGGGGTTAGGGACTCTCAATCCATGCTTTGTTGCGTGGCCCCTTGAGTTGGGGTTAGGGGCTAACAATCCGCGCTTTGTTGCGTGGCCCCTTGAGTTGGGGTTAGGGACTCGCAATCCACGCTTTGTTGCGTGGCCCCTTGAGTTGGGGTTAGGGACTCGCAATCCACGCTTTGTTGCGTGGCCCCTTGAGTTGGGGTTAGGGACTTACAATCCACGCTTTGTTGCGTGGCCCCTTGAGTTGAGGTTAGGGACGCGCAATCCACGCTTTGTTGCGTGGCCCCTTGAGTTGGGGTTAGGGACTCTCAATCCACGCTTTGTTGTGTGGCCCCTTGAGTTAGGGTTAGGGACTCACAATCCACGCTTTGTTGTGTGGCCCCTTGAGTTGGGGTTAGGGACTCGCAATCCACGCTTTGTTGTCTGGCCCCTTGAGTTGGGGTTAGGGACTCGCAATCCACGCTTTGTTGCGTGGCCCCTTGAGTTGGGGTTAGGGAACCGCAATCCACGCTTTGTCGCGTGGCCCCTTGATTTGGGGTTAGGGACTCGCAATCCACGCTTTGTTGTGTGGCCCCTTGAGTTGGGGTTGGGGACTCTCAATCTATGGTTGGTTGCGTGGCCCCTTGAGTTGGGGTTAGGGACTCTCAATCCATGCTTTGTTGCGTGGCCCCTTGAGTTGGGGTTAGGGACTCTCAATCCACGCTTTGTTGTGTGGCCCCTTGAGTTGGGGTTAGGGACTCTCAATCCACGCTTTGTTGCGTGGCCCCTTGAGTTGGGGTTAGGGACTCACAATCCACGCTTTGTTGCGTGGCCCCTTGAGTTGGGGTTAGGGACCCGCAATCCACGCTTTGTCGCGTGGCCCCTTGAGTTGGGGTTAGGGACTCTCAATCAGGCTTTGTTGTGTGGCCCCTTGAGCTA
Organism: Eutreptiella sp. 'Long Island Sound 2002'; assembly: GCA_964036045.1. Lineage (NCBI taxonomy): Eukaryota > Euglenozoa > Euglenophyceae > Eutreptiales > Eutreptiaceae > Eutreptiella > Eutreptiella sp. 'Long Island Sound 2002'. The sequence continues at coordinate 3,928,456 of OZ038391.1, read as the reverse complement.
GGGTTAGGGACTCTCAATCCACGCTTTGTTGTGTGGCCCCTTCAGTTGGGGTTAGGGACTCTCAATCCATGCTTTGTTGCGTGGCCCCTTGAATTGGGGTTAGGGACTCTCAATCCATGCTTTGTTGTGTGGCCCCTTGAGTTGGGGTTAGGGAACCGCAATCCACGCTTTTTTGCGTGGCCCCTTGAGTTGGGGTTAGGGACTCGCAATCCACGCTTTGTTGCGTGGCCCCTTGAGTTGGGGTTAGGGAACCGCAATCCACGCTTTGTTGCGTGGCCCCTTGCGTTGTGGTTAGGGACTCGCAATCCACGCTTTGTTGCGTGGCCCCTTGAGTTGGGGTTAGGGACTCTCAATCCATTCTCCGTTGCGTGGCCCCTTGAGTTGGGGTTAGGGGCTAACAATCCGCGCTTTGTTGCGTGGCCCCTTGAGTTGGGGTTAGGGACTTACAATCCACGCTTTGTTGTGTGGCCCCTTGAGTTGGGGTTAGGGACTCTCAATCCACGCTTTGTTGCGTGGCCCCTTGAGTTGGGGTTAGGGACTCGCAATCCACGCTTTGTTGTGTGGCCCCTTGAGTTGGGGTTAGGGACTCGCAATCCACGCTTTGTTGTGTGGCCCCTTGAGTTGGGGTTAGGGGCTAACAATCCACGCTTTGTTGCGTGGCACCTCGAGTTGGGGTTAGGGACTCTCAATCCATGCTTTGTTGCGTGGCCCCTTGAGTTGGGGTTAGGGGCTAACAATCCGCGCTTTGTTGCGTGGCCCCTTGAGTTGGGGTTAGGGACTTACAATCCACGCTTTGTTGCGTGGCCCCTTGAGTTGAGGTTAGGGACTCGCAATCCACGCTTTGTTGCGTGGCCCCTTGAGTTGGGGTTAGGGAACCGCAATCCACGCTTTGTTGCGTCGCCCCTTGCGTTGTGGTTAGGGACTCGCAATCCACGCTTTGTTGCGTGGCCCCTTGAGTTGGGGTTAGGGACTCTCAATCCATGCTCCGTTGCGTGGCCCCTTGAGTTGGGGTTAGGGGCTAACAATCCGCGCTTTGTTGCGTGGCCCCTTGAGTTGGGGTTAGGGACTTACAATCCACGCTTTGTTGTGTGGCCCCTTGAGTTGGGGTTAGGGACTCTCAATCCACGCTTTGTTGCGTGGCCCCTTGAGTTGGGGTTAGGGACTCGCAATCCACGCTTTGTTGTGTGGCCCCTTGCGTTGGGGTTAGGGACTCTCAATCCACGCTTTGTTGTGTGGCCCCTTGAGTTGGGGTTAGGGGCTAACAATCCACGCTTTGTTGCGTGGCACCTGGAGTTGGGGTTAGGGACTCTCAATCCATGCTTTGTTGCTGGCCCCTTGAGTTGGGGTTAGGGACTTACCATCCACGCTTTGTTGCGTGGCCCCTTGAGTTGAGGTTAGGGACTCGCAATCCACGCTTTGTTGCGTGGCCCCTTGAGTTGGGGTTAGGGACAGTCAATCCACGCTTTGTTGCGTGGCCCCTTGAGTTGGGGTTAGGGACTCGCAATCCACGCTTTGTTGCTGGCCCCTTGAGTTGGGGTTAGGGACTTACAATCCACGCTTTGTTGCGTGGCCCCTTGAGTTGAGGTTAGGGACTCGCAATCCACGCTTTGTTGCGTGGCCCCTTGAGTTGGGGTTAGGGACTCGCAATCCACGCTTTGTTGCGTGGCCCCTTGAGTTGGGGTTGGGGAACCGCAATCCACGCTTTGTTGCGTGGCCCCTTGCGTTGTGGTTAGGGACTCGCAATCCACGCTTTGTTGTGTGGCCCCTTGAGTTGGGGTTAGGGGCTAACAATCCACGCTTTGTTGTGTGGCCCCTTGAGTTGGGGTTAGGGACTCTCAATCCATGCTTTGTTGCGTGGCCCCTTGAGTTGGGGTTAGGGCCTAAAAATCCGCGCTTTGTTGCTTGCCTCTTGAGTTGGGGTTAGGGACTCGCAATCAACGCTTTGTTGCGTGGCCCCTTGCGTTGTGGTTAGGGACTCACAATCCACGCTTTGTTGCGTGGCCCCTTGAGTTGGGGTTAGGGACTCTCAATCCATGCTCCGTTGCGTGGCCCCTTGAGTTGGGGTTAGGGGCTAACAATCCGCGCTTTGCTGCATGGCCCCTTGAGTTGGGGTTAGGGACTTACAATCCGCGCTTTGTTGTGTGGCCCCTTGAGTTGGGGTTAGGGACTCTCAATCCACGCTCCGTTGCGTGGCCCCTTCAGTTGGGGTTAGGGACTCGCAATGCACGCTTTGTTGTGTGGCCCCTTGAGTTGGGGTTAGGGACTCTCAATCCACGCTTTGTTGTGTGGCCCCTTGAGTTGGGGTTAGGGGCTAACAATCCACGCTTTGTTGCGTGGCACCTCGTGTTGGGGTTAGGGACTCTCAATCCATGCTTTGTTGCGTGGCCCCTTGAGTTGGGGTTAGGGGCTAACAATCCGCGCTTTGTTGCGTGGCCCCTTGAGTTGGGGTTAGGGACTTACAATCCACGCTTTGTTGCGTGGCCCCTTGAGTTGAGGTTAGGGACTCGCAATCCACGCTTTGTTAGTTGGCCCCTTGAGTTGGGGTTAGGGAACCGCAATCCACGCTTTGTTGCGTGGCCCCTTGCGTTGTGGTTAGGGACTCGCAATCCACGCTTTGTTGCGTGGCCCCTTGCGTTGTGGTTAGGGACTCGCAATCCATGCTCCGTTGCGTGGCCCCTTGAGTTGGGGTTAGGGGCTAACAATCCGCGCTTTGTTGCGTGGCCCCTTGAGTTGGGGTTAGGGACTTACAATCCACGCTTTGTTGTGTGGCCCCTTGAGTTGGGGTTAGGGACTCTCAATCCACGCTTTGTTGCGTGGCCCCTTGAGTTGGGGTTAGGGACTCGCAATCCACGCTTTGTTGTGTGGCCCCTTGAGTTGGGGTTAGGGACTCTCAATCCACGCTTTGTTGTGTGGCCCCTTGAGTTGGGGTTAGGGGCTAACAATCCACGCTTTGTTGCGTGGCACCTCGAGTTGGGGTTAGGGACTCTCAATCCATGCTTTGTTGCTGGCCCCTTGAGTTGGGGTTAGGGACTTACCATCCACGCTTTGTTGCGTGGCCCCTTGAGTTGAGGTTAGGGACTCGCAATCCACGCTTTGTTGCGTGGCCCCTTGAGTTGGGGTTAGGGACTCACAATCCACGCTTTGTTGCGTGGCCCCTTGAGTTGGGGTTAGGGACTCGCAATCCACGCTTTGTTGCTGGCCCCTTGAGTTGGGGTTAGGGACTTACAATCCACGCTTTGTTGCGTGGCCCCTTGAGTTGAGGTTAGGGACTCGCAATCCACGCTTTGTTGCGTGGCCCCTTGAGTTGGGGTTAGGGACTCGCAATCCACGCTTTGTTGCTTGGCCCCTTGAGTTGGGGTTAGGGAACCGCAATCCACGCTTTGTTGCGTGGCCCCTTGCGTTGTGGTTAGGGACTCGCAATCCACGCTTTGTTGTGTGGCCCCTTGAGTTGGGGTTAGGGGCTAACAATCCACGCTTTGTTGCGTGGCACCTCGAGTTGGGGTTAGGGACCTTCAATCCATGCTTTGTTGCGTGGCCCCTTGAGTTGAGGTTAGGGACTTACAATCCGCGCTTTGTTGTGTGGCCCCTTGAGTTGGGGTTAGGGGCTAACAATCCACGCTTTGTTGCGTGGCCCCTTGAGTTGGGGTTAGGGACTTACAATCCACGCTTTGTTGCGTGGCCCCTTGAGTTGAGGTTAGGGACTCGCAATCAACGCTTTGTTGCGTGGCCCCTTGAGTTGGGGTTAGGGAACGGCAATCCACGCTTTGTTGCGTGGCCCCTTGCGTTGTGGTTAGGGACTCACAATCCACGCTTTGTTGCGTGGCCCCTTGAGTTGGGGTTAGGGACTCTCAATCCATGCTCCGTTGCGTGGCCCCTTGAGTTGGGGTTAGGGGCTAACAATCCGCGCTTTGTTGCATGGCCCCTTGAGTTGGGGTTAGGGACTTACAATCCACGCTTTGTTGTGTGGCCCCTTGAGTTGGGGTTAGGGACTCTCAATCCACGCTCCGTTGCGTGGCCCCTTGAGTTGGGGTTAGGGACTCGCAATCCACGCTTTGTTGTGTGGCCCCTTGAGTTGGGGTTAGGGACTCTCAATCCACGCTTTGTTGTGTGGCCCCTTGAGTTGGGGTTAGGGGCTAACAATCCACGCTTTGTTGCGTGGCACCTCGTGTTGGGGTTAGGGACTCTCAATCCATGCTTTGTTGCGTGGCCCCTTGAGTTGGGGTTAGGGGCTAACAATCCGCGCTTTGTTGCGTGGCCCCTTGAGTTGGGGTTAGGGACTTACAATCCACGCTTTGTTGCGTGGCCCCTTGAGTTGAGGTTAGGGACTCGCAATCCACGCTTTGTTGCGTGGCCCCTTGAGTTGGGGTTAGGGACTCACAATCCACGCTTTGTTGCGTGGCCCCTTGAGTTGGGGTTAGGGACTCGCAATCCACGCTTTGTTGCGTGGCCCCTTGAGTTGGGGTTAGGGACTTACAATCCACGCTTTGTTGCGTGGCCCCTTCAGTTGGGGTTAGGGACTTACAATCCACCCTTTGTTGCGTGGCCCCTTGAGTTGGGGTTAGGGACTTACAATCCACCCTTCGTTGCGTGGCCCCTTGAGTTGGGGTTAGGGACTCGCAATCCACGCTTTGTTGCGTGGCCCCTTGAATTGGGGTTAGGGACTCTCAATCCATGCTTTGTTGTGTGGCCCCTTGAGTTGGGGTTAGGGGCTAACAATCCACGCTTTGTTGCGTGGCCCCTTGAGTTGGGGTTAGGGACTCGCAATCCACGCTTTGTTGCGTGGCCCCTTGAGTTGGGGTTAGGGAACCGCAATCCACGCTTTGTTGCGTGGCCCCTTGCGTTGTGGTTAGGGACTCTCAATCCACGCTTTGTTGCGTGGCCCCTTGAGTTGGGGTTAGGGACTCTCAATCCATGCTCCGTTGCGTGGCCCCTTGAGTTGGGGTTAGGGGCTAACAATCCGCGCTTTGTTGCGTGGCCCCTTGAGCTAGGGTTAGGGACTTACAATCCACGCTTTGTTGTGTGGCCCCTTGAGTTGGGGTTAGGGACTCTCAATCCACGCTTTGTTGCGTGGCCCCTTGAGTTGGGGTTAGGGACTCGCAATCCACGCTTTGTTGTGTGGCCCCTTGAGTTGGGGTTAGGGACTCTCAATCCACGCTTTGTTGCGTGGCCCCTTGAGTTGGGGTTAGGGAACCGCAATCCACGCTTTGTTGCGTGGCACCTCGAGTTGGGGTTAGGGACTCTCAATCCATGCTTTGTTGCGTGGCCCCTTGAGTTGGGGTTAGGGGCTAACAATCCGCGCTTCGTTGCGTGGCCCCTTGAGTTGGGGTTAGGGACTTACAATCCACGCTTTGTTGCGTGGCCCCTTGAGTTGAGGTTAGGGACTTACAATCCGCGCTTTGTTGCGTGGCCCCTTGAGTTGGGGTTAGGGGCTAACAATCCACGCTTTGTTGCGTGGCCCCTTGAGTTGGGGTTAGGGACTTACAATCCGCGCTTTGTTGCGTGGCCCCTTGAGTTGGGGTTAGGGACTTACAATCCACGCTTTGTTGCGTGGCCCCTTGAGTTGGGGTTAGGGAACCGCAATCCACGCTTTGTTGCGTGGCCCCTTGCGTTGTGGTTAGGGACTCGCAATCCACGCTTTGTTGCGTGGCCCCTTGAGTTGGGGTTAGGGACTCTCAATCCATGCTCCGTTGCGTGGCCCCTTGAGTTGGGGTTAGGGGCTAACAATCCGCGCTTTGTTGCGTGGCCCCTTGAGTTGGGGTTAGGGACTTACAATCCACGCTTTGTTGTGTGGCCCCTTGAGTTGGGGTTAGGGACTCTCAATCCACGCTTTGTTGTGTGGCCCCTTGAGTTGGGGTTAGGGGCTAACAATCCACGCTTTGTCGCGTGGCACCTTGAGTTGGGGTTAGGGACTCTCAATCCATGCTTTGTTGCGTGGCCCCTTGAGTTGGGGTTAGGGGCTAACAATCCGCGCTTTGTTGCGTGGCCCCTTGAGTTGGGGTTAGGGACTTACAATCCACGCTTTGTTGCGTGGCCCCTTGAGTTGGGGTTAGGGACTCACAATCCACGCTTTGTTGCGTGGCCCCTTGAGTTGGGGTTAGGGAACCGCAATCCACGCTTTGTTGCGTGGCCCCTTGCGTTGTGGTTAGGGACTCACAATCCACGCTTTGTTGCGTGGCCCCTTGAGTTGGGGTTAGGGACTCTCAATCCATGCTCCGTTGCGTGGCCCCTTGAGTTGGGGTTAGGGGCTAACAATCCGCGCTTTGTTGCGTGGCCCCTTGAGTTGGGGTTAGGGACTTACAATCCACGCTTTGTTGTGTGGCCCCTTGAGTTGGGGTTAGGGACTCTCAATCCACGCTTTGTTGTGTGGCCCCTTGAGTTGGGGTTAGGGGCTAACAATCCACGCTTTGTCGCGTGGCACCTTGAGTTGGGGTTAGGGACTCTCAATCCATGCTTTGTTGCGTGGCCCCTTGAGTTGGGGTTAGGGGCTAACAATCCGCGCTTTGTTGCGTGGCCCCTTGAGTTGGGGTTAGGGACTTACAATCCACGCTTTGTTGCGTGGCCCCTTGAGTTGGGGTTAGGGACTCGCAATCCACGCTTTGTTGTGTGGCCCCTTGAGTTGGGGTTAGGGACTCTCAATCTACGCTTTGTTGTGTGGCCCCTTGAGTTGGGGTCAGATGCTAACAATCCACGCTTTGTTGCGTGGCACCTCGAGTTGGGGTTAGGGACTCTCAATCCATGCTTTGTTGCGTGGCCCCATGAGTTGGGGTTAGGGGCTAACAATCCGCGCTTTGTTGCGTGGCCCCTTGAGTTGAGGTTAGGGACTCGCAATCCACGCTTTGTTGCGTGGCCCCTTGAGTTGGGGTTAGGGACTCGCAATCCATGGTTGGTTGCGTGGCCCCTTGAATTGGGGTTAGGGACTCTCAATCCATGCTTTGTTGCGTGGCCCCTTGAGTTGGGGTTAGGGGCTAACAATCCACGCTTTGTTGCGTGGCCCCTTGAGTTGGGGTTAGGGACTTACAATCCACGCTTTGTTGCGTGGCCCCTTGAGTTGGGGTTAGGGACTCACAATCCACGCTTTGTTGCGTGGCCCCTTGAGTTGGGGTTAGGGACTCACAATCCACGCTTTGTTGCGTGGCCCCTTGAGTTGGGGTTAGGGACTCGCAATCCATGGTTGGTTGCGTGGCCCCTTGAATTGGGGTTAGGGACTCGCAATCCATGCTTTGTTGCGTGGCCCCTTGAGTTGGGGTTAGGGGCTAACAATCCACGCTTTGTTGCGTGGCCCCTTGAGTTGGGGTTAGGGACTTACAATCCACGCTTTGTTGCGTGGCCCCTTGAGTTGGGGTTAGGGACTCGCAATCCAGGCTTTGTTGCGTGGCCCCTTGAGTTGGGGTTAGGGACTCTCAATCCACGCTTTGTTGTGTGGCCCCTTGATTTGGGGTTAGGGACTCTCAATCCACGCTTTGTTGTGTGGCCCCTTGAGTTTGGGTTAGGGACTCTCAATCCATGCTTTGTTGCGTGGCCCCTTGAGTTGGGGTTAGGGACTCTCAATCCACGCTTTGTTGTGTGGCCCCTTGATTTGGGGTTAGGGACTCGCAATCCACGCTTTGTTGCGTGGCCCCTTGAGTTGGGGTTAGGGGCTAACAATCACGCTTTGTTGCGTGGCCCCTTGAGTTGGGGTTAGGGACTTACAATCCACGCTTTGTTGCGCGGCCCCTTGAGTTGAGGTTAGGGACTCGCAATCCACGCTTTGTTGCGTGGCCCCTTGAGTTGGGGTTAGGGACTCTCAATCCACGCTCCGTTGCGTGGCCCCTTGAGTTGGGGTTAGGGACTCTCAATCCACGCTTTGTTGTGTGGCCCCTTGAGTTGGGGTTAGGGACTCGCAATCCATGGTTGGTTGCGTGGCCCCTTGAATTGGGGTTAGGGACTCTCAATCCATGCTTTGTTGCGTGGCCCCTTGAGTTGGGGTTAGGGGCTAACAATCCACGCTTTGTTGCGTGGCCCCTTGAGTTGGGGTTAGGGACTTACAATCCACGCTTTGTTGCGTGGCCCCTTGAGTTGGGGTTAGGGACTCACAATCCACGCTTTGTTGCGTGGCCCCTTGAGTTGGGGTTAGGGACTCACAATCCACGCTTTGTTGCGTGGCCCCTTGAGTTGGGGTTAGGGACTCGCAATCCATGGTTGGTTGCGTGGCCCCTTGAATTGGGGTTAGGGACTCGCAATCCATGCTTTGTTGCGTGGCCCCTTGAGTTGGGGTTAGGGGCTAACAATCCACGCTTTGTTGCGTGGCCCCTTGAGTTGGGGTTAGGGACTTACAATCCACGCTTTGTTGCGTGGCCCCTTGAGTTGGGGTTAGGGACTCGCAATCCAGGCTTTGTTGCGTGGCCCCTTGAGTTGGGGTTAGGGACTCTCAATCCACGCTTTGTTGTGTGGCCCCTTGATTTGGGGTTAGGGACTCTCAATCCACGCTTTGTTGTGTGGCCCCTTGAGTTTGGGTTAGGGACTCTCAATCCATGCTTTGTTGCGTGGCCCCTTGAGTTGGGGTTAGGGACTCTCAATCCACGCTTTGTTGTGTGGCCCCTTGATTTGGGGTTAGGGACTCGCAATCCACGCTTTGTTGCGTGGCCCCTTGAGTTGGGGTTAGGGGCTAACAATCACGCTTTGTTGCGTGGCCCCTTGAGTTGGGGTTAGGGACTTACAATCCACGCTTTGTTGCGCGGCCCCTTGAGTTGAGGTTAGGGACTCGCAATCCACGCTTTGTTGCGTGGCCCCTTGAGTTGGGGTTAGGGACTCTCAATCCACGCTCCGTTGCGTGGCCCCTTGAGTTGGGGTTAGGGACTCTCAATCCACGCTTTGTTGTGTGGCCCCTTGAGTTGGGGTTAGGGACTCGCTATCCATGGTTGGTTGCGTGGCCCCTTGAATTGGGGTTAGGGACTCTCAATCCATGCTTTGTTGCGTGGCCCCTTCAGTTGGGGTTAGGGGCTAACAATCCACGCTTTGTTGCGTGGCCCCTTGAGTTGGGGTTAGGGACTCGCAATCCATGCTTTGTTGCGTGGCCCCTTGAGTTGGGGTTAGGGGCTAACAATCCGCGCTTTGTTGCGTGGCCCCTTGAGTTGGGGTTAGGGACTTACAATCCACGCTTTGTTGCGTGGCCCCTTGACTTGGGGTTAGGGACTCTCAATCCACGCTTTGTTGTGTGGCCCCTTGATTTGGGGTTAGGGACTCTCAATCCACGCTTTGTTGTGTGGCCCCTTGAGTTGGGGTTAGGGGCTAACAATCCACGCTTTGTTGCGTCGCCCCTTGAGTTGGGGTTAGGGACTCACAATCCACGCTTTGTTGCGTGGCCCCTTGAGTTGGGGTCAGGGACTCTCAATCCACGCTTTGTTGCGTGGCCCCTTGATTTGGGGTTAGCGACTCGCAATCCACGCTTTGTTGTGTGGCCCCTTGAGTTGGGGTTAGGGACTCGCAATCCATGGTTGGTTGCGTGGCCCCTTGAGTTGGGGTTAGGGGCTAACAATCCGCGCTTTGTTGCGTGGCCCCTTGAGTTGGGGTTAGGGACTTACAATCCACGCTTTGTTGCGTGGCCCCTTGAGTTGGGGTTAGGGACTCTCAATCCACGCTTTGTTGCGTGGCCCCTTGATTTGGGGTTAGGGACTCTCAATCCACGCTTTGTTGTGTGGCCCCTTGAGTTGGGGTTAGGGGCTAACAATCCACGCTTTGTTGCGTGGCCCCTTGAGTTGGGGTTAGGGACTCGCAATCCACGCTTTGTTGCGTGGCCCCTTGAGTTGGGGTTAGGGGCTAACAATCCGCGCTTTGTTGCGTGGCCCCTTGAGTTGGGGTTAGGGACTTACAATCCACGCTTTGTTGCGTGGCCCCTTGAGTTGGGGTTAGGGACTCACAATCCACGCTTTGTTGCGTGGCCCCTTGATTTGGGGTTAGGGACTCTCAATCCACGCTTTGTTGTGTGGCCCCTTGAGTTGGGGTTAGGGGCTAACAATCCACGCTTTGTTGCGTCGCCCCTTGAGTTGGGGTTAGGGACTTACAATCCACCCTTTGTTGCGTGGCCCCTTGAGTTGGGGTTAGGGACTTACAATCCACCCTTCGTTGCGTGGCCCCTTGAGTTGGGGTTAGGGACTCGCAATCCACGCTTTGTTGTGTGGCCCCTTGAGTTGGGGTTAGGGACTCGCAATCCATGGTTGGTTGCGTGGCCCCTTGAGTTGGGGTTAGGGACTCACAATCCACGCTTTGTTGCGTGGCCCCTTGAGTTGAGGTTAGGGACTCTCAATCCACGCTTTGTTGCGTGGCCCCTTGAGCTAGGGTTAGGGACTCGCAATCCACGCTTTGTTGCGTGGCCCCTTGAGTTGGGGTTAGGGACTCTCCATCCATGCTTTGTTGCGTGGCCCCTTGAGTTGGGGTTAGGGGCTAACAATCCACGCTTTGTTGCGTGGCCCCTTGAGTTGGGGTTAGGGACTTACAATCCACGCTTTGTTGCGTGGCCCCTTGAGTTGGGGTTAGGGACTTACAATCCACGCTTTGTTGCGTGGCCCCTTGAGTTGAGGTTAGGGACTTACATTCCACGCTTTGTTGCGTGGCCCCTTGAGTTGGGGTTAGGGACTCACAATCCACGCTTTGTTGCGTGGCCCGTTGAGTTGTGGTTAGGGACTTACAATCCACGCTTTGTTGCGTGGCCCCTTGAGTTGGGGTTAGGGACTCACAATCCATGGTTGGTTACGTGGCCCCTCGAGTTGGGGTTAGGGACTCGCAATCCACGCCTTCTTGCGTGGCGGCCCCAACGAGTTGCACAAGTCAGTCCGTATTTTGTTGCATTTTACAGAGTTTTGCATCCGGCGGCAAGTCCATCACCCCCCCTACGGACCATGGGAGCATGTTCCGCCTCATGTTTTGACTGACCAAAGCGACTTGGCCACCACGCAAGATGAGGAAGAGGATGAGGCAGATGTGTGTGTGTTGTCGGGGAGCCTGAAGCGCAGTGGGCGTGCAGTGCGCGCGCACTGCATGCGCAGTGCAACTATTTGGGCGTCCGGCCGTACTGGAGACCCATACTTTGAGATACTAGGGCCCCCTAGGGCACCCTGTGGCTACACAATCTCAACTCCAATCCGATTCTAACCGCAAGGGAAAGGAGAAAGCCCATTCCTCACAACCGAAACCACGCATGTAGCACTGGGGCATCGTAAGGAACATGTGTGTGTTATGTTAAGGGAAGGTAGTTTGCAACTTTCTTGAGCTGGGGCAGTTTGGGTCACCTAATTCTAAGGGCGTTTCCAAGGGGTGTGCTTGGGTGCTCTTCGGGGGGAACATAGTCTAAAAGTAGCGCGCAGAGCGCGTGCAGTGCGCGCGCAGTGCAAAGATTCCCCTTGTGTTCACCTTGATGCCACAAGCCGAGTAATAATGGGGGGGGTACTGGGGGCCAAATCCAATTTGCGCTGTACATTACATAAGTTTTTGTAAATTGCGCAAAAAGTGGCGTAATCTTCTGTACATTTTTGTAAATTCGGTGTAAATTCGGGAACCCATGTATTTTGCATGCTACTAGATGTTGGAAAATATCACAAACGCCCCCCTGTCGACATCTGATGTATACTTGTGTTTTTACCATGTTTGTACCATGTTGCTGCTGCCTACCTCGGGCAGTCTTTGGGAATGCCTTGCCCGCGTGGCCTGCGTGGCCCCTTGAGTTGGGGTTAGGGACTCACAATCCACGCTTTGTTGCGTGGCCCCTTGAGTTGGGGTTAGGGACTCGCAATCCACGCTTTGTTGCGTGGCCCCTTGAGTTGGGGTCAGGGACTCACAATCCACGCTTTGTTGCATGGCCCCTTGAGTTGGGGTTAGGGACTCTCAATCCACGCTTTGTTGTGTGGCCCCTTGAGTTGGGGTTAGGGACTCTCAATCCATGCTTTGTTGCGTGGCCCCTTGAGCTAGGGTTAGGGACTCACAATCCACGCTTTGTTGCATGGCCCCTTGATTTGGGGTTAGGGACTCACAATCCATGCTTTGTTGTGTGGCCCCTTGAGTTGGGGTTAGGGACTCACAATCCACGCTTTTTTGCGTGGCCCCTTGAGTTGGGGTCAGGGGTGTCCTTAAGGGACGAGATTTTTTTTTTTGCTAAGGACAGCCCTTAAGGACCGCCCCAAGGGACCACCAACCGCCAACCGACAACTCCCATCAACTGCCAACGCCACCAACCGCCAACCACCAACCGCCACCAACCGCCAGCCACCAACCACCGCCAACCGCCAGCGGCGACCTACCGCCAACTGCCAACCACTGCCAACTGCCTCCAATCACCAACCGTCAGCCACCAACCGCCGCCAACCACCACCAACCGCCACCAACCGCCAGTTGCCAACTGCCAACCGCCGCCAACCGCCAACCGCCAACCGCCAACTGCCACCAACCATGGTTGAGCACATCAAGTGCCCGCGGGCTTTTTTGGGAAACCGGAACACTTTTTTTTTTCCCGTTAAGGACACCCCTGGTTGGGGTTAGGGACTCGCAATCCACGCTTTGTCGCGTGGCCCCTAGAGTTGGGGTTAGGGACTCACAATCCATGCTTTGTTGCGTGGCCCCTTGAGTTGGGGTTAGGGGCTCACAATCCACGCTTTGTTGCGTGGCAAGCTTGGGGCCAACAGGGTAACGGGGTTATGGCGTTATGTGGTCCGGTGCATGCTTTTGGCAATTCGTCATAAACACCAGGTTGAATCAAGTATGGGGTTACGTTCAATGTTCTCTACCACGTTAGCTTTCTCATGTAATGTGGGTGCGAAAGCAGGCCCCAGCTGTAGAGTGGCAAGAGTTTGCTTGTGTTCAGGCACTACAGATGGCAATCTGACCGACAATGTGAGTATGTGGCAGGCGGATGAGCAGAGCATCCCCCCAACTAGTTCTTTCTGCTGCATTGCCAGCCTGCGTGTCTGCAGGTGCCTGACACAGAAGTAGTCACAGTCACAGAAATAACCACAGACAGAACCACGGACAACTTTGCTGGTGCTTGTGCGTACATGCGTGCCTGCCTACATGCATACATCACTGGCACAGTCACGGAAATAACCATTGAGGCGATCATAGAAGACACGGACCAGTCACAGTCACAGAAATAATTACACATAGAATCACAAAAGACACAAACATAATGCACCCCCCCCCCCCCCCCGTCAACTTGTAGCAGTGCACACCTGTAGCAGTGCGCGCCGCCACGTGTACTCGGGCGGATCGCCGGGAGGTCCCGTCCGGTATTCAAAGGGATCGGTGCGAGACCCCACCGATCCATCGGTGCCAGCGGGAATCGAACCACCTCCTTCACGGCAAGCGCCGGGTGCGCTGCCACTCGAACAGCGGCCTTCTCAGGTATAATAGGCCCCACCCCAGAGAACAGCGGTACGCAGAGGCAACACACACACCCTCACCACATGAAGGCGCCCCGGCGCCGCCCAGCCTTCGCTCCCCTTGTATGGCTGTATGTTGACCTCTGCACAAGCCAGTACCCACTGGGGTTTCTAAATCCTAAGGACCTAAATAGCCCACGGCCGGTGGCAGTGGCCCACGAGGGTGACCTCTGACCGCCCCCACCCCCCATGACCTGGTAAACCCGATACATAGGTATGTGGCCGAGAGGGGCCAGCAAACGCAAGCATACCAGTGCACCGGCGGGCACCAAAGTGGGACACATTTAATGCTACACCCCAAACTCAGTCCAAAAAGCGACAAAGCCTAGAACCCTGTAGAAGCAGCCCGACTCTTACCCCATTCAGGGCGGAGGGAAGGGACAAGAACTGCAATGCATTGTCCGCATGACACGCACAATCATGGAAGTTGGCAATGAAGGTCGTGAGACAGGCGCGGCTGAAGCTAAGTGGTGGGTCCACACCTGACCTATTGAGGCCCAGTCAACTTGCTGTTTGCCCCGTCTGCAGGCCATCAATTGGATCGGTTCCATGTGGGTGGGAGGGTCAGAGGATACATAGAAAGGTTACAGTCGGGAGGTAAAAAGCAGGCAGTACACGGCGTTGAACAACGGGTCAGAACAAGTCAGAACAAGTTAGAACGACACGCCACAGAAATCCAATGCCGCTAGCTGCACGGCATCATTGTTTGATGCCCCGCAGCCATGACTCGAGGGCCTCCGGATCCTCCTCGATCCAGGCTTCTAGGCCCTCTAGAAACTAATGTAGGTACCCCACCCCAACCACATTGCCCCCCTCTCCCTTGCGATGATTGTGCCACTTTTTTTGCAGTCTGTTGTGCAGTTTTTTTCAGTATTTTTATGTCCGTGTGACAGCACAATTTTTGGTCCACAACCTGGGTCCATGGTGCATTTCCCAGCCCACATTACCCTCCAGCCCCGGCAGTGCTTGGGCAAACCCACCTAAAAAAATCCAGCCTGCCGGTCTATTTAGGTATGTACAAACAAAATTTTTTTCATCCAAACACGAAACCAATCATACAAATGGTGGGAAAACGTCACTTGGGGTCACAAGGCCCAAGCAACCAAAGTTCAAAACACCATATTACAATGTTTTGAGTTTTTGTAATTGTTTGTGATGTTGAGTGACACCGTCCATTCTTTAAATTTACACTATTTTTACGGCAATTTACGCCGCTTTTGAGAAAATTTACAACAATTTACACAATTTGGGGGCCGGGGGCCAAAACCACTGTAAACCCCCATAAATAATCGGCTTGTGATGCCGTAGCATTGGGTGACAATGAGTTGTGCTATGTTGATTTTGAAAGCGATGACGACGACTGTATCTTAGTTGGGTAGGGCTGGTGATGCTCCGGAACAGGGATGGAAAGTGGCTAATGGACTTGCCATACTGCCAATGGTTGCGGTTCCACACTGTGTCCACGTACCCCGGGTTTGCTTATGCCCCCCTTTGCACCCCCCCTTTGTCCTAGCTACGCCCTTGTCCAAGCTACAGTAGGCGTAGGGACCGTATTAATTTGGGGCCTAATTTAATTCGGTACGGGATGTATTGCAGCAGCGTAAGACATGGGTTTGGTGATAAATTCGCGAGTTACATAGAGTCAGGAACACAATTGTTGTGAGTGTTCGCCCACTTGAACCCACATAGCTCTGATTTTGGGGATATTTGTGCACCATATCCCCCTTTCTTGCACTAGCTCATCATGTCGGTAGTTGTATGTGTCGCGCGCAAGCTACGCCTTTGTCCAAGCTACAGTAGGCCTAAGGACCATATTAATTTGGGACTTTTGCGTAGCTAGGACGAGGGGGGGGGGGGTTATTCACATGCATCTCCAACGACCACCTCCTGGTCAAACGGTGCCTTTTTTTTTTCTGCTGTATGTTGTCCACCATCTACCTGCTATTCCAACGGTAAAACATCGCTGGTCGTTGCGCAACATAATGCAAAATTTAGCTGGAATGGAAGATGAGGAAATTTCCGCGACATTTTGGAGGGACTTAGGGCGCCGCACTGCTAGCACATGTGAAGACTGGTCTGGATGTGACGGCGGGTGAAGATTTCGTTTTCACGTTTGAGCTCCCAAAAAATTGGGGAGGGGGAGGTTTGGTGCACCTCCATCGTTTTGCCAATGATGCCCAAGTACCATGCCCAGAGGTTTCAAATTAGCCAGATGGGACAGAAGAAGAGATCGCAGAACAAGATCCGACAATCTAAACCCAAACCTGCCGAGGCATTCCCTCCATCCCTTTTGTTGTGAACCAAGGAGAGACTTGTGGGAGCAATGTACGTAGATTTTTTGCCCGTTGCACTCCTGCACGATGCACACGACGCGCGGCACGGCTTCAGGGACCAGGTAAGAGACATCGCGTAGAACATCTAGAATGCGCAAAGCGCTGCCATGTTCTTCTAGGGACAGGGTCAGGGACTGCGTGCGTGACGGGCAGAACACTCTGAATCTCTAGACGTGTTTCCCA
This sequence comes from Eutreptiella sp. 'Long Island Sound 2002', assembly GCA_964036045.1. Lineage (NCBI taxonomy): Eukaryota > Euglenozoa > Euglenophyceae > Eutreptiales > Eutreptiaceae > Eutreptiella > Eutreptiella sp. 'Long Island Sound 2002'. The sequence goes on along the minus strand of OZ038391.1, from coordinate 3,912,537 downwards.
TTTGTGCACAGCCCATCAAAATGCCGATTTTGGATGTATGGAATGATATCCCCTCTCAGGGGTAGCCCTGTGATGTGGGTGGTGGGAGGTTGTCCGAGGGCCGGTGCAGGGGTAGGCACGGGGGTTGTGGAGTAGAGACAGAGGGAAGTAGATGAGGTCACACATGCCGGAAATACCACATTGGAGTTGTATTAGTTTGCAGTTTCCTGTTAGTTCCCCTATTGGGTTTCCATTGCAGTGACTCTTGGTGCGAAATGTTCCTGGTATTTGCCCTCGGCATGAAGGCATGGCTGACCTCAGGCAGCCTACTCTGTAGTATCGGAAGAAGAAAACAGTGTCCCCTCTCTTTGTGAGGGCTAGGCCTGTTGTGCAGATGGTATATGACTTTGGCCGTGCGCCAATGTGTAACATATGCCCATGCTGAACTCACCTTTGCAGCTTCGGGACTATGCTTACAAGAAAAAAACTGTGTTCACACTGAAACTGCCAGATTGCTGTCAGTTTTCTATCAAAATCTGCTGTTTTTGCCAGTTTTCAGGGTGTTCACGGGAAGCTAACTGTTGGGTGTTGTATAAACACCCCCAAAGATGCAGATGTGTGCCCCGCTTGTCAAGTGATAAGAATGGCTCCTTGTTAACGCAACTGTGTCATTGGACCAAGCGACCCAACAACTTTGGACATGACTGGACACAGTGGTCGCTCTACAGAGCTGTGCTGCCAAGCTGGAAGCTCACACTCAGTGATGGCTCAATCTTGGTGGGCAGTATGAATTCTCCACCATCACTTCAGCCGCCGGTGCAGCAAACCTCTGTCCTGCAGTCTGTTGTTCATACTCAGAGAAGATGCATTCACCTGGTGCTGCGGCGGTGCACTAGCTGCGAGCCCGCCTTCCCCACGGTCGGGTTACGTTGGCAATCAGGGAAAAGGAACGCCAGAACGCGAGGACGCCAAGGGCATGTCCGCGCAGCCCCCCTATGGAAAAGTATTTTGGGCTTTTTTTTTTGTTTACCAACCCTTCCCCCCCCCCCCCCCCAACCCGCCAAGATCCACCCACACCTCGGACCCCAGGGGCTACAGGTAAAAGGGGGTAACTGCCTCATGCCTTGCAACACCTGCTTTTGCCACAGAGTTCCCGCTGTCATCCACTGAGACGGCGGACCGCCCGCCGTGCATGACTGCCGCAGCGCGCACCAACCGACACCAGCCCTCCGCCTGGCGTCCCGTGCCATCCCAGGCCCCGCCTTTCCCAGGTCCGCACCCTGCAGCCCTGCACAACTGTGATATGGCTCCACCCTCCACCCCCGTTATTGCCTCTGCCCGGCAGAGGCCGCGGGCCGCGCCCGCACATGCGGGGCCTCGGGGTTCCACAGCCCCGGCACTGCCGCCCCATCCCAGTGCCCACAGTGCTGCCCTGCCGCGCCCCAGCGCCGCCCCTGTGGCGCCCCACGTCTTCGGCCCAGCCCCCCCCGACATCCCGCCGTTCCTCGTCCAGCCGCCACCTCCCGACCCGACGGCCATGCGGGCGGGGGCCCCGCCTGCCATGCCTTACGAGGACCCCCTGCCGCCCCATGTGGTGCCCCCCCACGTGTTCGCTCAACAACCGCAGCGGTTTGTGGAAGACCAGCTGTGCCAACACCCACATCGCCCGCAGCTGCCCGCGCCGCATCCGCCGCCGCCGTTCCCACCGCAGCAGGACCCCCCGGTGCCGCCGCACTTGCAGCCGCAGCTGCAGCCCCCCGGTGCGTGGCTGCACCCCCCGTGTCCGGCCGCAGAGATGAACGTGGCGGAGCCCCAGCACATGGCGCAGCAGGTCGCCCGCCTCTCCTCTTCAGAGCGATCTGCGCAGAGTTCCCATCTCTCAGAGTCATAATGGGCGACAAGCAATGTGGCATCCCAACAGATGCAAAACCCAGAAACCGGTGCACCGGTGCACATCCAAAACATTGGGTATGGTTGTGGCCCTCGAGCCTGGGGGGGAGGGGGGCATGTGAAAGCAGATGCAGGCCATGTGTTTCATGTGGGCTACCTGTTGGGGGGTAAATGCCCCAAAAGTGGCGCACAGGGCCAATGTTGCCTCTGCTGGGGGAGTAGTGGGGCCCATTCGCTGCGCACGTGCCGAGAGCCCGCACACCCCGTCTTTCTGGGACAGTTACAATGCACCCCAGAGGCCTCCAAGGGACAGTTTGGAAGGCTTCTGAGGGGAGCCTACCGCCTTCGGTCCACAGCGCTGCGCAGTGCCCCACCGTGCGAGTTGTGAGAGCAATGGAAACAGCACTGAAAATGACTTCACATGATGAGCATTTGCTCTGCGGTTGTTTTGAGCTACTTGGATGCCGATTTTGAGCCACGGTGTCCCCAAAAAGGCCTTTTATGCGCCTGCTGCTTGCTTGCTTGCTTGCTGCTGCTGCTGCTAAACTACATTGCTCACCCTGGACCCTAAAATGAATTGTAAAATGTCCACCAGGAAAGGGACAAGGGCGGTGGTTTACCCGCACCCTGAGAACACACAAGCAGTGGAACCACCTCAGTGCCCAGTCCATGTATGATGAGCTGCACGCCTCTGGCAGGACAGTAATCAGCACCCCCAAAACATCATCACCCCAACCCACAGCCCAGCCCCAAATCCTAGAAAACCTTGATCTTCATGGACAACCAGAAAATGGAAGCGCCCGATTCGGTGGTTCCAATTCCAGTTGACACAACCACCAGTGGAAACAACACCCCGCGTTGTTCTCACAAGGACGTTGTTCTTGCAAAGTGGGAGAAGGTTGCCCCAAAGAACGGACAAACCTAGTGAGGGCCTTTTTTTCCTGATTCATTTCTCCCGACCTTGACCCCCCCCTTGAACCCCCCCCCCCAAGGGGAGGATTGAACTGAGTGTGGTGATGACCATGCGCCTGTGACACGGGGGCGTATGCGAGCCCAGTATCCGTTGCCTCATGGCCCAAGGGGAGGAACCGTCATTTTGCCCAAAAAGCACGAGAAGTACTCTTTTCTTTAGGTTATACTGGAACTGCTGCAGTTTTAGTGCTACCATTGTGTGGTGCAATGCCCCTTCCCCCCCCTCATGAGGGGGGACCGTCACTTCGTGGCCTTTTCCCCCCTCGCAGGGGGAAACCGTCGGAACATTGGGTGGGAGATTTCAAGGGGGGGGGGGCTAAGGTACGTTGCACGTACGTACGTACGTATGTAAGTTGCACGTTCTCCTCCTGCATGCACAACCCCATCCATCCCCCCCCTCCAGGCAATGCAGTGGCAGCTGTCGACTCAACTTGACCAAATCCGGCACCTGACGCATCTGAAGCACCAAGAGATCGAGCAACTGCAGCAGCTGCAGCTGCAGCTGGAGGGCCAGCAGCAGGCGCAGGACGCGCGGCCCCCCTTTGCGCCGCCACCTCCGCCCCACATGCCGCACCCCCAGGGGGTGTACGATGGCATGGCGCCGCCCCCGCCGCACGCCCCCCCTCCACCGCCGCCGGACGGCTTCCCGCCGCCGTTCCCGCCGCACGCTCCGGCCGGGCGGTCGCCGCCGGCCCCGTACCCGCCGTTCGTGGACCCCGGGCCCTTCCCTGCGTACGCCCCCGGCCACGCCCCGCGGGACATGCCTATGGACCCGGGCTCCGCGCCGCTCGCGCCGCCTGACGCCGGGCTCCCGGGGACCCCGTACCTGCACAACAGCCCCGGTCACCCCCTGGAGCCGCGCCTCGCGATCCCCGAACCGCCGTGGTCGAGCCCCTCCGCTTTTACGACCCCCGTCAAGCCTGAGCAGGTCGTGGCGTCCGACTACGGCGGCCCGCCGGCGGCCGGGCGGCCCGGCGCCGTGGCGCCGCGCGGCCGCTGGACCCCCGGCGCGGGCGACGCGTCGCCGCCCGACGGCGGCACGTGCGCCATGGACGCCGTGTTCCCGGCGATCGACTGGGTCATGTGGGGGAAGGGGGGGCCCGCGGTGCCCCCGTCGCTGCAGTCGCCGCCCCCTGCCCGGGGCCCCGCGGGCGGCGGCAACGACACGAGCGCCGCCGTAAGGCCTGTGGGAGAGGACAAGGAGTGCGACCTGGACCTCAGTAAGATCACGGACGAGTCACTGGAGGTCCTTGACCCACTCTGGCCCTGGCCCATGCCCAAGCATCCCCACTCGCCGCCCTGGCGCTGAGTGTAGGTGAGTGGCAAGAATTCCCATTTTTCCGTCGGTGAGTGCGGGGAGCTGATTGTTACAAAGGGAACCCAATTTGTATGCAAAGCATGAAAAATTTTCTGACCCCTGACCTCCCCCATCCAGCCCGAACTGAGAGCAATGAAGACCGTGGGGCAGGCCTGACCCATTGTGGCCCATCCAGCCCCACGAACCCAGCTGCCGGGACCAGACCCCCCAAGGGGTAATCTTTATTCAAAAACCCCACATATGTCTATTCAAAATGATCAGTGCGATGAGGGGATCATTTTGAGGGATATATGTTGGGGTACCCGGGACCCCAGCCGGGCGGCCCCCTGCCCCCCCCTCCCCCCCAGCCCAGATCGACCAGGCACATGGGCGTGCGCCTGCCGACTGTTTGCACCCACAGAGCTCAACAGGCGACAGCTGACCTGGTACAGTGGAAAAGGAGGAAGGGACCTTGGCCCTGACCCCAGCCATTGAACACTCGGAAGGCGGACACAGAGAACAAGATCTGGCACACTGAACTGAGGGCAATGCAGACCGTGGGTGGCGGGCGCCGTTGGAGCTAATTGCGGTGAAGCAAACCTGACCCATTGTGGCCCCCCAGCCCCCCCACAGGGCCCAAAATATTAGGGGGGGGGTGAGTGTCGGGGTCTGAGCCTGGGTGCCCCCCATGGCTTCGACCTCCGGAAAAATGGGGAAAATGGAACTGTGCGGGTAGGCACATGTAAGACCCGTGGTGCGGCCCTTCGGTGGCCGTGCTCACGCGTGTCCACAGGCGCCTCGCCGCGGGTCCCGCACTGAATGTGGACCGGCCGGCCAAATGTCAACAGTTCTTTGCAGCAACAGAAACAACGTTTTCTTGGGCAGTGGACACGCACCTGCCGAACCCACGCAGCCCTGCGGCCCCCAAGTGCAATGGAGTGGCGTTGCCATCCAATGATGATTAGTGGGCCCCCTTCCTGTCCCCTGCCCCCCTTGCACGGGGGGTGCGGGGGGGAAGGGGGCAGGGAAGTACTAGAATGGCCATACACCGTAGGAGGAGGGGTGGGCACCCCCCCCCCCTCCCCGCCCCCCCCCCCAAGACCAAAGTGACCATTAGTGGAGAAAACAAAGTTTACCATTGGAAAATCTTGTCGGGCCATTTTTGGTACCTGACATCATGGCCAGACCAAAGTGATCATCGTGAAAAAACGAAATTTACCGTTGGGAAAATCTGGCTGGGCCATTTTTGGCACACAAACTTTCGGGTCCCAGACCCCCCCCCCCCCCCTCTAATCATTCCGTCTGCCCCTCCCTTCACAGCCACCGCCCCCGCCCCTCCCCCACCGCCGCACCGCCCCCTCGTCCCCGCAGAACATCATCCGGCTGCTGGCGGACCGGCGCTCGCCCACGCCGAGCCTGCCCCTCGCGGCGCTGCTGTCCACCGGGAAGAAGAAGAAGCGGCCCAAGCGGCGCCAGAAGAGGGACCCCCGCGGCTCCCCGACGGCGGGGCTCTGCGGGGACCGGTCCCCCGACGCGGGGCCCTCCAGCAGCGACGAGGGCGGCATGTCCGAGGGGGGCGCGGGGACGCCCCGTCGCGCCCGGCTGGCGGCCTCGCCCCCCGTAGGCCGGGGGACGGCGCACGCCCGGCTGCGACCGGTGGTGTCCCCGGTCCCCCCGCCGTGTCTGTCCGATGCGGACAGCGAGGTCCTGCCCCCCCTTCCCCGCTCCTGCTGCAGCCCCCCTGTCCCCTCTGGACCCCGGGAGCCATGTACTGTGCCTCACGTGGTCCAAAAAATGGGCCGAAACCCTGGAAATGGCCCAAAGGGGGCTTTTTTTTGAGCCCGTGTTTGGGTAGTCCATTGCGTAAGCGATACCCCACGGCAGAGCGACACTTGCAATGTGAATTCTGGGCCGAGCTGTGATTGAAAAGGAATAGGGCCCGAAATGCTCGACTTTTCGCAGTCCAGAAAATTCCTCCAAAAATTCCTCCGGTTGCGCAACCGGGCGAGCCGAGGATTCCGGGCCCTTAGTTCCCTTTTAGGGTAGAAAAGGACGGAGGACTTTTTTCTCGGCCTAGAGCCTAAAGTCGAACTTCGTCTTTTCTACAATAAGAATTCACTTGGTTTGCGAGACTGTCTCGTACTGTTGCAGAACTGTTGCAGCTTCGTCAAAAGAAAAAGCGAATTGCCTTGGTTTGCACGGGGGTTGCAGCTGGCCCATGTGCTATGTCTGAAATGGTCCAAGACGGGGCCTGGGTGAGGGGGTTCGTGCGTCCATTGACTCAGTTGATTAGCAGACCATTTTCTTTGTTCGTTTGGCATCAGATCTGCCTTCGCCTCCCAGAGAGGCCCGTCACCGGGGGGGGGGGGGGGGGGGCACACCGTGCCACATTCAGCGCAGCCCCAACACACCAATTACTGGGCTCCGCGAACGCGGAAACGACACCAGCAAGAGCACCGGCCGCAGCGGCCGACAGAAAGCAGCGACCCGACGCAACATGCGAAGGGCAGAACGGGTGACCGTCCAGGGCCCCGTAAAGGAGCAACAACCCGACGGAATGTCACACAGGGGGGCTTCAGGTGGGGTGGAGGGGGCATCCCGACCCGGTGGCCCTCCTCCTCGGGTCGGGATGCTGCAGAATGTATGCCGTCCGGTGATCCATTGAGAGCGCCTCACGCGCGGGGCGTTCAGGCAGGACTGGCGTGGAATGATGGTCACAAGGAATGTTGCAAAGACGCGGTCATACGGCACTGAACCGCTGCGATACGTGGCCTATTCCTTTGTTTGGGGAGAACCATGTTTGTTGCAGCCCAGGGCTGATTGTGTGTGGTTTCTTTGGGAGCTGCAGGGGGCATTGTCCCTGCCTGTAATGAGAACTCTGGCGCCGAAGGCGTCGGAACATTTTTGGAGCATTGAAAATGGTCAAGGCTTTTTTCACCAAATACATGGCAAATGATGGGTTTTCTGAACCCGCGTCGTACACCCATCCCACCTTCATTTTTTGCCGAATTTTGGCTCTGGGTCACCTCCGGGTCCTGGGGGGTCAGTCTCGGTAGGATTTTGGTGGGGGGGGGGGGGGGGGCGGCAACAACCAGCACATCCTCAATACGCCAATTATTGGGCGCCGCTGACACGCAAACGGCACACCATGCCACATCCAACACAGCCCCAGCACACCGACCACTGGGCTCCGCAAACGCGGAAACGACACCAGCAAGAGCACCGGCCGCAGCGGCCGACAGAAAGTAGCGACCCGACGCAACATGCGAAGGGAAGAACGGGTGACCGTCCAGGGCCCCGTAAAGGAGCAACAACCCGACGGAATGTCACACAGGGGGCGTCAATTGAGCCTTTTGAGTGGGCTAGCCGGAGGACTGTATCGACCCCCTCCTTCCTCCCCAGTTGAAAGCCCGCCCAGCCCAGGGCTATGCCCCGTGCCGCAGGAGGCGCCGCGTCTCACCCCTCCCTCCCGCCGCACAGGACTCCACCGCGTCTCTGTCTGGAGAGGACCTCAACCCCAAGCGCCGCGCGCGCGCGCTCGGCGCCTCAGAGCTGGACAAGCTCCTGCCGGCCTCCGTGCACCAGAGCATCCCCTCGACCCCCGCGGACATCGCCGCCAAGCGGCAGGAGCTGGTGGAGTCCCCCACCTCCAAGACCCTGGTCAAGGACTTCATGCGGCGCCTGAAGGAGTTCGAGAGGCACGGGCCCCGGGGGGCCTTCTCGCAGGCGCGCAGGTTCGCGCTGGAGATGCTGGGGTCGCCGGCCGCCATCCCCGGGAAGGTGTTTTGGCGGGTTTGCATGGAGGTGGCGGACCTGGCGAAGCGGGAAAACCGCGTGGAGGAGGTATGTGTGCCCCCTCAGAGGAGGCACACGGGGCTGCATGCCCTTGAGGGGCAGGCAGGGATGCACTCAAAGGGGGGAGTCTGCCCCCCCCCCCCCCCTCCCGGGCGCCCAGCCTATGACCCAGCCACTGTCCCCTGACGCCAAGTGCCAGCTTCAATGGCACTTGTGACCGACATTAATCGCCCCCAACGGGGAATCGGTGTGCCATGTCGTTGGTGTGACCTGGCTTCCGTCGATCCGAAGTCTTTGTCGAGAGGGTGAGGGGGGGCCACAGAGGCGGCCCCAAAAGCGGTTAGGCGGTCAGAGGAGGTTACCAAAGCGGTTGGGGGCGATTACTGTCGGTTACAAATGCCATTGAGGCTGGCACTTGCCGTCAGGGAGACAGTGGCTGGGCATAGGCTGGGCGGCCTGGAGGGGGGGGGGTGTACCCCCCCCCCCCTTTCCAATGCATTCCCCCCCCCCTTTCCTTTTTGCCTTTTTTCCATTTTGTGGTCCCACTCGGTTGCGTCAGGACCCCAGGCCCGCCTGGATCAGTGAAGTGCCAACCGACACCCTGACCAAGGCCTCAGTCGGAATGGCCATGATGCGGATTCTTGAACCGGGGTGCACACGCCAGAGCCCCTTCCTCCGCCCCCCCCCCCCCCCCGCCCCCCGGCGCTGCTTGCCAATCTGCTTACCCATGCCCAAGCCCATATCCATGCCACGTACCCCCGTGTCCGACGAACACTTCCGTTCGGACCGCATTTCTTTTGGGACCTATTTAATGAGGGACCACCGGGTTTAGGTACTGAGTTAATTGGGTGCCGAACGGTGTGTCCAACGAACGCTGCGGTTCGGACCGTATTTTTGAGGACTTTATTGTTCGCTGGACACGGGGGGGGGGTGTTGTGTGGGACTGCAGTACCAGCCCCCGCGCGTGCCCCCCCCCCCCCCCCACCCGCAGGCCGCGTACTGGTTCCACAAAGTCAATCAGCTGCAGCCGTTCGCGTCGCAAGGGTGGCTGGAGCACGCCAAAATGGAGGAGGAGTGCGGGCGGCTGGACGTGTGCCGGGGCATCCTCCACACGGGCCTGCGCTTCTGCCCGTACAACGAGTCGCTGCTGGTCAAGGGCATCAAGCATCAGGAGCAGACGGGGGATCCTGAGGCGGCGCGGGCGTTGCTGGCCCGGCTGAAGCACGTGAGGCTGGAGAAGTCGTGGAAGACGATCCTGGAGGGGGTGTGCCTCTGTCTGCGCGTGTGCCTGTGACGAGGGTGTGCTTAGTGTTTGGCCTACAGGTGATGGGTGAGAGGGTATGAGGGCAAAAAAAAGTTTGTGTACGTCAAATGGGCCTTTCGTTGTTGGCTCTCTATTCAAAATTTCATTTCACTGAGAGGAAAATGCGTGTGGTTTTGGGGGTGGATTGGCCTTGGGGCGGGGTCCGCCAGACCTCCCCCCCCCCTGTGCATAATCGCGTCAGATGGGCCTGGACCGGGGGCCTCCACTACCGCAAAACGCTGCGGTGGACGCCCCTCCCAGGGAAGGGGCGATCCGGATGGGGCCCAGTGCCACTGCCATACCCAGTGCTACACATTTGGAGCTTCTGTGAATGACCTCTGGCAAGCCTCACTACCAAGCAGATCCTGTCCAGGGTGTGGTCTGGTGGCTCGGCCCCGACCTCGTAGTGTGGCATCGTGTCTCGGACTGTGCACCACTGCCCATGTGGCACCAACAGGACCGCTGCAGCTGTTATAGCAGCAAGACGACTGCAACTGCGTGGGATCGAGCGCAGGTACTCCGCTGACTGCTTTGCATAGCCCCCCAAGTGCCCCCGGTCAGCACCATGAATGGACATATGGTGTGTGCGTGTGCGTGTAAGAACAACCCGATGGTGACCCCTCGGTGCGTGAGTGTGGAAACTGCACTACGCCGGTCTCGGACTGGGTCAGTGGTGGTTTGTGTGGCTCGGAGTCCAATGCGGGGCAGCCTACGACACGAGCGCTGGCACTTGAGGTCGGCCGTGCTACGTGCCTGTCAGGTGCTGGACGCACTCCCACTCCATCCCATCCCCCGTGGATAAGCACATCCCTGGCCCGTGACATGTGTGTCGGCGGGGGGGGGGGGTTTGGCACGAGGCCATGGTGTTGGTTTGTTTGCCTTTGGCGGCGCCTATGGGCCTCTCGGCGCGGGGGGGCCTTGCGCACGTGCGCGCGCCTGCGTGCATACGTGGTTGTGTGGGGGGCGTGCGTGCCTGTGTGTCTGTGTGCGTACATGTGCACGCGCGTGCGCGCGTGTGTGTGTGTGAGCGTCTTCAACCGTCGACCACAGAAAGGCGGCTGGTCGCCGATGGTCGCGCTTTTGTTTGACTGTCAGCGGCCTGACGAGATTCTACTGTCGACCAGTGCCTGCCCTGCTTTCGCCTGTGCTGGGATTTGGTCGCTTTGCATCATCTACGTGTGTGTGTGTGTGTCCGCTGTGGTTCCTCAGGTTGCCATGGTGCCGTGGTGCCCATTCCACTGCAAGCGCTGACCGGGGGTTATCAAACATCTTCGGTTGTTTTGGCGGGCTTGGATTCCCCACGGTTCTGAGCATTTCGACGACGCGTGAGCGAGGGGGTAGCACAGGTGGGGGGTAAAAGTAGAGAATTCTGGCACACTTTTGAGCCTCCCCAGCCACCTGCCCGTGTATGTTATAAGTCCCATAATATTTTTTTTGCTGTCACCGTGTGCACGGAAAAAGGTCGCCCCGTCGCGTAATCTTTTTTTTGTTGCTGTCAGCGTATGTAATGTTTTCAGGTACACCACATGACAGCACACAAAAATAAATTACACATGCTGACGACCGGGTCTGTAGTTAAAGGTAGTAAAAAAAAGTTTTTTTAAAAAAAGTTTTTTTTTTACTAGGTAACAGCTTACTAGGTTCACTAAGTTTTTACTAGGTATCGGGAACCTAGTAAAAAAAAAACTTTTTCAAAAAAAATTTTTTTTACTAGGTTTTGCTACATTTTACTAGGTTTTGCTACGTGCATACTAGGTTTCACCAAATGCCCCTGACGACCGTACTTCAAAAAAAATTCAT